>JAUJEN010000181.1:0-342602 GCA_030448925.1 Citrus cavaleriei
ATCGTTCGGTTACGTATTAATCGATTCTGCTTCTTTCTACCTGCAGCACCTTGGTGGCTATTGAAAAACCGATGATAAATGACCTTGATTACTCAATGCATGCATTGGGAAAAGTTGCTAACATGACAATCCCATGTATTATGTGGTTACTAATGCACTCTGCAATAAAGAGAGAGTATCAAGAACTATGGATGGGCATGGAGTGTGATGAAGAGCGAATTGGATGGATTTGTGGTTTTACCGAAGAGACTTAATATCTTTTCCCTGGTTCCATTTGTCAATGTTTTATTTGGTGTCATTATGGAATTTTTGGATTATATAGCTTTCGTTTTTTGTGAGTGAAACGCGTTTTGATTGGGGTCATTGTTAAACTTTTCTAGTTTTATTAATAGTGAATTGTGTGTTTGATTATTTGAATATTTAATGAATATCTTGCTGCTCAAAAGTGTGGTTTCGTTGCTTATATTGTTTTTTTTTTTACTTTTTTGTCACATACATTTTTTCTTCTAAGTTTGTTTATAAGGTCAGGAATTGTTATATCTATCACAAATAAATTGTAGCCCTAAACAATACATTGGATTTTAACAGCGGGTATATCGGCTTATTCAATTAATATTAAATGTTCTTCTTTAGATGTTTCATATAATATATTTGTTTATTTATTTTGTATAATAGATATGTCTGACTGACAAAGTTGACGCATAAAGACGAGTTAAAAGAATATTATAGAAACGTTGATTATGATGCGTAAAACAAATTATTGAAGAAAGGGTCACAAAGCCTGTAATTATCTACATCATCTCGACAGAAGTTCTCTTACATTCAGAACTTTTTAATGGATCACCAACAATATGCTATGATCTTATGTGGATGGATAAGGCGGATATATATGTCCAATTGTTCAAGAAAAATGATGAAGCTTTCTGTGTAAGCATTTAATTGTTGAAGAGAGAAAATGGCTATGTTCTTATTTACAATTACCCATAATCTTCGAAATTGGTTTATTAAAATTGATTCCGGCACTCCAGGTAAATACCAGCGCATAGAGCCTTTTCATGAAATACCTACTTGTGATGATAAAGTTTTGAAACAAATAATCCTCCTCAAGTCATTTACAGATAATTTAAGGCATCACAGCAATACTCGATTAAAGCAAATGTTTAAAGAGTATAAAACTTTGTGTAAGCTAATATTTTGAAGAATAAAACTTTTTGTTTGATTATTGAAATAATTTAATTCTTAATATCACGAGGATTAGGTTGAATTGATTGATGGAATCGTGTATTTCGTTCAGTTTCTACGTATTGCTAAGGTTAATCCGATTGCCATATAAAAGGTTTCTACCTGCAGCACCTAGAATGCTTTCAAAAAATGTAATGGCACTTTGTGATTTTGACATGATATTGGGTATGTTGTAGCAGGATGGAAGGCGCACATGATTCAAGGGTCTTAATTGAAACCGATACGTAATTCAAGAGATAATTTTTATTCCACCACATGGTATGCCATTATTAATTATTTTACCAATTTAATCATTATAATTTAAAATATTATATTTTGATTAGTCCTCATGTTGAATATTTTTTCTGGATAAATGCTTATTTAGTTGATGCAACATATTCACATACTAGGGTTTCATATTTTATCATCATGTGCATTATTGTATATGACTTTATTGGTGGTGAGTCGACTGAGAGAATGGAGGAAATATTCAATCTGTACCCATGCTAAACTGAGAAATGTTATTGAGTACTTTTTGGTCAAAAGGCTGTTTTCCAATTCTAAAAGGATGGCACCATACTCAATTGATACTCAGGAGAAAATAGTGATGGCATGCATGGTAATTCATAATTTTCTTCAAAAAATATCAGTGGATGATGCATTATTTGCTCAAAATGAAAATGATGAAGTTGAGCTAGAAAGTGCTCACGGCAATCAAAATCAAACAGCTAATGCTATCAACTCTTCAAGTATTGAAGATCAAAATTACGTCGACGACTTATTTGGGAGATGAAATGGCGAATCAAGCCCCAAGCATCTTATTAGTTTTTTTCCTTATATTATTGAGAGTTAGTGATAAAATTTAAAATTTGAAATTTATGGTATTTTATATATTAAAATTCCAAAATCATTATGTATTCACTTGAATGTAGTTTTACTTATAAATGTTAAAATATTATGGTATTTAATATATTATTTATTTGACATTCAAATTTAATATGGACAGAAATGTAAAAGTACATATTTTCAGTTTTTAAGTTGAAAAAAACACTTAATACTTATTTTCAAATATTAAAAAAAACATATTATTTAGATTGACATTCGAATCGGCCGAATTGAATTGAATGAATTTATAGATACAGTGATTTAGATATAAAATGTTGGTTTCTTTGAGTACTTGTTCATAGATTTTTACACTCCTTTATCGTTGCCAAAGCATAAGCACTCAATTAAAAGAAACCATGCATGTCTCTAGTTCTTCTTCAAAGGAATTAACTATTTCTATGAAATTTAGCATGGTATTTAGAAATGGGTGTTGGATTTTTAATCAATATTAATCATAATCCATGTCGTACGTTGAGCTTATATGTGAATAATTATGTGTTGCAAATGTCATATAATGCTAAACTTAAAGTGATCATAGGGTTTTCGATATTATGAACTTAAATATTTAATAGGATGTGAGCCTTTAATATGCAGGGACCCAATATTCTGGTCTATATTGGGTAGATCAGGAATACTTAATAACGGAAAAAATTATACATATAAGTGTTTATGATCTCCCGGAGTCGCACGTTAATGTCTTTTATTAACTTCTTGACATCCAATCATGAGATAGAGAAAGCGTTAGGAAAGCAAAAGTTCTTAGGAAAACACATATGCAGATGCAGAATGGAATTGCACAATCTTATAAAGCAATTCAGCGTTATAAATTCAGGTACGTTTTTGTATAATTTTGTTATTAATTCTTAGTTATACAAAATGAATATTCCTATATTATAGGTGATAGTTTTCATTAAAAGATTTCTTGTCCCAACAATGGGATTCTGTGAATCTGATATATAAATCAACTTTAGTGGTGCATTATGTTATGCTTACGTAATTTGGAAATTTTACATATGTATCAGATTAATCAGCAATCCGCAAAAGAGTAATAATATAATCATGAGCTCCAAGGGGAAGAGCAACAATAACTATCCTGAAGGGATTGAAGAGAGCTTGGGCTGCTTTTTTTAACCTGCATAAAGAATACGAGATTGGACAATAAAGCAAAGGCTACTTTGCATAAATTAAAAACCACCTATCCTGGTAATTCAGTCCGAGAAGCTGCAAGTGTTATTGCACAAAACTCATCCGCGAACTCAGCACTCGACGACGAGTACAAGCCGCCAGATATTCCTCCACTAGTGCAGGACTTGAGGGGCGTAATTGGAAGATGCAGCAAGCCTATGCAGAAGAATTTGACAAATACTGATTTGAATGCTAGTCAGTGCAGGCTGTTAATGAACAGGAACAGAGCCAGTGTCTTCGAATTTTTGGTGCCATTGTTGAATGAGGGCGAGTGTCAGACTCTGAAGGAAGGCATCCAGGTGACTACATATGATTTGGATGGAAACGCATACACATGAGCTTCAAGGTTTGGGCCGACAAATATTATGTTCTTACTAGTGGCTGGACTAAATTTCACCAAGACAATGGACTCACGGATAAGCATGGTTTGACATTATGGATGTTTCGACATGTTGAGACTCAGAAGCTTTGTTTTGTAATTTCTTGGAGAAAGTTGCCTAGAACTTGGAAGTGTAGTTAGTTAGTTAGTTAGTTGTTACTGCATACATGTAAGCAGGTAGATACTTCAAAAATAGTTACTTTTCTAGTTTTCTAATAACATCCCTGTCCATATCTAGCAGAAAATTTAAAACATGAATATGATGCAGCTCCTGTTATGTCTTCAATGTGTTGATGCTTAGTTTCACTTCTTTTCTCATCTTAATTTCTGTTAATATTGTTGTTATTTGGTCCTTATTATGGACTATCTTTTTAACGCATTCTCAGTGTGGTGTAAGTAACACTGTTCGGATTAAATTCCTTAGAAGATTAGCTTCTTCTGTAATGGAATTTTTTTCATCATATGAATCAATGCTTGGTTGCTTTAGTTATTTGTAACATCTTGTATCTATATATGCTGCTAACCCCAACTCTTATATTTGTAATGGATGGTGAAATGCTTGATTATTTGCTTGAGAAGAATTTGCTTTTAACAGTTTAGTTGGCCCTTCAGGCATTTTATTCATTCTATGCTACATTGAAATTAAAAGACTACGACTAGAGTTGGCAAAATTTGGCATGACCCAATTACTCGACACGAATAAATGGGTACGAGTCGTTAAATTTGACACAATTATTAAATAAACTAGGTCTGGGCCAACAAAAAAAATTTTTCGTGTCAGGTTAAAGTTCTTAACCCATTTACTTGACCAATGACACGAATATATTTTTCTTTTTAAATTAATTTATAGGTTATTGTCATTAAAAATCAAATATTGGACATGATTCTCTCTTTTTAATTTTTTTTTTTGAATGATAGATATATACTTAGTGTCTTATTTATAAATTTTTTATATAGATTTAGAATTTTAATAATGTAAGTATGTAAAACATTGGTACACATATGTATTTTATGATATTGATATATATATAATTAAAACTTTAATAGTGTAAATGTTTAATATTTTGGGGTGTGTATATGTTTGTGTGTGTGTAATATTTGTTAAATATATAGATATTAAATGGATTATTGAGTAATCCGTTTATTTTTTGTGTCGGGTTTAGGTCTCAATATTTTAATACAATTATTAAATGGATAGTATTCGAGTTAACCTAAATTTAATACGACAGCAGGCCCCTTAGCATAAACGCAATCCGACAACCATTTGTCACTTAAGTCTGCGCTGGGACAAAGACTTGCCGCAAATGACACACATCAATGTTAATATTCTCACCATCAACTTATATTATCCCACTTGAAGAGAACTGCATGATCCATTCAAATCAGAAATTTAGAACAGCTGGGCATGGCCTTCGAATAAAAAGCAAGAATTGAGTGTGTAATTGAACACACAAAGGTTTTTATACTACATATTATGTTCAATTTCATTTTCTTACAGAGTAGTACATCAAGTTTAATATTACTATTATTAAATAAAGTAATATGCTTTTCTTTGGAAACTTGGGACAAATTTGTCAAGTATTCATGTTTGCTATATTTTAGGAATCAAGATGGTAAGTTGAGTACTAAGCTACATATAGGGGGGCACAACTATGGTACCACTATTGATATATCCATCCTGATCCAGCCTTAAATCGGTCAAATTTTCTGGATCTAATGGATTCAATCGCCAGATGCTGTGATGCACAGTTTATAGCTATAACCGGACCCCATATAGGGATAGCAAATAAAGATAAACACGAAAATAGCATATAATTTTCAAAATTGCGGATAAATCTCAAAAGAGCGCTGTTGTAACTTGTTTGAACAAATTGAATCTTGACAAAAAAATATGTTCTGGGTGACATTAAAGAAAGAACAATAGCAATATTGGGCACATAAAGAGACGCCTCAATTTTGCTAGTTTGCTACAAGTCCAGGAATTTTCTGAGACATTCTAATCATTCATAAAATATGTTATAGCTTTGAACTCCATAGTGGCCAATGAATTTATTGGTCACGGTTGGAGAAAGGTGATTCTCAATTTCTCATGTCTGTGAATGTCCATGATTGCGTATTTATCTTTAGTTACTTCTGATGCAATCCGTTTATACATATGTGTAGAACTTGAACTTGAGAAGCCACTGGCTATTGTATCAGATTATCTGGGAACATGACATTACGTGGTAACCCTAAGAAGCAATAAACATTTGCTTGCATTCCAAGATACTGTGAATAAAAATGACATCCAATCTCTTTTTGTTACTGCATATGTGCATGCTACACAGCTTTGATCAATGCTTTTTGCAGATAATAACTTTGATCTCCTATAGACCAAATAGCAACAAACTTTTAATGACTCATCAAGGATATTTAGTAATTTTTTTTTGTCACAATTTTTTTTTGTCACGATGATTCAGCAGATGTATATGTAACAGGACCCATATAGCCACTCGTTTTGGGCAACATTTATCAAGCAGCCAGTCTTCTTTATAAGGGCAGTCTTCAAATTAAGTTTATTCACTCACACTTCAAAGAACCAGGATGGCAAGTTGACAACTAAACTAGCTATATTACCTTAATTCACAAACACGTGTAATTTGAACTAACAAAAAGGAAAGCAAATAAAGAGAACATGACAATATAATAACGCATATGATTTTATTTCACTGTCTCTTCAAACAACTGAATTTGATTTATATAGTGTAATAATTTTCAATAATGTATACAGAAGAGAAAACAACAATACATAACTAATAACTACGTAATGCTGGTAATTGAAAATCTTCATCTACCATGGACTTGGATTCACCCAACAAGGTGATGGCTGAATCTTGAGCTGATGACAATAAGAAAATAATTCAGCCCTTCCATTATCCAAGCTGAAAACTCCCATATCGTGGCCTCCATAAAGATAATCTTCATCCATTCGATACCAGTAATCATCAGTAAAATAGATTGAATTCTTTATGTATCCTTTATCAGCCAAGACTGAGATTGAATGATTTCCACCCAAAAACAGCGACTGATCGCCCAATGAATGCACTTCCACCCAACACTTCTCATTCAAATCGAGTTTATACACATGAAATGCTAGGGTTTTGTATGGACACACCAAAGGGTGTGTGTCTTCTTCAGTCAACAAGTCATGTTCATGAACGGGCTGATCATCACCATTAACCAGCTCTCCCACAAATCTCACTACAAGCATAATTTCCCCCATTATTGACTCCACCAAGTACAATCTGGCAGTATAAAGATCTCCAAATTTACTCCAAAACTTCCTTGACTTCTCCGGAAAATTAATCTCAATCTCCACTCTTTTAACTGGCTTATTCCATCCATCAAAATCCCATACTTCCACAGAAGCATTGCTGCCAAGTGCACAAAGCCGATTTTTGCTGCATATGATGTCTTCATAAGGCTTGTGCTTACCATCAAGATCAGTCCAAGAATCATCTCCATTCTTGCAGTAAGCAAGCTTGTTTCCATAACCGTAAATGACAACGGCTCCGAAGTTTTTGATGCCGAGAGGGTCTGATGAAATAATTGCCTTGTGTATGAGGTTTTCACGCAAATTCTTCACATAACCAATTGGATTCTCCTGACAATCATATGTGATGTAGCATCCGTATTCTCGAGATTTCCCGATGTTGAGTACACCAAGAAGAGAACCGATGTAAGGAAACTGTATATGAATCCGCAGATGAGGGTTAAAGAGCAGAGGAGCACCTCTTTTATCCAAGAAAATAAGCCAACCATGTGAAAAACCAATGCAAGCACTCTCAATAAACTCTTCAGGCACATTCTCAAGACCATTTTCATCTTCTTGAGGAAAAAGCAGTAGCAGAGGACATTGAGGAGATTGTGACTGAGACTTGAAGGTGATAAAAGACTTCGCTGACGAAAACCATCGAGTACAGACAGATTCAGCAGCAATGACATCCCGCAAAGACAAGTGCTCAAAGATTGAGTCCAAGATTTCACTGGGAATGTCTGCCCACTTTGATGACGGTGCTGGTGTAGAGTCACATCTTCTTCTCTTCACACAATCCATTAATTACAAGCTTGAATGACGAAACTGTGTGTGTAGAGCGCTAATTTTTGCAGAGAGCGATGAATGGAAAATAAAGGGAGGTTTATTAATGAGCTATATTTATGGAGTTGCAGCTTATTTCCTTGTTCGGCAACGAAAGTGGCTTTCCAAAAAAGTACTAGAAACCAATTAGGATTTCGCATTAACTTGTTGGAGAAGGGGAAATTAATTAACTAAAAGGCTTAAAGTTAATTTAGAAATTAAGTAGAAATTGTTTAAGGCCTTTCCTGTTATGACAAGGATTTGCATACAACCACCCAAAAAATACAAAACCGTATGCTACCTTGCTATATTACAACAACTGTATGAGCATCACCAAAATACTTTTCAAATAAGATTTTATTACTTATTTGAAGAGCCACATCAATATTTAAAGCTCTAAAAGATACTCTTATTAAAATTCTTCAAATAAGAGATGATTCTCTCTCTTTAAATTTAGAGAGTTGATTTCTCCCTCTTCAATTTATATTTTATTATTTTTCATTAGAGAAAGAGAGAGAAATACTTTAATTGCTATTGACTTTTCCTTTAAAAAATAATTATTTGATTAAAATAATATAAAATTATTTCCATTTGAAGAGTCTTTTGGAAAATAACATATTTTTTTACTCTTTTATTTACCACATAAATAAGTAAATATATATTTAAAAAATAAAATTAATAGAGATTTTTAGGAATGCTCTAACACCATCACCCAAAAAATAATTTTTTTATATCTCTAATTGTTGTATACATGCACTCAGCCACTCACAGGAGTTGTGAAAATCTAATTTTTAGTGGGCTGTAAGTTACAGCTAATGTAAGTATGCCACCTTCACCTTGCAAAATGCAAAGTACGGTTAAAAAGATAAAAGTTATTTTATTTTACAGCCAAAAGATTCACAGTAACTTTTATTAGTTGAAACGTGAGTTCAAAGTGAGTTAGGAGTTCGGACAAAACACGGTTCAAGTTGTTGACTTGCTATTGCTTTTTCATTTAAAATGTCCAACCAATGACAAACTTTTTTTGTTCCTTGGATTTGGGTGATTGAAAAATTGCGACTTTCACGGCCGGTAGACACAGGCCTTCATAAGCTGATCTAATCCTAATGCATGCTATGGAGATACAACAATCATGGAGAGTGAGATTGTCTTTCAAGAACGCTACAATTTTGGTTACCATTTTGAATGTGATGGCTGTTCTTTTCTTGCTTCACGGCTTCCTTTCTTCTTCTTCGTCTTCCTCTTCTCGCGATAAGCTCTCCTCGAACCAGCTCAGTTCAGGTATGTCCTCCTTCTCTTTGAAAAATCTGAGTTGTTTTTATTTAAAAAGAACTGAAAATATCAAGTGGGCATTGGGTAGTTGTGCCGGTTATGCTGAATCTTTTGCTAAATCCACTTTATTTTGTGTGTTTATTTTCTGGGTAATTTTCATTTTTATTCTTGGAATTAATGATCATTTATCGATATGTGGGTTTGTCGTCGATTCTGGATTGTTTGGGTATTGAATGAAAAAGTATATGGATTTTAACTGAACAGCAGCAGTGACAGGTAATTTTTTTTTTTTTTTTTTTTTTGCTGTTGGGTCACTTCTACTTTATTTGGGATCTTAATTTGCGATTTGATGACTTCTTGTGTTGACTGTATCTTAATTTATTGGGTATGAGTAAGACGGGTTACAGAATTTTGGTCCTTGGTTTTTTGGGCAGAACATATGATTTGGTTCATGCTATGCAGCTATATGTACATGGTATGGTTGGTCTTAGAAACTGGGTAGGATTCAATGTTACTCAAGCGATCTCTTTCATCCTTTCTTGGCCTTCCTATCTGAATGCTTTCAGAAACTTGGTTTGAAATTGTTCTTTAAATTATATATAGTCCTATTTTGTATTAATCTTTTAGATTTTAATGTGCATCATATATTTACATGTGGGAGATGAATTTCTGACTATCATTTTGGTGTTTGTCCAAATGTCATCTTCAAGCTAATTAAGTCCCACTTTTAAGAAGTGGATAAAGTACATATATGCAATGTTGATAAGCCTTAAGAATTTGGATTTTAGTTCGGGAAATTTGCTTCCTCCTGACTTCTGCATTCTTATTATTTCAGAAAGAATTTACACTTGAATATGGATTTTCTTTTTGTTTGCTTGGTCAGTTTGCTGTCTTCTTTTGTGTACAGTGAAAATTTATCACTTAAGTGTTAAGTGCAAATTCATATTATTCTTTTAACGTAGAATTCAGCTGAAGAGAGACCAACGCTGGTAATGTCCTTATCTAGTTCCCATGGAATCAAATGGATTAAAACTAATAATGCTGACTGCTGTGTAAAAGCCAGAGTTTGATAAGATATGTTAATTGGGGAGGCACCTTCAAAATGCTAGAGTTTGGTGATTTAACACAAATTGAATGAGGGTATTTTCTCAGAATTAAATTCAAATCGATTCATTCTTGCTTTCCAATCAAGTTTTGGTCTAAAGTAAAGATGGAAGCATCTGTTATGCGAGTTAAAATCTTCTATATCAGTTTGATGTCTCCAAATAATTATTGTTGGTCCAGTTCTTGTTTATCCGACCTATAAACACATTTAAAGTCTCCAATTCATTTTTTATTATTTTCAGGATTAAGATAGATGGGTTCTGTTGTGGTAAAATCTACTAATTAGGTATCCATTTTGGGGGCTTGGGGATGTGCACTGTTCTGAGAGTGGTGTCTTCTTTAGGGGATTGTGGGTGAAGTATTTCTTGTGTCTGTTAGGTCAAAGGCCTGATCTGTAGTGTGTGGGACTGTGTTTTTTCTCTCAAATCTGAATATGTTATTCCCATTTTTGTTTACCATTGCCGGGATCATGCCAAAAGATATTTAGTGTGCTTTGCCTTTGTTTGTGAATGCATCTATTTTGATTGATGATAGCTGGCTTGTCTATTAACTGGAGCATTTTGTATAACAATTGAATGCAGTTCACCTCAAGTATATCAAGGAATCTGAAGAATTGCGCCTCGCCATGCAACCGCTGGAGCTGATAAAAAGAGTACACTTGATATTTGCTTAAGTCTTGATATTTGCTTAAATTTCACTATATATTTAGTCACAAATTTGCTTAAACCTCCTATAAAAGTGAAAATGCTTAAAAAACACAAGTGGTGCTGCTTGAACTGAAGTGCTGCTACATGTGTAGAAGTACCAAGTTCTTTTTTTCATTTTTTTTCCCTTTTTTTCTGTTTTTCTGTTCATTATTGGTATATCACTCACATCTACCCATTTGAAGTTGGATAGCACTTGTGACTATGTGAGAGATTGCGAAACATTTTAGCATCAAAGTTGAACCTTTTCCCTATTCTTTTAGGTAAGGGAAATCCAGCAAGAGGCATATCAAGAACCAAAAACAGTCGTACAGAAGGATATAAAACAAACAGCAGCAGTTGATCTTTCCAAAAGGTTAAAGGATTTACGGTCTGCCAATGATGCTGCCAGCATAAAAGGTGCCAGAAACTTCTTTTCCCCTTCAGATTTATTACTTATATGCAAATCTTAAAAACCAATAGACCAGGATTTGAGCACAGGACAGCCCTTTTCACCGAGAATGAAAAAAATGAAATGTTTTAGCTATTTATTTCTACATTTCCAACTGTTTTTCTTCCCGGCATATTCAGGATTGACGTGTGGTGAAATGTGATTTTACTAATATGTATAACATTTTTCAGCTCTGGAAGAATGGCGGAAAAGGAAGATGGAACGAGCTAGGCAGCGAGAACTGGAGAAAAATGGAACCACCATCTCTCAAGCGTGATGTCTTTTGCGGCCAAAATTAGTGTTGCGGACTTGCAGTTCATATTATGAAATATTGGATGCTGGATGCATTAAACATTGTGACCATATATGACTATATGAAGGGGAAAAAAATCTCTAAGCATGTAACAGTTAAGTTATAGCAATACCGATATAATAACAAAATAAGAGTTTCTATCCTTTGAATATATATTCTGTACATTATACCTTGTCTTCATAATGTACAAGCAAATGTTTATTATGTAACTTTTCTGTGGCCTATGGGTGGATGGCTGACAGATAAGTAACTTGCATTATTTACCTCTGATTCTGAACTTTTTAATTCCCCACACAAGCTTTGAAATTTTTTTTATGTTAATAGCTCAATTTCATTTTATGGGGTGTAGATACAGCCAAGTTTTGAGGTACGTGAGGACATAATATTCTAGTTTCTTTTGATACAAATCAACCACCAAATTCAATGACTTAAAGAAAAAATATTCATTCAAAAGGATAGGAAATGACAGGAATAGGTTGATCCATATCTACATGCCCTGATAAAGTTTCTGTACAAGCTTGGCCAAATTCAAGTCAATATTTACAAAATATTAGTACAAGGTCAAAGATTACAAGCTTACAGAACCTATAATGCAAACATCGACTTCTTCCTAAAACTACAAGTCTGCAAAAGTCAGTGCAGCAATTTCCGTTACTTTTTTCACTTGCCAGGAATTACAGTCACTCATTTTCCCATTTACCCCCAGTGATGAATCTTCAGTACTATCTACTCATGGCAGGAAAATGAACAGAGGGACAACAGTGCAGATGGGTCAAAGCTAAATCCACAATCTAAACCATAATCATATTTGCAGCATCTACCTTTGAAGAAAAAGACAAGGACCCAAAAATTCCACCAACATGCTTCCAAAAAAATACTTTTGTGCTGAGTTATCTGATTTTCATCTGCAAAAGATAATTGCAGCACGTTAATACAGATAATCATTAGTCATAATCTCTACAGCATGCAATCACAATACTAGATAGAGGGACAATGAATTTTGACATTCATAAGAAACCATGCTTCATAAATACATTATTACTAACAGCACAAAAAGCAATTTACACGGCATGAGTTTTCACATTCATCAGAAACCATTCTTTATAAATACATTACTAGTAACAGCACAATAAACTATTGACACAGATAAATTAACAAAATAACCATCCAGTAGCTACACAATCAAACCACACAACTATAAGACAAATCCAGCAACCAATAACAACTTGCTGACCAAGCAATGATAAATGCATCAACTTAAAGCTGAGTCCATTGCAGATGCAAAGTGATTACCATTTCGCGTGGCTTTCATATCCAAAATTAATACTGAAGCATACAATAAATAAAATTGAAATCTATTATTAAACTTAAGCCCAACAATAAAGTGCACTCCAATTATTTATGCCCTTTTGGAAATATTAAACTGCACACTTTAAAGAAACAAACTCAGTTTCCTATATCCAATTGAAAGAACAAACTCAGTTTCCTATATCAAAAAGTGTACAATCAGAATGATGCACACAGAGCTAGTTGTGTGCAAGTGCCCTATGATTCAAGCCAGCCAACTATGAAGCATAATGCACTTTCATTTAGAAGACTTCATAAAATTTCATCTTTTTGCGCATTAAGAAATATCAAACTTGGATTCAAGAGAAATAACATCATCAAATTTCCAACATCAGCGACTGCCTTGATAAGCCTAAGAGCATTCCAAAAGACTTCCATCAACTCACTTGCCTCCACTTTCACTACCATCAATCAATAAAACCTACAGTCTTCCTCTGCCATGACTTTCGGACAAATCCAAGCATTTGTTTACTGATAAAAGATACATAACAAATATAGCAAGAAAAAGACTATCAATATGGAATCCAACACTCTCTGATCTCTCTCTCTCTCTCTCTCTCTCTCTCTCCCCCCACATGGATTGAGCCAAATAGTAGTCATTCTAATTTACATGTTAGCATTTTCTCATTCGCTTTCTCACTACACTTATGGCATGTTAAAAGACACATTTCTTCACAGTTGCAGAAGTCAAGAAATTATGGCAACAATATTGGTCAAAATTTAAATGTCAATAAATAATCCTGCAACATAACAAGCTCAGCCTTATATTTTAAATGACAAAAAGCTACTTTTATTCAGAGTACAATTATTTGTTCTCTCACTCCCTACAATTTCTCTGCTACAGGGCAAATTAGACATTTGTGATATAACAAGCTTAACATCCTATTTTCAAATATACAAAGGCTAAATGTTATACACTTGCCTATTTCAAGAAATGCTAAAGATCCATCAAGAAATAATGTATCTATCATGCTTTCTGTGCACAGCATACCTAATGATGAGTTACAAAAATCATTTTGTTTATTTTTGAAATGAAAATTAGCATCTAAACATCTAAGCACGTGATTTTTCTTTCCCCTTAATGAGCCATAAATGTTAAACCATGTAGGCAACTAGCACAGTTACCACTTGCAATGTTATAGCATAAGTACTAAAATGAGGTGATGCACGAACCGCTGCCTTTATTGCATGGTGATTGTGTATCTATATTTCACAAAGAAATTCCACATTCATTTACATGAAGTAACAATTGAATCAGCTGCAAAATTCATTCTCATATATCAGAAGTCTTATAATTAAATAGATTCAGAGCGTTCAATTCTTCAACATCACATCTACCTGTGCATATTTAGTCAGTGTTGCACCAACACACACACACACACACACATCACTAAGCCCACATGCATATGCATATGTACACAAAATGCTAATAAAGCCATACACTCTAGAAATGGCAGATTTAACTAACGTATGTCAATCTGCTCCAGAATAAAGCAGCAGTTTCCAAAAGAAGACGTCACCAACATTCTTTCAAAGACAAAAGACCAATAATCTGTAGAATATGCAATTCAACAGGAATAATGAACCCCCGATATATCCATGTGGAAATTCTGGGCATTATCAAACGAAATTTGCATGCTTTAACTGTCATCCTTGTTTTACTTATTCGGTTAAAGTAGTAAGGTTTAGTGTTAAGAGCCCGTTATTCTTGTATCTAAACATTTAGTGCCATAGATGCAATCAGCAATTTAAGTTTACCTGAGTCCACAAGGCCCATTGCATGACAAATGGGCCTCGATGCAAAGGCAATATTCATCACATTCCTAAGACCATTCACATGATAACATAGCCATGAATAAAGCAACACATAAATCCATACAGACATAACCACATATGAGAGGAAGAATAGAACACAGATCTGATTCAATTACACCAGAATGTCTAAAAAAGGTTACACAAAAATAGCCAAATAAAATACATTGTATGTTTATTCTGTAGGTTCCAGTCTCCTGAATACACTTGATAATAAAATTCTGATGACTATTGCAGGGAGTTGCACGGCAAATAAGAGTCTCAGCACCAACAAAATTTGTCACTTTTTATTAAGGGCCTTCACAAGATAACATTAACTTTTTGTAAACTTGCACAGTGAATAATTCACTTCCAGCGATACATAACAGAGCTCATACAGAATTACAACAATGATCATGCAAACAAAATATATCAATGAATACGATATTCGAACAGAAATGAAAAGAGGTGCAAGTCAATATGACTTAAAATAGATATAAATACTTCTATAAATTAGGGGATAGGAATTTGAGTTTACCTCAACGCCTCATGGTCTTAACATCGAGTTGTGTGACATAAAAAAATTACAACACGTCCACTAAGTATTTAGTTGCAAATAGCAAGCTTCCCTGACCATTCATCAGCCACCCCATAATCAATACTAAGCTCCCTCAAAGGAGGGATATTCTCCAGTGCAAAAAGCATAAGGTGAGGGAACATCAAATTATTGTGATCATACAACACAAATTGTACCATCACATTAGGAGTTGGACTGTGACTTATATAACACGCGACATTTCTCATTCTTGAAACATCCATGGCAAAATCCAAAGGTGGTATTGAGGGATGAGAAGGGCGCATATAATCAGAAAATACCTGAGAAAGATCCCCCCACTCCCCCCATCTTGCAGAAAACCGATTGGGATAAATCAGAGAATCACCATTCATTGAGAAAATTTGGGCTTGCTCCATTGTTAAAACAACTCCTGCATATTCACATATAAAAGCACCAGCATGTATCAAGTCCAAAGATCTTACTCCCCAGCCTGTCTCCCTCGACCTAAACACTTCCAATCTATTTCTCAACCCCCTTTGAGAAACACGATTACGACAAGTTGGTGGACACTGACAAAATGCTCCACATTCGAATATTACTGGCTTTCCTCTCAAGAGATACCCATTATGATCATAAGCAAACTCACCGCCATTCTTCACAGCACAAAAGCAACGATCAGTACAACCCGAAACACAATCACAACCAGCGCCATTACTCCCTTGAGTAAACACAAAGGGCGGAAAAACAGTCCTCACAAGATACTCATAGTACAATGGTTCATAATCACCATCAATATCATTAAACAAAAGAACTGGCACATTCTCCTTCTTTCCTGATATATCAAGACTGAGATAACCTTTTGGTCTCACTGATAACGGCTTAGTCCTAAGACTATCTGCAAACCTCAAAATCACACTACCCATTTCTGGTTGTCCCTCAATTCTCAACAATTTATACTTGTAAACACCAAAACCAGACTTACCCACATCAAACCAACAATCATGAATCTTATACAGACCGTCATAAACATAAACCTTACTACTAACACTACCTTGATATCTAAAACCTCTTATAACTCTTACCTCAATCCCATAATGCATACTCCTTTCCATAGCCAGATTCCCTCCTTCAAGCTTCTGATGTTCACATTGCCTACTCAACTTATCTTGACCACCATGTCCCGTGTATATAAGAACATCCCCAGCATCTTCATCGTCCTCATAACCACCAGAAACAATAATACTCGTCGCAATTGGCTCCCCATTTGCGCTCTGGCTTCCGGGCAAGTAATCAATCCCAGCTTGAGAATGTCCATGTAATCCAACAACAAGCAATTCCATTCTAAAAAAGAACACGTCACCGATTTGAACACCTGGGATCGAGCCCACGATTCTTTTATCGCGATTCAGCCACAGTTGCCGTTCTTTCATCACCGAAGAGGCTGTCAAATCGCCACGCGCCCGCCTCCCCTGTCCAATTCCTCTTCTCTTTTCCTCTTCGTACACTGCAAAAACGCGCAAGGAATCATAAAGCATTCTCGTTCTTCTCACAACGTCCCGGAAATACCTCTCGTCTTCGGCGCTCAAATCAGTAACGCGAACGAGCTCACCGGATCGTTTCATCGGTTTTGTACGCGGAACTACAGCGTTTGATAACTGGGCATCCTGATGATTCACAGTTACGATAGCGCGAGAGTCCGGGTCCAACACATCAACATCGCCATATTTACGCAACCTCTTAGCAAAAGCCGTACGGAAGAGCTCGGAAATGCGGTAGAATTCGGAGTAGACGTTGTCCCGATCGGGGGGCTGAGATTCGGGGGTATTTTCGGAATTAGAGAAGAAACCAGGGGCAGATTCGGAAAGAAGCGATTCTGGGGTGTTTTGCCCCGGTTCGAGCTGATGGGTCGGGACGGGTTCGTCGAATGGCTCGGTTTTGGGCTCGATTTTGGGGGTTAGCAGAGGCAGGGTGGCCGCTGCGGCGGTGATGGCGGCGGTGCTGGCGGCGGTGCTAGGTGACGGCATCAGATTGAGGTCTTGAAACGGAACAATCGAACCCATTTTGCTCAAGGATTGAAACTTTTCAGTCAGTTAGGCGGAGATTGCATGGGAAATGGGGATTCCTTTTGGGTTTTAACGGTGAAGCTGTTCAGGAGCTTAAGCCTTTCATGGTGGTTTTGAAGAGACAAAAAGGATTGTTTTTGAAAAGAGTAAGAAGTAAAGGAGTAGGACGTTAGAAAATGAATTTTTTTTTTTTCCTCTTCTGTGAAAGGAAATGACGTAAATGTCCTTCTGTGCTTCTCGTTGGATAGATGGAAAGAATAGATTCTGTGCTGGGTGGGAGTTTCGGGAGGCGGAGAGATCAATTGACGGCAGGAGGAGTTCTGAAAGTGATGTCCGGTGCAAACGTTCGGATGGGTCATGGGGTAAGTAAGGTGTCGTATGTGTGGTTGTGTTGTGTGGGGTCCACATGTTTCTCTCGTCTAATTATATTATATCACGTGTAAATAAAAAAAAATTATTAATATTTTTTTAATTAATAACGCATAAATTCATCCAATAATATCATGACATGTCTATATATGATATAATTAGGGTTAAGATCAAATGGGGACCCATTGCCATTGGTTGAAAAAGGTAGATTGATCTTTATGAGAAAAGATGGCCGCATCATACATGTGAGTTGTTAGATAAGAATATAAAAATAATTAAATCTCAACTATATATTATTATAAATGCATATATGACAAAAGATTAATAAAATCATTAAAATTATATTTTTTTATTAATTACGCGTACATTTTTTTAATAAAATCATGACATGTCATACTTTTTGTGCATATTATAATTACGCTTGTGACCTTGTGTGGACCACAAGTAAAGTTGGTTGTTAATGTATTTTAATTAGAAGATTAATAAAAATACATATTATTATATTTTTATATATTATTATAAATGTATATATGACAAAATATTAATAAAAACATTAAAATTATATTTTTTTATTAATAACACATTCATTCTTCTAATAAAATCATGACATATCATACTTTTTGTGCATATCATAATTACACTTGTGACCTTGTATGGACCACAAGTAAATTAATATTGTGTACGCTCATCTAATAAAATTACGGTATGTTTAAATAATCTTTGGTGATTAGGGCTAACGTCATATGGGACCCACTTCTAGTGGAGCTAAGTTAAATTGATTTTATTTATTTATTGAAGATAAGATAAAATTTGAGATGTCCAACATTATTTTCGATTAATTAACTTAACTTTACTCTATTAAAAGCGATATTCACATAACTCTAACCCTAATCATAAAAAACATAAAACATATCGTAATTTCATTGAATGAGAATATGATACTAATTAAATATATTTAAGATTAATTTTATCCCATTATGATTCTCTATCTCATCTTTGAAAAAAATAACTAATATTACTCGATTAAAAATGGTCCCTACAAACCCCAACTTTATTTATCTTTAAGAAATGGATTGGGAATAAGAATTGAAGAAAATTAATCTCCTATTTATTAAAAAAAATTATCTCATCCATTAAACATCAACCGTTGTATCTTTATTCCTGCTCAGGCTCGGATGATCATGAAAACAAAACGTAATCATGTTTATTTGATCTATGCCCCGGGGTCTAAAAATTTGAGCTCATAATATTTTAAGGAACGGTGCATGGCTTTTCCCAATGAAAGTGTAACATGTTTAAATTCTTAAAGGTTAGGGTTAGGGTCTTGGGGGAACAGCCTTAAGTGGAGCAAAGTTAAATTTATTATTTTAAAACAGCGAGTAGGAAATTAGTGAAAATTGATATATCATGGGGTAGATTTCCCTTGACTTATTTTTTTTTTTTTAATTAAGATTATAACTTAATTTTTCAACATAATCGAGAGCTGAAAACTTATACACTATTTTTAACTTGGCAAAACTACGTTGCATCATGGGTTTGATACTAGAGATGGCAAAACCCGGTTAGATGTCAGGTACTGACAACCCTCGGATGCAATTGAATCGGTCCTAAGTTTTTTATCTTCTTAATTTTATGTTTTTTAATATTTTATGTGCATATATTTTTTATTTTTTAGTAATTTTATAAGTTTTAAATTTATTTCAATAAAATTTATGAAAATATAAACTTTAAGTGCTTAAAAGCTTTATATATGTATAATAAATGGTCGAAATAAATATAAAATATTTAAAATAATATATATTTTATAATTTTTTTAATAAAATCCATCGTTGAAGTAATCTTAAAGACCGTATTACCGCCCGCAACGGTCCGTGGACGGGCGAATATTTTTGCCATCTCTATTTGATACCCATTTCTTTTGTCTTTTTCAAGGTCAATTACAATGAAGTCCTGCTATTAGTTATAAAAACAAAAAAAACTAAAATTTTTTAAATTTTCACACATTAGTCCTGCACCTAAACTTTTAGAATTCAAGCACTTATTCTCTTTATACACGCAAACACTAGTAAATTAAAAGAAAAGTTTTTTGAATTATTTAAATTATTTAAATAAATAAAACTAAGGAAATATTTAAATTATTTTCAAACAGAGTAATTGTTTAGAATTTTTTTACCGTTCTCTTAGTTGAGTTAATGAAAGATCTCAACCATATGGACGTGTGCTAATAACTATTTAAACTGTTGGGATAGAGTAACAAATATTAATTTATTTAAGTGTGCAATTAAATTTATCATTTTATTTAAGGACAAAAACTCAACCAAAAATGCAAACTCATTGTTCAAACAAACAAAAAATATTTTACAAATTCATAAACTGACACTTTATTATTATTAGTAAATTAACATATTTTTACTACATAATTAAATAATTGATAATATGTTAAATAAATCTTATGTTACCAAAAAAAAAATTAACTACATAGAATATCAAATTAAATTTATTTTCATATTTTGGACATTACATTTACTTGAGATAGTAAAATCTCTTGTGTTGGAATAAAAAAGATTATGGGGTTTGAACCTTGGTCACATGGGTGAGAGGAAACTGGTTGCCGTTATGTTAAATTAAAAAAAAAATCAATTTTATATTTATCATTAATTATGGTTCGTAAATAATATACATAGTTTAACTATATAATAAACTAGTTAATTTGTTAATTAATAAGTAAATTTATTAATTTAAATAGATATTAATACATGTAAGAATAAGTCATTTAATTGGAAATCTAGTTCAATAGTGTAAATATATATATATATATATATATATATATTATGGACTTTTATGTCATAATTATAAAATGTTTGATTTTTCTTATTTTGCATGAACAAGAGGGGCCTTTAATGTTAATAACCTAGAATCAAATCTAAGCCATTATGCAAGTCTTGCGTTGTATCCAACGGTGAATTTGAAAAAGACAAAAAATGGGGCACCAAACCCCAGAGGCAACGTAGCTGGACCCTTTTTAACTATGTGAATGGAGAGAAAAAAAATATTGATTTAAAGTCAAAATTTTAAATCAAACCCAACCAACCCCTATTTATATATATAATCAATTTCCTGTTATTTGAAAATATGACAAAGGTATAAGACAAAAATCACGAATTCTAATGCCTTGATAAACAAAAAATAATAATATATTAAAATACATGTTTTGTTTGCAATACAACTTGATTGCAATTTTGTAACTCCAAAATAACCACCAGATTCTTTTGTATATAAATATATTTCATGTATTTTTTATATTTGTATGGAATGAAAAAGACATGTCAAAAAACAATATATTAACAAAATTTTTGAATAACGATTTGTACATATAATAAACTCGAAATTGGCCGCCCTCTGAAATTCCTATCTTATCATGATGAATCCTGAATGCTGAGTTTACTCCTAGATAGGGTTTAATTTATGAAACATGGTGAGAACTGAAGAAACCTACGAGGCATTGACCCCTAACTCCATTGACATCAAAGTTCTTAAAGTTTATGTTGAATTTTTATGTTAAATTTTTTTTTTTTAAATGAGCCTGTCTAATTTTTAATCTAAAAAAGACTAAGCAACAGTAATATTGTATTATCCCAAAAAAAAAATCTCGTAAATAACATTCATGGAAGCTATCCAAGTATCCAATCTTGTTATAATTTTATGTTATATTAATGAACTGGACCTAATTTATTGAGTAGATTTTGTTGTTTGTTAATTCTAATTCAAAATAAATTATTTTAAATGATACACTCACATATATATATATATTCATTCTCTAGTGAGGGTATTCTCACTTTGTTAAAGTGAGGATGCTAGTAAAAAAAATTTAAAAAATATTATTTTGATACATTAACAAACAAAACAATATAGTATGTAATGCATTGAAATCTGTATTTTTTTTTTATATATTCTAGTGTGTATCTTCACTCTAATAAAGTGAGAATATTTTTTCTAAAGAAGGATAATGTATATATAAGGGAGAGAAAGAGAGTTTTTCTCTAGTAAGGACATTCTCACTTTGTTAAAAGTAAGGACGTACACTAATAGTGTGTTTACTTGAGAATTTAAGGAATGAGACTAAAGGAATGAGAATGAAATCCATATTTATTTTGTAAAATGTAATTTAGGAATGAGAATAAAATGTATATGTCCCACATAATTTGTGAATAAGGAATGAATCTACGAATTCACATGGGGGAGTTAGAATGGAGATTCTTGTTCCTTAAGCGACTTTTGTCATCTCTAATTTTTTAAGTATTTTCTTGAATTACCTAGATTCAAATCATGAATTAATTTTATTATTTTAAATGTCATTATTATTATTATTATTAAATTTTATTAACTTTATTATTTTAGTTATTATTAATTATTGTTATTATTATTATTATTGATATTATCATTATTAACATTTATTATTATTATTAATTTTATTTTTTAATTAATATCATTTTTATAATAATATTTATACATTTATCTAGTTAATGAAAATTACATTATTAAATACTATATTTATTTTGATAAATTGATTCTGCATTTCATTGTCCTGTTCTATTTTTTCGAAATTATGATATTCAAACATTCTCATTAAAATTTATTTTTTAAAGTAAATTGAAATCTCATTTAAAATTCATTCTCGTTTCAATTCATTCCCCAAGAAATAATTCTTATTACTTATATGATACTCTCAAGTAATGAATTATAAAATATAAAAAAAAAGTATAAATTTCAATACACTAGAAACTATATTTTTTTTTTATCTATTAGTGTATTGAAATATTTATTTTTTTATATTTTACTAGCATTCTCACTTTGTTAAAATAAATATATCGTCTTTAGAAAATTATTATGTATATGTGCATATATATACACATATATAGTCTTTTTTTTAGTCTTGAGATCATCGTTTTTTTATGCATACACGCTTTTAAATTGTAAGATTTAATAAAATTAATTTAAAATATTATTAAATCACATGATTTTATAATGTATTGAAATTAAATCTATTAAGATACGCGACTTAATAACGTGTTCATATTAAACAAAAAGAATACCCGCACAAACATCAAGACAAAGTAACTTTTTCTTCCGCTTTGTTGGAGAAAGTGAAGTGGGAATTTGAAATGATTAAAATGATAGGGAATATTTTTAAATTCGGAATTACCCACTAGGGGAAGAATCGTATACCAAATTTCTTAAAGGGAATTTCTTCTTTTGGGGTTAATAATATAATAAAAGTGTTAAAAGAATAAAATCAATTGCTATTAGGATAATTATCAGAAACCTCCCCTGAGGTTTAGCGTATTCTCAGTTTGATAGGTTGTATCAATGTATTATCACGTTGGGATGAGAGCAATATAGTAATAGAATTTTTTAATAATAAAAAAATTCAAACAAAAGTGAAGATATCACGTTGGGTCTGGAATTGGTGTGAAACTTTTTAATACCCATTGTGTAAAATTGGAAACAAGAGTTTAACCAACAGACATTATCACTAAAAAATATACATATATGAAAATGGACACCTTCTTTCTCCATTCAAACCAAAGCTACGAAAAACAAATCTTCTTTCGTCTTCTTTGCAATGGTTTAACAGAAAAAGTGTGCCACGATTTGGAGATAATGATGGCGAAATGAAGATGCCAACATCGAGAACAAGCTGAATCCGACCACCAAGTGTAAGGAGAGCCGATGTGAGTTTAAAAACACCTCAATTTGCTTGAGCCGCGAATGAGATATGAAAATGACTTATTACAGTGCATGTTAGTTTTATTAGATGGATTCAGTCAATTTGGTAAAATATGAATAATGGGTCTCAAAAATTTTTTGGGAGTGTTTTTGTTGCTTTGATTTTTTTTCTATCGATTAGTGTTAGTTGTAGATAATGGTTGCTGTCAATGTATGTTTACTTCATTTTGATTGAATATGGCTCGTGATTTTTTATGCTACCTTGTGTATAAATGAAAATGGGTATGAAAAATTTGTTAATTGTTGAACAGGGATTCATGGTAGTTTTTGTTAAATTACACACGTAATTGAATATTGGAGACAACTTGTTGGGATAATTGATTTTGGTTTTTATCTTAATCATGGTATGGACATGTCTTGGGTTGAAAAAATGTCATGTATTGTTGCATTCTCTCTCACTGGAGCAGTGAGCTTAGACAATAGGGTTTGGAGTCATTGCTTTGTTGCAGTTGTCTATCTTTATAATTCAAGCAAAATAAGCTTCAACAATGAAGATGCTTTAAATGAAGGTTGTAATGGTTATCGAATGCGAAGAAGTAGTTTGATTAGTGGCATAGAAATTGTTTTGAGCTCATTTTTATTGTAGTTATATTAAAGATAGAATTGCATGTTGAGGATAGCTTGAAGTGTATAGTTTGTTTGCTGTCAAAGTGGCCAAATGTGAATTTTTTTTTTGTTACAATCTGGAGCTTATATCAATTAATCTATTCAGAACCTAATCTTATATGTTTTGAACATTTACTAATTCCTTCTCATTGAACCATTTTTCAACCTTATTTACACAGACATTGAGGCGTGGTTGTGAAGAAAATGCTTAAAGTTAGATGCACGTAATCCTGACCGACCTAAAGTTGTGAGAGGACATTAAAGATATTTTCAATGTAATCACTTTGATTTGGCGCTAAAACAGACCTAGAATTACTTACCAACAATTCTTTAATAAACAAAGTAATTTTTTTTATCAGCCTAGGGGTATTTTGGTTATTTTATTAAGCAACAAATGGGCAAACAAACTGTCTACAGACGTCAGGGGAGGTGGCTGAGAATACGTTGATACAATCTATCAAATTGAGAATACGCTAAACCTCAGGGGAGGTTTCTTATAATTACCCATTGCTATTATTGGATCAAAGTCGGTTTAATCTTAATCAAAAAACAAAGAGAACATGTTTGAGGTCAAATATTGTTGAGTCTGCCAAGTCCCTTAGACAATATACTAAAAATTAAAAAAAATTGAGCAAATGATAGTGTATTATAATTGATTTAACAAATAATTATAACGGGTATAATTGTTTTTTAAAAATTACTGAAGTAAGATGGTGATGAAATAGGAAACATCGAGGGAGTGGTCTTAAAATATAACTCATATTTTATTTAAAGAAAAAATGAATTGCATTGACTTTCTGAAAATTTGTTAAATAAGTTATTGGTGCCATCAGTTTATCACAAGTTCTGAAAATACGTATGGTTTCTTCAAGAACATCCGGGCAAGAGGTCTTGCGTTCACCAACAGAGTTCAAGCAGTTTTAATAAAATTATAGAGTAATGATCTAGTGGATGAGTAGGGATGGCAGAAATTCCATGGGGATGGCAATCTTTTCCATTTGGGGAGGATGCAAAGATAATTTTTTATCCATTTTCTTATTCGGGAAAAGAATTGTGACAGTTTTCTATCCAGTTTCTTATTTAGGGAAGGGATGAAGATGAGGTAGAATCCTCATCCCCTCCTCATTTCCCCATTTTAATTTTAATTTTAATTTTTAAAATTATTAGTAAATAAATAATCAAATGTAGACTATAAAATATTAAATATTGGTATAAATAACAAATATCACATATTTATATTATTAAACTTTTGGGCCTAATTGACTAAATTCATATTTGGATGAGAAAGTTATATCACGGATGAAAGATTTTAATATTTTGAGTTAGTAGAAAACAAATTTCGATATGCATCCTGTATTGGCATGAATTACTAGAGATATTTTGGCAATTCCAATTACAATTGTTGTTTATCAATCAGTTTTTACCACCAGTGGTAAAATACCGTAACAAGCTTTAATGTGTTGTCAAAATTGGCTACGAGCTTGTAATGGCAGTAAGAGTTTATTTTATATTGTAATTATATTATATAATTATTAATATTTTCATTTATAAGTTGCATTACTTATATTATTATTTTTATTTTAGATTTGAAATTTGAGGCTATCCCTCAATTTGCCACATTTCTTGAGGAAGAACGAGAGGAGCAAAATGCACAATAGGTAAATACTTTTATTATAAATATTGATTATCCATTTCATTTATTTCATTATTGACATACAAGTAATTTTCTTTTTTTTTATTAGAGGATTATGAAGATTAACGAAGACAATTATTATGGTGATTTTTATTTTGTAATGGATTAATGTTAATGTAAGATATATCGTCAAATTTTATTCTTATTTAATTTTTAATTTTATTATGATTAAATAAAAATAAAAAATAAAAAATGAATCAGTTATTTAAGAATTGGGTATCTTTTATTATTATTAAGAGAGAAAATGAGGATTCTCTTAAACAATTTTAAACAATTTTATAGGCGACGGGAAGGAGACGATGACATATGCAGACAATCAGGGATAAGCAAGAGGAGATCAGTATTCTTCCCATTGCATCCGCATGGATGACAATGTTCACCGTATGATCAGTGATCATGCCATATGGCGCTATCCCATAAATCCACAGCTTAAGCACTTATTGAGAATTACATAACTCTGCCACGTGTACAATGCTCACGATATAGTGGACACTAATGCTCAGTAGATCATCATTTTAAAATTATATTTTAATGTTATAATTTAAAACTGACATGTTACTTTTTAGGATTTTACATCTGCGGATATATTATTATCTTCAATTTGTTGGAATTTTAAATACATATATTTGTAACACGCCATAAAAATCTGCTGAGCAATAACTAGTTCAGAAATCTACTCCATAATTATGGGGCTTGTTCTCAAATAGGTTCTACCCTTGGGCTAAATGCTCAATGTAAGTAAAATTTCTCTATATTTATAGGACGGAACTACCTTGCCTCTGTTGTACCAAACACTCAATTTTGACATTTTCTTTAACAGTCCCCATTTTTTTTAGTAAATAATAAAAACTATAATAAGCCCTAAAAAAAATATAATAATTTTAGAATTTTAAAAGATTTATTTGGCATTTTCTTCAGCAATCTCTATTGTTTTTTGTAATATTAAAAACTATAAATTTCAATAATTTTACAAAATAAACCCCAATTTAAATATGAAAATTTTAAAATTCTAAAAAATTATTCTCTTTCGGTTTTCTTCTCAATCATTTTGTTTTGCTTTGATAGTAATTTATTCATTTATCCAACATATAATTCTTCTAAAATATAAAAAAAATAGAGAGTCTTCTAACCACATAATTAGATTAATTTCTTGAACACAAAATCTCATAAAAATAATGCTTGCATTCTCTTAAAAGAAATCTATTGTGTTTATTTTTATTTATTTTTACTACTATAATAAGAAAAGAACTATATCTTGCTCTCTATTTAATTAGGGCCTGTTGAATACGGTTAAAGATGGTGACATATGTTTATTTTACTAAAATTTAATTCCAATATAGTGTTTGGCATGAATAAGTAAATTAAGAATAATAGAGTTTGTGCCAACCAAATTATCACATGATAATTAATTTTTTACCCTAAGGGGACCCTTTGAATAAATTTTTTAGACTAAATTTATATCTTATGCTAACAATTATAAGGTTATTTGATGTTGAACAAATTTATAGAAATAAATAAAAGTTAAGTTTCATTTATTTAATTAAAATAATTATTTATCCTTATAAGTAACACTATCTTAAATGGTAAAACATTAAATGGGTATTTTATTTTAAAAAAATTATATTAAAAAAATGGATTTTTTTGTAATTGATATTTTAAATAAATGGATGTGGGGAGTATTTTAGCTATTTAAAATAATCCATCCATATTTTTGCATATCTAAATATATTCATTTATTAAATTACCTGGACCCATATAAAGATCATAAAATATTTTGATGGACTTATGTGTCAAAATCTTAAAATTTATTCTTTTTTTTTTTTTATGAAACAAGAGGGGCTGCAGCGTTAATAACCAAGTAATTATATCCTTACCGTTAGAATAGCTTTTGCAACTCTTGGTTTTTTTTTGATGACGTGGGTAATCGCTCAATTATTTCGTATTAGAGTATAAGATATGTCGTCATATATATATATCTTTGAGGCGATGTTGACATTAATCTTGATATGTGCATTCGGTTGTAACCTCTCAAATATTTGAGACGTCAAGTACGAGGAAAAATGGGCGAAACTCCGAAATGAACATTTAAATTAAAGCGTCTGATGGAGAAACCACTTAATATTTGTGAGGAAATTTCTAATGATTGAATCCGATGGTTGGATCGAAAAAAGACAAAAAAGGGGTCCACGAATCCTGGTTGCAAAAATTTAGTGGACCCATATTTATAATATTGAGACTAAATAATTTTCTTATATAAGCAGATTTTAACTCAATAGGGAGTTAAAATTATTCATATTTGTCATTTATGTTATGAAAAACTAAAAATATTTGTGATAGTTTTAACATACCCACAAATAAATTGACATTTTTCTAAATTTGACGTGTTGCATCACCGAATTCGTTTATTTTCTCGGTTAAGTTTAGCGGTGGTGGGGTAAAATTGAATTTCATTCATAAATTAATTTTAATGAATTCTCTTATTGTGCAATTGAAATAAAAATCTTTAAAAAATTAAAGGAAAAATTATAGTGGTGATAATGTACATGTAACAAGAATTTTTTTTTATTGCAATTAAAATAAAAATCTTAAAAAAATTAAAGGAAAAATAATAGTGGTGACAAATGTACATGTAACAAGAAATTTTTTTTATTGCAATTGAAATAAAAATCTTAAAAAAATTAAAGGAGAAATAATAGTGGTGACAATGTACATGTAACAAGAAAATTTTTTTATTGCAATTGAAAAAAAAAACCTTAAAAAATTAAATGAGCTAAATTATTTTTTTTTCATATAGAGGGGCATTTTTGTCATTCAATCAAAAGTTAGACGGAGCCGTTAGAAATAACTGAAAAATTAACTTGAGGGCGCAACACGTCAATTTTACGTCTTGTATTAAATGTCAATTTATTTGGGAGTAGGCTAAAAATTTCCCAAAATATTTTTATTATTTTTGTTAAAATTATTATTTTAAATTCATATTTACTAGACACTATTTAATTTTATTTCATAACTACAACTTTTTTTCCACAATAAATTTAGTGTAATAACTGCAGTACATAAATATTAAACACAGCTCAGACAATTTTAATCACCGTTAAAATAATAATTTTCCAAAAACAAGGGGTTATGATAGTTTTAGAGGAGTGCCACTAGCTCTACTCACACAAGGATACCATGCATGTTTGATGCTTAATTTTTTTCTTTCTTTCAATGTTTATTTTCGAATTATTATAGATTTGTTTATTTTTGTTAATAATTAATCAATAATATTGTATTTGATCGATATGTATTATTGTGACGAAGTTCAGACAAAGTAATTATGCATTAAGTATACAAAGTAATTACTGATCAATGTTTCTTCAGGAAGAAGTTGTTAAGTGAATAAAAACACCAGCTCGGCCATGTCATCAACCCCACGCCGAAGTAGTCGAGTGGTACGATTATACAAAACATGGGACGACTGAAACAAGTACCAACCATAAGTATACCGACCAGAGACGCGACACCATCCAGAAAAGGCACGATCCAGAACATTGAGGATGCGAGATCCCACGTTTCAAAGTAAAAAAGAGTCCCACTAGGGCCGCCAAACAAGGGAAAAAGCGATTAGAGTCCCCACTGTGCCGCCACCAAAACAAGTGGAAAAGCATTAGAGTCCACTAGGGTTGCCCACCTTAGAAAAGGAGAAGGAAGGGAGAAGGAAAACGGGGGGACAGCGGCTATAAAAGGGGAAGAAATCGATGGAGGGGACAGAAAAACGGAGGGAGGGAGAACACTGCCAAATCGCAACCAATGCCATTTTCTTACAAACTCCGAATAGATTAGAAGTCGTTCTTGAATCTAAATTGAACCGTTTTCCCGTGAAACACCTTGTGCTAACTTAGGCATCGGAGGATTTACGCCGGCAAAACCACCGGCGTCTCTGATCCGTTTTTGGTGAATCACGGGTCTAATAAAGAGAAAGGAGGCGATTCAACCCGTTGGTTCAAGCAAATAAACGCGTTGGTGAAACCGGTCGAAGCGAAGCGATTTGACGTCAACATTTTGGCGCCGTCTGTGGGGAGCTGAATAAAAAGCTACCACCGAATTAGTAGTTACCAGAGAAGCAGCGAACGGTTAGATATGGAGGTATCAAAGAAGAATGCTTTGAGGGAGGACAATGAAGCAATGGAGACAATCATCTCGGAAATTGCAAGAAGCAGAGAGGGTGATGCAAGATCATTTGGGCGAATGGAGAAACAAATGGAGACTCTCGCCCATCTGGGAGAGCGGGGATGGCGTGAAGGATTGTGAAACCCGTGGAAGAGATAAAGCGGGACCCGACCTCCGGAGGCGTAGGGGTCGAGAAATCCTCCGCCACTGAGACAACAATGGGTTCATCGCCCAAATCTGGTCCAGTTCCGGCGGATGGATAAAGGAGGACCCGACCTCACCGGATGGGTATTTGAAATTGATGGCGAGCCAATGTTGATGAAGGAGAATTAAGACGGCGGTAATGCCGAAACGAGCGAATCAGAATAAATGGCGCGTGATCACGATCATGTTGTAGAATGGAGGAGGTGCATGATTAGCACAAATGATGGAGAGATGCGAAAGAAAGCCCCTTTGGAGAATAATGTTAGATGAAGAGTCTCGGTTATCAGCGAGATCATGTGTAATCCCAAAAGACTTCTCCGACCTCAAATACTCGGGCGGTAAGTGACATGCGAAGCGTTCAATGACGACGGGTGTCGGGCTAACACCATGGATGTTCCCGTTGACATTAGAGGGACGAGCCCGAGAATGGTACCGCAAGCTGCCCCGAGGAAGTATAAAGGGGTATGAGCAGATGTGCCAGGAGTTGGCCGAGCAGTTCCGAGGGGCAGTGGCCCCAGAGGACGACATGATGGAACTGATGGGGATGAAACAGGAGGAGCATGAATCCCTTCGAGATTTTGTAAAACGATATCACCGAGCCGTGCTGGATCTGGGAGCTTTTAATCACCCGCAGGCGTTGAGGGGATTAAAAGAAGGTGTAAGAATCGGCCGATTGTGGTATAACTTAAGAAGCCCCCTTGTACAGAATTACTCGTCGGGGTATGAGCAGGCGAGGCGAGATATAGAAATCGAAGAGGAGAAATCGGCAAGAATAAAAAGTGAACAAGGAAGAAAAGAAAGTGAAAGAAGCCGAGCAGGGAGCGGGTCGAGGCTGGGGAATCTTGATAATGGGCTATCGCCGGTCCATACCCTATAACTCCGATTACAGCAGCTCAACAGGAGCTCGACCTCGCGCCCGTTCAGGCGAGAATTGAACAGATGGCTGCCCACCCTTATCAAAACACTCCCAGAACGTTAAATGCAACTAATTCGGTCGGAATGACCGAGGCTGGCTATACCGAGGTGACATTCATGATAACCGATCCGATTAGTTGACAGTATAGGCATATAGACATTAAAAAATCTCCATGGAGGAGTTGTATGAAAGAATCGAGGGACGAGGCCTGCTATACCCTCCAGCCCCCATAACAAAACCTGCTCACCGACGGGATAAAAACAGATTCTGCAAATTCCACGACACTCACGGTCACACTATCAGCCAATGTCGTGACTTAAAGATTCAGGTGGAGGATTTGGTGAGAAACCGATATTTGGATGAATATGTAGATGGAATGTCCCCCGTCATGGAATCGCAATACATGAGGATGAAGAGTTGAGAGAAGGTGCAGGCGAGAACGACCGACCATCCGTGTGATTGCAGGAGGGCCAACGTTGGCCGGTGATTCAAATAGAGCGAAAAACTATGAAAGATCATATGACTAGCAAAGAGGTGCTCCTGAATTTGCGATGTGAAAGAGGCAAAATGCGGCAAGTTCCCATTATGTGGACGGAAGGGGCGAAGAGGGCATTCGTATCCTCAACAGGATGCTGCTTGGTGATTAGGGCATTGGTGGCTACGGCGAATCTTGGTGGACACAGGCATTGGACGTTACATTTAAATCGACCCTAGATAATATGGGGATTTCAGACTTGAAGCTGGAGCGGACGAATACATCCTTGAAGGGATTTGGAGGAGGACGGTTAACTCCCATGGGAATCATCGAACTCCCGATTACTGTGGGATCAAAACCGTTTGAAAGAACGATGATGCTGGATTTTGTCGTAGTAGAAGAAAGAAGTCCTTACCAAATGATACTGGGGAGACCCTTCATGAGGATAAGCCAATGTGTAATGTCCACGCACTATCTGGCATTGAAGTACAGAATAAATGGAGTTATTGGCGTAGTAAAAGGCGACCAGAGAATGGCAAGGAGCTGCTATGCTCTGAGGTTACCTCTCTGAATGGCGGTGATTCAAAAAATGGCCGTCAAGAACCTGTTGAGAAGCTGGAGGGAGTTATTGTAAGAAGGAATGACCCAAGTAGAGTGGTTAAAATCGGAATTGAATAAAAAAGGCGGTGAAGTGACAATCCCATGCAGACATATTTGCCTGGTCTCATGAGGATATGCCAGGAATCGATAGAAGGGTAGCCTGCCACAAGTTGGCGATCAAGAGAGGAGCAAGGCCGGTGAGGTAGAAAAGGAGGTGCTTCAACCAGGAAAGGTACGAGGTCATAAATGACGAGGTGGAAAAGCTACTGAAAGCAGGATTTATAAAGGAAGCCAATGCGGTGGATTTCGATGTAAAAAAAAAGTGGAGAATGTGTGTAGACTTCACAGACCTCAATAAGGCGTGCCCGAAGGACAGCTTCCCTCTACCAAAAATAGATCAGTTGGTGGATTCAACCGCGGGTCATAGTCTGCTCAGTTTCATGGATGCCTTTTCGGGATACAACCAGATACCCATGGACGAGCAGGATGAGGAAAGCACCACTTTTATAACTAACATGAGTTTGTTTTGTTACAGGGTGATGCCTTTTGGCTGAAAAATCTACCTATCAGAAGCTAGTGAACAAGGTCTTGAAACCATTGATCGGTCTATGGAAGTATATGTGGATGATATGATCACAAAGTCAAGGAGCAGAGAGATCATGTATGAAGCACTTGGAAGAGACCTTGAATTCTTGAGGGAGGTATGAAATGTTGAACAGGAGAAATGTGCATTTGAGAATTTTGGGATACCTGGTGAGCCACCGAGGAATTGAGGCCAACCCGGAAAAGATTCGGGCGGTGATAGAAATGAAGTCCCCACGAACAGTTAAGGAGGTGCAGAGCCTTACGGGGAAACTGGCGGCATTGAACCGATTCATTTCACGGGCCACTGATAAGTGCCACCCTTTCTTCCAAATCATAAAGAAAGGAAGGAAGATGGAATGGACATCAGAATGCGAGGAGGCATTTGGACAGCTGAAGGAATACCTAGCCTGCGCCCCACTACTATCAACTCCGAGAGAGGGTGACCAGCTGCTTTTGTACTTGGCAATCTCTAAGTGGGCTACCAGCTCGGTCTTAGTCAGGGAAGAAGAAGGGAAGCAACACCCGGTATACTACACAAGCAAGGCCCTGGTAGACGCAGAAACCAGATATCCGCTAATGGAGAAGTGGGCACTAAATAACAATGACGCAAAACTCAGGCCATATTTCCAAGCCCAGTTATTGTGATGGTGACCCGTGCTTGAAACCGGATGCATCTGGATTAGTAAAATAATTTGGCCGAATTTGACTTTGTCTATAGGCCCCAGGAAGCAATGAGCCAAGCCCTGATTTATGGTTGACCGTGTTGTACCAGGGGAAGAAATTGGAGGCAATTCGGGGGGAGAAACGGAGGGGTGTGGCTGATGATGGTTGATGGGTCACGTAGTGAACATGGATCCGGAGCATGAGTTGTAATACGGAGCCCAGAAGGGGTCGAGGTATCCTATGCAATAAAATTCGAGTTCCAGCTTATAAATAACCAAGCTGAATACGAGGCCTTCATTACTGGGCTCGGGCTTGCACCTTTGAAAGGGTAGAAATCGGCAGATTTAATCAGCTCTGCGACCAATTCCAAGTAAGGGAAGAAAAGTTGGGGCTTTATCTGAAAAGGCGAAGCAAATGGTCGGACTCTTCAAAAAGGTAGAGGTAAAACAGATATCTCGGAATGAAAATTACCGAGCAGATATGTTGGCAAGAATGGCCGCAATTGTAGACCCAAAGTTACCTAAGTCAGTTCCATTAGAGATAAGGACCTCGCCGAGTATAGGGGAGGAAGTTGAGGTAATGAGAGTAAGCACTGAAGAATCCTGGATGGACCCGATTCTCGCATACATCCGGGATAGCACTCTACCGGAGGACAAAAGGCAAGCAAAAAAAATTAAAATGCCGAGCAGCGAGGTACACGCTACTTGATGAGGTGCTCTACCGCCGAGGATTCACCTTACCACTTTTCAGATGTCTGGATAAGGAGGAGGCCGATTATGTACTAAGGGAGATTCATGAAGGAATATGTGGAAATCATTCGGGAGCAAGAACTTTAGCCTTCAAGGCACTCCGGCAAGGATACTTTTGGCCAACCATGCACCAGGATGCGAAAAGGATGGCAAGGAATTGTAAAATCTGCTAAAGCTTCTCAGAGGTTCCTGCGACCTCGGAAAAGTGACCACTATGACATCCCATGGCCTTTTGCTCAATGGGGAATCGACTGATTAGTCCGTTACTGGCAAAAATCGCATCAATTATGTAGAATAGACTACTTCACCAGTGGGTGAAGTGGAACCCTCACCAAATCAAATGAAGGCACGGATTTTATTTGGAAAATATCATCTGCGAATCTGAATCCTATGCCATCACAGACAATGGGAGGCAATTCGACAACAATAACTTCAGAGAATTTTGGAACACGGGTGAATCAAAATTCTGCACCCCGCACTTAGCAAATGGGCAAGTGGAAACAACAAAGTAATAAAAACTCACGAAAACAAAGGCGGGAGAGAAGAAGGGAGCTTGGGTGACGAGCTACCGAATCTTGGTCTTCTGGGACAACTCAAAAACCGAAACCCGTTTGCTTTAGCTTTTGGCCATGAGGCGGTAGTCCCAGCAGAAATTGGAGTAGGAACGCATCGAACAGAATATTTTAATGAGGAGCAAAATGACGGTTACTTGAACTGGACACATTGGAGGAGAAAGGAAGGGGCCTCGAGAAAGTGATGTCGTGTGCGTTATTACAATAAGAAAGTACGCGTGAGGCAGTTCAGAGCAGAGGATTGGGTGCTTAGGAAGGTGAATCAAAACACTAGGGATCCTTCCCATGGCGTGCTCGGTCCGAAATGGGAAGGCCCGTACAGGGTGATACGAGCGACTGGACCAGGAGCTTACAAACTAGCATACCCAGACGGACGAGATGTGAAGAGGTTGTGGAACGCCGAGCACTTGAAGAAATATTTCCAGTAAGCAAAATGCTTTACCAAGTCTTCATTTGATAAGATATTCCTGTTAGATGCATAATGACTTGTGGCACATGCACGCATTCCGTATTTCTACAATGCATTCGAATTTCAATAAAGATGAAGTTTAGCATGAAAATCCCCTATTAGCAAGCCTATAAAAATTATTTTTTTTTACTAAGGAAAGTAAGTGCATGTTCCTGCCCGGTCAACGAGAAGACCAGCAAGCAACTTCACAAAATTTCACTAAGGCAAGTAAGTGCATTCTTGATCAGCGAAGACCAAACTTCACAAAATTTCACTAAGGCAAGTAAGTGCCTATTCCTGCCCGGTCAACGAGAAGACCAGCAGGCAACTTCACAAAATTTCACTAAGGCAAGTAAGTGTCTATTCTTGCTCGGTCAACGAAATACCAGCAGGCAAACTTCACAAAATTTCACTAAGGCAAGAAAGTGTCTGTTCCTGCTCGATCAACGAAAGACCAGCAAACAAACTTCACAAAATTTCACTAAGGCAAGGCCAGCAGGCAATTTCACAAAATTTTACTAAGGCAAGCAAGTGCCTGCTTCTGCTCGGTCAACGAAAGACCAGCAGCTACATCTACAAAAATTCTACTAAGGTAAGAAAGTGCCACAACAAACGACCAGCGAGCAATTTCGAAAATTTTACTAAAAGCAGGATGCTATTCACCTTTCGGTCCACTAAAGAACCAGCAGGCAAAATCAGATAAATTGTCAAGTTAATTTGCAGAAGCAATCCATGAGCAAAAAACCAGATAAGAAAGCCAATAGAGAGCATTCAAAAATTTATAAACTTTCAAATGTTTACAAAGCAAAAGTCTTTACAAAAATAGACTTAAGAATTAGAAGGATCAGCTATCTCAGCGGGCGGAGGATCAACTAATTCTGGAGGTGGAAGATCAGCAATACCGGGATAAGACCAGTGGCATAGTTTTTCCTAAGTAAGCCTAAATTGCTGACTTGAGCGTCAAAGGGTTTACGTCGGAAAAACTACCGGCGTCCCCTGATTGGTTGTTGTGTATGCATGAGTTTGCCAAGGGGAAGTTTAGTGCTCTAAAGCTCTGCTCACCAAAGAAGGAAGCAGCTCGAGATCATTCCCTACCAACTATAAATGTAAGTGTTGAGGAGGAATTCTGGTCCTGAACGAGTAGACCAAAATCTTGCATCAACATCAACAAATGAAAAAAAATATAAAACAATTAACTAGATTTTAACAAAAACTGTTATTGCATAAAGTATTGGTATTATGCTAACAACATCTACGGTCTTCATTGTGATTATTATTATCCATAACTCATTTATAAACCGGTCTTTTTTGGGAAATTAAATTATTTATTATGGTATATTTTATGAACAAAAATCACATTTAGCTTCCATAACTCCAGAAAAATTTTAAAAATCGAGAAATTATCATTGGTTTATACAAATTAACAAGTTAATTTATTGTGTTTAGTTCTTTTTGTATTGATAAATAAGACATGCTCGTGATTAGATAGATGTACATTCTCGTAGTTGAGACTTAAACACGGGATCTAGGGCATTACTCATTATCTTTCATTAATTTTATAACATTTTATTGCATTTTTTGGTGATATTATAATGGAAGGCCGGGGAAAAGAGAATATCGACGGGTGTGAAGAGAGAAGAAAGAAATTGGTTTGGTTGAACGAAAGAAATCAGAGTTGAGGGCCATGGTGGGCTCAGGCCCGTCCAAGTTGGGTCTTGTCTTCTCTGAAATAAAATCATACCCAGCCCATTTATCATTTCTAGTTGAGATTTTTATATTTATTTGACCCCTTATTATATCTCACTAGTCTCTAGATTTTAGTTAGCTCTATTAAAAATTTTAAACTAATTTTTATTTCTCAATAAGCCCCACCAAAATCCGAATTTACCTTTATTATAATTTTTATTTTTTTTCCAAGCACCCACCAAATAAAACTTATAAAATCGATTTTTTTAAAAAAACTCTCATATTACTATAATCTCGTTCTTTCTTTTCAAATATTTTATCCATTGTTTCCATAACTATAAGAAAATATTTGATACTTCTTCATCATCCTCTATAAATCTATTGAGCACTGAAAATTAATTTCTTGTATGACTATAAAAGTAAAATATACAACATTTTAGAAGAGATAATAATTTAAAAGTTAAAAGAAATTAGGGTTTAAAAAATTAGATTAGATGAATTAAATATTAACAGAAATTATCATGTGGGTGCACTTAAAAAGCTATTTATTCTTTTAAATTATTTCATATAAGGATAAAATAGTTATTAATATGAAAATGATTAGTGAAGGCTAGTGAGATTTAATGAGAGGGCCAAATATAACAAGTCTTTTATATTTAATAAAAAAGTTTTTTTACGCAAATAATTATAGTTAATATTTTCATTGTCAATTATTTTGAATTAAAAAACATAGAAAATGAAAATTAGAAAAGTACTATACAACTTCAAAATATTATAAATAGACAGATACATATCTAAAAATAACTTTTACTCATCAACTTTTATCATATGCATTACTGTAATATTTTAGCAGCAAATGTAGCTTTAAAAATAAAGTTATTAAATACTTAAAATGCTTTAAAGTAGTGATAAAACTTGATCCCCTCAATTTATCTTACTTACCCGCCCTTTTTAATTAATCCTAGTTGTTTGCAAATTTACCTCCCCTCAAACAATTTAAGAGTTACCTTTTTTTTGGGACCCATAAAAAATGACATTCATTAAAATGAACCAAGGAATTGGACCTTCCATTCTGTTACTACCTCACTAACATGAGAAACTAGGAATATGTACAATAAAATTAAATAATATATTTATTGGGTAGCAATGAAGTTAAAAATTGCAGATCATTAATGACGAATCGAACAAGAAGGTAAGAACTCGCAAAAGGATTCATGGAAACAGTTGCAAAGATTACTATAGCCTCATTTGGTTTTCTTTCTCTCCCTCTTTCTCTCTCTCTCTCTTATATATCTTTTTTTTTTTTGCTTTAAGTGATTATCTTCGTTCTGTTTTTTTGGGTATGTTGCGATGATCCTTGTGAAGCTATGGTGCCGATTCCACTGGTTGACATGCACGAGTGTGGAGCCAAAGGCAAGATCAGACTAAAGAGGATCAAAGTTGTTTGTTAAAAACCAAAAGTTGTGAAAACACGGCTCTTATTGTGACCAAGTTAACTTTAGCAGCAATTTTGACCAAGTGGGTTCAATTTGATAAAGGTTGAAATTCATGAGTTTAATTTGATGAATATCTTTTTCGTGGTTGTAAGTTTAAATTAACTCTTATTCTGTAAGGAAGGATAATTCTAGAAATAAATGGGATTCACTTAAAAAATATATATATGGTTATTGAGTAAAATGGGGATACAATAGGATGAGACTATTTAAACCCACTAATTTCTTCTTTAAATCTATCTAAAAAATAAATTTATAATTAAATTTTAATTTTTAAAAATTTCAAAGGTAATACTCACTAATCTCTTTCTTAATTCTGAGAAAAATTATCATTGTAAATAGAACTCTATTAACTTTAGATAAAAATTAAAAAGAAGATATTTGTTAATTTATATTATTCCCTTTAGATAGAAATTAGGATGTATTAGTTTTTCTTTATGAAAATTTAGATGAAAAAAATCCTATATTCTTTGTGGTATGTGAGGATTGCATGTAGACGGTGGGTTTTATTCTTTTTAGGGATATTATCATTTTACCAAAGTGATACATCATATCATATCTGGCGGTTTGGTAAAACAATCAATTTACCACCAAACATTTAAATTGTTAGCATTTTCCCACCATTCCGTTAAAACTCAGTTAATATGTAACAGAAAATTCATAAAAGGTCAATTTTACCCCTGAAACGTAAAAGACCATGTAATTAACCTTTTATGAATTTTGTAATTAAATCATCATTTGTTGTTCTTCCTTCTTAAAGGGCAAAAATTACCCTTTATGAATTTTATAAAATTGACCGTGTGGTGCTAGGTACCTCATAAATTGATTTAATTTATTTAATTTTTAAAGGGTAAATTTATTTATTAAATTGACGAGCTAAAGACAATTTATTCTACTACTAAAAATCAATTTATGAAAGGGAAAAAAAAGAATGTGCAAAAGAAGCAATTTAATCTTTGATATGATGATAATAATTTTACACAAAAAATTAAATAAATAAATTTGCCCTTTAAAAATTAAATAAATTAAATCAATTTATGAAGTACCTAGCACCACACGGTCAATTTTATAAAATTCATAAAGGGTAATTTTTGCCCTTTAAGAAGGAAGAACAGTAAATGATGATTTAATTACAAAATTCATAAAATGTTTATTACATGGTCTTTTACGCTCCAGGGGTAAAATTGACCTTTTATGAATTTTCCGTTACATATTAACTGAGTTTTAACGGAATGGTGGGAAAATACTAACAATTTAAACGTTTGGTGGTAAATTGATGGTTTTACCAAACCGTGGTACTGACATGATGTGTCAGAATACCTTTGGTGGGAAAATGATAATATCCCTTCTTTTTAATTTAAGATAGAATTTTTTTTTTTTTTTTTTTTGGTACAATGGGGCTCTTTACAACAAAAAGCTAAAACAAACAAGACGAGGATAAGCAACCTCATACATATCCTGGATAAGAAATTGAGCAGAGCTTGTAGGAGGAACAAGATAGATTTGTTTTAAAAAAATTCAAGATAGATTATAACAATATCTATTTGAATTTTGAGCAGTTTGTCTCATCTCTCAAAATCATTTGCAAACTATCGTTAAAAATAACAATAATAATACAGCCATAAATTATTGTACAAATCTTTTTGTACAATCTGAGTTGGCAGCTGATGGGTACTAGCCACGTCACTAAGTTAAATCACCCCAAGTTACGTCTCCCATTCACGTCTTCGCGAGCTCCTTGGACGACGGCTCCAACATCTCTCTCTTTTGCCGGCGACAATCTTGCTGGTTTCGCTCTATTTTACGACAACAATCTTCCTATGCCATCGAATTTTTTTTTGGGTATGTCCTATAAGATTTTATTTTTAGATCTAAAACTAATAATATTCATTAGATTAAACCAGTCGAAGTTATCAAAACTTCAACAAAATCCACAAAGGAGAGAGAGAAAGTAAAGAAATTGAAATAATGATAATAATATTTTCTTATTCTATTTAGATATTTGTCTCATCTTTCGGCACTTTCTCTTCAATCTCCTCGTGCGCTTCTTCTTGCACTTGGCTCTCATGGTGACTGGGCTGTAAAGATTAACAAATTCTCTCTCAGTGGCCTTTGGAATCATGGGTGAAAATCGGTATGTCCTATAAGATTGCTTGATTGAGAGTGTTTTCAATTTTCTTCAAATTGCGGTTGGTTTTTTGTTTAACATAGCAAAAGCGGATTCAATCCCCCCCAAACAAAAGACTCAAATTCAATTAGAAAAAAATCGAAATAATAATGGCACAACATGGAAGATTGTAAAGAAAATACCCTTAATCTATCTGGCAATTTTACAGACAAACCGAAAATAAAATATGGTGGCAAAGGAAGATTGTAAACGAAGAGCCGAAGTCATAAAAGGAGCCCGCGAAGTCGTGGACACAGGGTGAAGGAGTTTAAAGCAAACTTGAATGCTGATTATTCAGAGTAGCACGTAATGATTACATTCAACATTTTTACACGCCTATATGTATCTAGATTGATCATAATGGATTCTTACATCAGACTTACCTTAATGCACTCCAGTTCTGCTCATTTCAGCAATATAAATTGTCTTTTTACAATCAGAGCCGTCAATAAGTGGGCCCACTGGGGTAAACAACCAAAACGATAAGGATCAGAAGTATGATAGAATATCCTCTGCGAGGATTGGATTTATATATGCACTGCACCGTTCTCATAATGATATTTGGGGAAAAAGGAAGAAAAGAAAAAAAAAAAGAAGAAGAAGCAAACTTCGAGATTCGAAAGAGAGGAAGGCATTCATTGACAAGTGTCCCACCACCTGTAACCATGCAAGCGCTAGTTTGCTTACACGTATCCTAAGTCAAAACACTTAGCACTTCTATATAGCTTCACAAGTCTGTATCCTTTGGCCTTACCAAAAGCACAAGCAGAAAGCAGAAGTTGATTAAAGATCAGCAGAAGAGTTGAGGTTGTTTCCACTGCTGCAAAATTGTTCGTAGTTATCTTATAGCTTTTCGCTGAACTGCGGTTGTTTAGTTTTGTGGGTTTGAAGAGAGAAGAAGAAGAAGAAGAAGAAGTAGAAGAAAGATGGCTCAGACTGTGGGCAGAAATATAGCAGCTCCATTGTTGTTTCTGAACCTGATCATGTATCTCATCGTGGTGGGGTTTGCTAGCTGGTGTCTTAACAGGTTCATCAATGGCCAAACCAATCATCCTAGTAAGTTTTTTGGTGTTTTTCTTTTTTTAAAGGTTATTTTCAAGCCCTTTTCTACTGGCCACCCAAGTTGCCACCCAAGTTGGAATCTCAGGAATTTGAATCCTGCAAACGAAATTCTTGAAAGGGTATGGCCGAAATTTTAATTTGTGGTGGGCCCACCTACTTAGAAAGCGAGTTTCCAAATCTTACATGCAGCTTTTATTTTCAGGTTTTGGAGGAAATGGAGCAACAATGTTCTTCCTGACCTTCGCTCTATTAGCCGGCGTTCTCGGCGTAGCTTCGAAATTCATCGGCGGCAACCACATTAGAGCTTGGAGGAGTGATAGCCTAGCAGCAGCAGGATCAACTTCTTTAATAGCTTGGGCCATAACTGCATTAGCCTTCGGGTATACATATATTCTTTCACTTTCTTACTTAAATCTTGAAAAGTTTATGTTTTGGTCCCCTTCTTTCACAGAATTTTTTATTTAGCCTCCTTAAGTTTCCAGTTTCTTCGTTCTGACCCCATCGAATCAAACAGGCTGGCTTGCAAGGAGATAAACTTAGGACAACACAGAGGATGGAGACTGAGGGTGGTAGAGGCATTCATCATAATCCTAACATTCACTCAGTTTTTGTACCTCTTGCTGCTTCATGCTAGCATGTTCAGCAGCAGATATGGGCCTGGCTACCGAGATACTGACTACGGCATCGGAGCCGGCCCCAGCGTCGATCCGGCAGGACCTAAGGGTGTTGTTGGTGGTGCTGCGACTGGGACTAGGGTTTGAATAAATTAAGTCATAATAATAATAGTAACAACAGTAATAATGTAACAGTAGATGGGTCAATCGTCATTCTCATTATCATCTGATGATGTAGGCTTATTTCATTTGTGTCTCTTTTGATTCCTTTCTGATTTGTCCTTCTTTTTATATTTTTATTCCAGTCCACTTGTGGTGTAAGTAGAGATGGAAGATGTTGTCTTAATTATCTCGTGTTTGTTGAAATTGTTCTTGTAATATGTATGTCTAATGAGGACTTTTCGGTTTAATTGATTTTTATTCATTTGTTTATTTTTTTTGGTTTGCCACTGTGTTGATGTTATACAAAATATTTCAATATGTTCTGTGGAGACATGCTTTTTTGTCTTTTGAATGCCGTTCAAGAACTTAATTTGTGTTAGTGTTGCAAATAAAACATGACATGACCAAAAAAATAAACTAAATCTTATGTTCTTATACGCACCATGAAACACACTAACATAGTGCAAAGTGATTATTATTAGTACTGTTAATTTTTTTTATTTGCTGATGAACAAGGAAACAATTTGCTAAGATTGGCAGTGGTTGAAAACCTTCAGAGTAGAGTCGTTAAAAAATTATTAACTTTATGTTCATGTCCATTCATTCGAATTAATCTTGCTGAGGAGTTGACCATTGATTATTAAACGTTCATCTCTTCACTTTGGATTTTAAATATCAACTAAAATTCCGACCTTGAGTCAAAAGAGAGTGAAGCTGTTATGTTAGCAACATTCCAAAACTCTCATAATACCTCATGTTTTTGTACTTACCATTTTGACTTCAATTTCTATTAGGTTAGAAAAATACATTTCTTAGTACAGCAACGTTATCCTCAATGGCGCGTTAAGAAAGTTTGACCTTAATTTCAATTATATCAGAAAAATAAATTTCCAACCAAAGCTTAGGGGAAGCTGCAAAGCCTCGTTATCTTCAATAGCGTAGAGAAATTTAAGGGGTTTTGAGGCTAAAAATTGAAAACTAAAGGTTGGTTATGAATGTGCCTTGATGATATGGAGATTCTTCCTTTAGGAAATACTGTTTCCATATCATTTCCTGTTGAACAAGAAATCTTTAGTGAAAATCATCACCAATAACTAAGAATATTCATGTTGTATCACCAAGAATTAATAACGAATTATGCAGAAGCATACTTGAATCCATAACGCTGAATTGCTCTCTAGGATTGTGTGGTTGATATTCTAGATCAACACATTCTCTTAAAGAATTATTTGATACTCTTTGCGCTCTCTCTCTGATGATGGAATGTCAGTAGAGAATAAAATGATACGTGTGACGTGGGGACCATAACTACTTATATAGACAACTTTTTTTTTTATTGTCATTGGGTATTCCTAATTCTGCTCATCATAGAATTAGAATACAATTAGATCTCTACACATTAAAGGCCCACACCCTGTCAGATACATTAAAGCCTATAGTATCGAAAACCTTAATAGATAACTTTTAATTATATTTAACCCTATATGACAGACTGCAACACATAATTATTCACATATAAACTCAGTGTTGGATTAAGGATCCAACAATGTCAAATTAAAAAATCCAATATTTTCATCTTTTTTTGAGATTTTTTATAACCAAAAAATTTCATTTTCTCAGTTTAATCTAAACAAAAAAAAGAGCAAACTTGCATCATTATTGTTGACACAGTTCTAGTCACTTGGAGAAATAAATAAGTGGAGTCGATAATAAACGAGATACAAAAATTTATGTGGTATGAGTAATTTCACTATTGAATAAGTGTTACAATTGAATCTTTTTTGTTTACTTATTTGCTCATGTCCTTCCTATGTATTAAGAGTTTTCTATTTACAATATAACTTAGATGACTCGAATTCTCGATAACTCTGCATTCTGATGATCTTTATCATTTAATTGGAGTTTTATTTGATGTCAAGATTTATATTCAACATCCATCTCCTTCTCAAACTAAGCTTTATTTAACGGTAACATTTATTTCTTTCTCAAACTGATTTTAATAACCATGAATGAGACTTTTATTGGGCTTAGAAAAGGTTTTCATTTACTAGGCTCTCACACTATCATGTTCCCATATGGTTGTGTTCTCCTGTAGCTATACTCTCTCTTGTAGTTGCTTATCTGACTTATTAAGCTTCCAATTGCTGAGCTCTCACGCTATTATGTTCTTTTATAGCTATGTTCTCCTACTGTCATGTTCTCGTACAATTATACTTATCTGATTTATGAAACTTCTAGCTATTTAGCTTCCGTGCCATTATGCTCTCTTATATCTATGTCCTTCTACAATCATGATTTCCGACAATTGTGCTTATTTGGCTTATTAAACTTCTAGCTACTTGGGTTGGTAAAACCTTGGTCTGGGTCTAAGTATTGCAATGCCCGAACCCCGACATCGCGCCTGGGTGCAAACCCAGATTTTGTATTTTTTAATATTAAATATGTATATTTTTTGTGTAATTTATAATATTTAAATTTATTTTAATGAAATTAGACATGAAAATATAAACTTTAAATATTTAAAACTTTACATATATGCAATAGATAAGTCAAATAAATATAATTATTTAAAATAATATATATTTTTTAATATTTTTTAATAAAATCTCGGTTCCAAGCGGTATCCCAGATTTATCAAGTGATGTCCAAGATCAGCCCGCCTTCATAGCCGTGCCGGGCTAGTATTTTCAACACCCATACCAGCTACTTTGCTATTGTGCTCTTGAGCTATCATGCTCTGTAGTTGTGCTTTTGTACAATCATGCTCTCCTAACTTATTAAGCTTTTTGCGATTAAGCTCTCGTGCTATCATGTTCTCCTTAAGTTGTGCTCTCCTACAATTGTGCTTATTTAACTTATCAAACTTGCAACTAATTAATGAGCTCTTGTGTTATCATATTCGCCTGTATTGTGCTCGTTTGTAGTTGTCCTTATTTGACTTATTAAGTTTTCAACTACCAAGCTCTTATGCTCTCGTGTTATCATGTTCTCCTAAAGCTGTGCTCTCTTGCAGTTGTGCTTATTTGACTTATCAAGCTTGTTACTAATTAATGAGCTCTCGTGTTATCATATTCACCTGTACTGTGCTCATTTATAGTCATCCTTATTTAACTTACTAAGTTTTCAGCTACCAAGCTCTCATGTTCTCCTGAAGTTATCATGTGCTCCTGAAGTTATGCTCTCCTGCAGTTGTACTTATTTGACTTATCATACTTGCTATTAATTAATAAGCTCTTGTGTTATCATATTCGCCTGTACTGTGCACATTTGTAGTCGTCCTTATTTGCCTTATTAAGCTTTCAGCTACCAAGCTCTCATTCTCTCGTGCTATCATGTTCTCTTGAAGTTGTGCTCTCATGCAGTTGTGCTTATTTGACTTAGAAAACTTGCTACTAATTAACGAGCTCTCGTGTTATCATATTCACCTGTACTGTGCTCATTTGTAGTTGTCCTTATTTGACTTATTAAGTTTTCAGCTATCAAGCTCTCATGCTATCATGTTTTTTTTTTTAATTTCTCATTACAACAAGTAGGTGCCACGTTGTTTCGATCAATCAACAACTCAAAGCAAATTAATTTTGGAGAGTGGGGTTGTTTTTTTTTTTTAATTCTTTTGACAAACCCAAGAATGTGGGACAAAGCATTTATTGCTTTAAAATTTGCTACTGTTGTGGAATCGAGAGTTGAACAATTACTAATATTCTGGTGATTGTGATTTTTGTAGAAATATAAATGTGGTGATAAACAAATATAAAGAAAATAAGACACAATAATTTACATGGTTCGGCGTAATGCCTACGTCCACGGGCAAAGATTGAAAGATAATTTTACTAACAAATGGGAATATACAAAAGTGAGAAAAGCGCTCAAAACCCATAAGTCCATAACCCCAATACACCCAATTGAATCCTCACTAGAACACTTAAGTGGAAGTTTTCTTAAATCTATCAAATTGCTTCACTTGCAATTACTCTCAACTCTCTGAATAAGATTATTCAAGCTCTAACATCTCTTCTCTATTTATAGGCATTGCTCACCTACCATTGCATTCAATTTGGCCAATTTGTCAACTTAGCAAATTGAATTTTGAAACAAAAAAAATCAACTTTGATGGGCATTGAATTCGGTGCCCACAAAGCAAAGTTTGATTTTTCAACAGCTACCCCGCGTGTTTCGTTTTGTTGTCGCAATCTCTCAATGTTTAAGTCGAAATTATTGATTTATGAAGCCACTATTTGGCTATAAAAGGAGGGCTTTCTCCAGAACTATGTATCCTGTTGAGTTGTGTCCCACATTGGCTAGTAAATAGGAGATGCTTGGGTTTATAAGGTGGTAGGTCATTCCATCTAAAAGGTTAGTCTTTTTGGATACTAAATCTTATCTAAGTGGTATCAGAGATGAAAATGTGGTGGGGAACAACTGTGTGACGAAAGAACCGGAGTCCGACGGTAGTTTCGTCCGGGGGAGGGATTGTTGAGTTGTGTCCCACATTGGCTAGTAAAGAGGAGATGCTTGGGTTTATAAGGTGGTAGGTCACTCCACCTAAAAGGCTAGTATTTTGGGTTGGATACCTAGAAATCTTATGCTAAGTTCCCCCAACATATCCCAATTGAGAGCATTTATTTTGTGAATGCAAGAGAAGCATTCTGAGCTTTCAAAATAGAGAGAAATATTCTTAAGAATGAAATTAATATTATGGAAGCAATTGGTTCCGGCAATATGAACAATTGTAAACTTGGGTAAAAAAGTGTTTCTTTGTTGAAATGCTGTCATTGAGTGTAAGTCGAGCTAGAAAAATTACAGTGAGTATAGTGGTACCAATTTTCTTCGTAGTAAATTTTACTCTAGTTGTCTTTTAATAATGACGCCATTTTTTATTTATTTATAGTTTTTCAGGTAAATCTTATACTAATGACCGTGGTTTTTTTTTTAATTAGAGTTTTTTTATATAAATCATATATTATGTGGTTAGTATTATTATCTATTTAACATTTTATATTATTATTTACTTTGCATAAAGCTTGTGGAGATCTTAGCAAGAAACTATGAATTTCCTAACAATATATATTACTGTAAATCTTCCTTCTGTCTTAACCAAATAGAGTGACAAAGATAGAAATGGAATCAGTAGAAGGTGAAGCATCACTAAGAGGCCAAGCAGAAATATGGAAACACATGTTTGCTTTCATAGATTCTCTGGCCTTGAAGTGTGCTATTGAGCTTCGAATCCCTGACATTATTCACTCTCATGGCGGCCCGATTACTTCATCCCAAATAGCTTCATCCATTGACTCTCCCTCCTCCCCTGAAATATCCTACATCGAACGCATCATGAGACTTTTAGGCCATAAAAACATCTTCGCTACACAACATCCATCAGACGGTGGAGAACCCCTCTACGGGCTGACCCACTCGTCAAGATGGCTTGTCACTGGCCCTGATTCAAACCAGTTGGGACCCGTTTTCTTAGTGGAGAACCATCCATACATGGTCAACTCTTGGCATTTCCTGAGCCAGTGTGTCAAAGAAGGTGGTAGTGCAATTGAAAAGGCTTTTGGCGGTGTATATATCGATTTAGCATCGAAAGATCAACAGTTCAACAAAATCTTCAATGAGGGCATGGCTTGTAATGCCAAGTTCTTAACAAGGGAAATATTAGCAGGTTATAAACATGGGTTTGATTCATTGAAATCATTTGTCGATGTGGCAGGTGGGATTGGAGGTTTGATATCTGAGATTGTGAAATCATGTCCACACATCAAAGGCATCAACTTTGATTACCACATGTCATCACCACAGCACCGGTCTATGATGGGGTCACACATGTTTCGGGTGACATGTTTCACACCATTCCTAATGCTGACGCACTTCTCTTGAAGGTAACTAATATATATATATATATATAATATCATTTTTGGGTACATGAACCTCGTTCATTCTTTTTAGAGAGCGCGTAAGTTACTTTAAACATAACTGAGCGCCTGCCTTTTTTTTAATATGCGCATACTCTTAAATCATCTGATTTAAAAGAATTATTTTTGAATAAATTATAAAGCATGCGGTTTAAAAGAGTTCAAAACTAACTCTTTTAAATCTCATGATTTAAAAACGTGTTCGCATGAAAAAAAAAAAATAAGGGCGACTGTACTAGAGATGGACTCTATATGTAGACATGAGAAAATTTTTCAATTCAAACTTATAATTTGAAACTAAAATACGTGACAAGTTGACAATAATGTAAATATACTTTCACAATAATGTCAAACAATTTACAAGGATGTAGGAGTCTATTCATCCAATTGTTAGCTTATCCTTAACTTTAATTAAGTTCAGGATCCTGAACTAGATCACCACTATATTTATATATGTAGTCTGGAATACTTTTACTTTATTAAATAATTAATTCATTGCAATTAATATTGTTCAGTGGGTGCTCCACAATTGGAGCGATGAGGCTTGTGTAAAGATTTTGAAGAATTGCCGGAAAGCAATACCGGAAAAAACTGGAAAAGTGATAATTATTGATGTTGTTTTACAACCTGATAGTCAAGGCCTGTTTGATGACGCCGGTTATGCATGTGATTTAGTTATGATGGTTAACACAGCGGGCGGGAAAGAGAGGACTGAGCTTGAGTGGAAGAAATTATTGGAAGAAGGAGGCTTCCCTCGCTGCCAGATCATCAAAATTCCAGCTTTACAATCTATTATCGAGGCCTATCCAGAGTGAAATGAAAATTTAAGTTGATAGCTAAACCATATTCACACCGATGCCTGTATAATTATTAATAAAATAGGTGTGAAATAAAGTTCAGTACTCTATGGGCAAAGTTAAGGCACTGGTTGCATTTTTGAAAGGGAAATTACGCAAGCATAATATTTCTGTTTCAAATCATGCACGCATGTTTGAACATTAATATTAATTAGATAGAACCCAATAATAATATTGCTCGTACACGCTGCTTGTTATTGTTGTTTAACTTTATCATTAACGTGTTAATCTTGTAACAATTGTCAGCAAGTGAGGAAATATAAGATAACTCAAAATGGTAGAAATTAAAAAAAAAAACAATAACAAAGGCAATAGATGAAGGTTTGATCCTAAATAAAGAATTCAGTACAAAGGTTTTCTGATTGAAGGGATTCAATTAGCTCATACAAAATACAACTTCACGGACTAATACCCGTATGAAACGATAAAAACTTGATCAGTCCTATAAAATGTAAAAATACTCTGATTTTAATTAACCATATATTTTAATGGGTTCTTTTTAGGGGGCGATGCATGACCAAAACAGAGTTATTTTTTTCATAAAATAGTTTATTTTCTGTTATTTTTTTTTCATAAAATAGTTTATTTTCTTTCAATTATTTTCTTAATAGTAAAAGTTGTTTTATTTTCTTCAACATCATGTATTCTGTCGTGATTCAGTTATGTCTTGAACTTGAGACACTGTCTTATAACCTATTTGTGCTTTAACCTTCAATCAAGTTGCCTGATCAAAAATTCTCAAAAAAAAAAAAAGTTGCCTGATCAAACTTACTTACAGACTCTGTATGTAACGCAGCAAATGAGGAGCATCCACGCGTTGCAGGAGAGAGGAAAAGTTGTTGGAATTTAGCTGATACAAGACTAATTTCTATTGAGCTGTTACATACAGAGTCTGTAAGGTAGTTTTGTCCACAATCCTGACGTTAAAGTTTTAAAGTATTGATTGATATAATTGTGACAGGACAATATTTAAAGTATTGATTAATTAGTCAAGGAATAGAACATTGGCCTTTTTATCTTTCCTACTTCTTACCTTTATTGGAAAATTCATCAAGATCTTCCCAAATCTTGCACACGTAAGCTTATCAATTTTTTAAATTATTTTCTTATGAATTGACTACCTTTAAATATTCTTTCTTATTCTTAAAAATTTTAATTTTCTCTCACTTTTATTAAAAAGACCAATAAAAATTTATTCACCCACCCCCGTATATTTTGAAAAAAAAAGAATAATTTAACATTTTCAATAGTAAGGGAACGAGTTGAATATAGTCAACTCATGAGGGCAGTAATTCAAAATTTACACAAAAGAAAAATGCTTGGGGAACGGCTGACAATAGCACATTCAGTTATTTTAGGTGAACTTTAAAACATAAAATTAAAATATAGTCAACTCATGAGGACAGTTTGAAATGTGCTTTTGTCAAGATTTTGTTGGGGTTTAGTTCCCATATCAGTGCTCTGGTTTAAAAACATTTCATTATTGCTAATTGTTTGATGTTGACCAAATAACAACCAACATATATTCTAAGCTTTCCATGTATGGAAAATAAAGTTCAGTATTCTATGGACCAAGTTAAGACACTCTTTGTATTTTTGACAGGGAAATAATGCAAATGCGAGCATAATATTTCTGTTTCAAGGCATGCATGCATGCTTGTTTGAACATTAATATTAGATAGAATCCACTAGTAATATTGCGCTTACATACTGCTTGTTAGTGTTTGTTTAACTTTATTCTCTGTCATGTTGTTACCATGTTAAACTTGTAACTATTGTCAGCAAGTTAAAGAAATACAAGATAACTCAAAATGGTAGAAATTAAAAAAAAAACAATAAAAATAAAGACAAGATGAAGGTTTGATCCTAAATAAAGAATTCAATATAAAGGTTTTTTTGATTGAAGGGATTCAATCAGCTCATGCAAAATACAATTTCATGGAGTAATAACTTTATGAATCGATAAAAAATTGATCCGTCCTGTAAAGTGCAAAATTACTCTGATTTTAACCATAAATTGTAAGGGGTTCGTTTTTGGGGCGATGGAGGACCAAAACAGCGTTCATTAAATTTTTTCATAAAATCATTTATTTTCTGTCAATTATTTTCTTAATAGTAAAAGATGTTTTATTTTATTCAACATTATTTATTCTTGACACCGGACTAAAGATACATGTTACTTTTATTATTAAATAAAACACATACACATAGATAAGGCAAGAACAAAAGTTCACCACTCTAGAAATTATAATGAGATATAGAAAATTCACAATCCAATGATGTCCTACAAGAGATACATGCCTTTCTAACTCACCAAAGCATACCACCCAAGAGGTTTACAAAATGATACAGATATTCACTATCCAATGATATCCTACAAGAGATACAGGGTTTATCAATTCACCACTCTATGTAATCTACCCAAGAGATATAGAGTTGTATGAAGAAACTCCAACAAGAGCTCTCTTCTAAGTTACATTCTCAAAATGACCACCTTTCTTCTAAAGTTTCAAACTAATACATTTATATAGGCAACTTGGAAGAATCCCTTCAAGTTTAGAACAAGACCTCTATCATTTAGAATTCAAATTAAACTTGAATTAAAGGTCTTAATTGTAATGAGGTGGAAGAAAATAAAACAAAATGCAATTTGACTTCATGATCAGTTCAACAGTAAATTTGGGCGGTCAACACTCATTTAGTCATATTTTGACGTAGAAAACTTCAAATTGAATACTGTAAAATTTATTAAAATCTTGACTCATAGAGCTTTCCAGTAATACAAAGGTTGTTGATTAAATTGATTCCATAAATTCTTCAAAAACTAAACAGATTTATCTTTCTAACAATATATAATACAAAATTTAATTACTTTTAGAAAAATACAGTCAATTTGAACGAGTGGAGTTATAATCTTGGGTTATGCTTGTCTCTTGCACTAAATTTAAAAACACTCCCGTGTCAATCCCGTCGTGATTCAATTATATGTTGGATTTGAGAGTCCGTTCTATAACTTAGTTGTATTGAAGCCTTTGCTATATAACTTATTTGAATTTTAGCCTTTGTCATGTACGCTGCAAAGAGCCCACTTGCCCCTGTACGTTGGTGATGTTTAATTTTCAACCAAATTGGGTGATCAAACTTATAATCGTGACATTAAAATTTTAAAGTAAATAATTAATATAATCGTGACATTAAAAGGAAGTATTGACTAATTAATCAATGAATAAAACATTTTGCTCTTTATTTGACTCCTTACATCTTATCTTTATTGGAAAAAAATATTAGAAGATCTTGGCGAATCTTGCATACATAAGCATACCAATCCTTTTTTTTTTCTTTCCATTTAAAAGAAAAGGTTAAATTCATAGTTAACTATTTTTAAATAGTCCTCCTTATTTTTAAAAACTTCAATTTATCCTCCACTTTTATTAAAAAAAATATCAACTTACCTCCATTTTTCCCCTTACTTTTGCCAAAAAAAAGAAGGATATATAACTTAAAATTTTTTAAAATAAAAGAGCATTTTTGAAGATAACGAAAATTATAGCATTGTTACTTCTATCCATTGAATGTTGTTACTGTGACAACAAATAATTCAACAAACCAAAAACGATTGAATTAAAAACTTATTTAAACCTATAATTGCTCCATCTCTCTCAAGGCCCACTTATAATTAATCATTTCGTTAGTTTCAGATTGAGATGGTCTCGGCTCGGCGCCAGATTAGGGTCCACAGGATCAAGTCCTAGTCTAGTGTTGGGACTCCCTCTTTTACTAACTATTGAGTTGGAATAGGTATCCCTCTCACAAAATGAGTAGAGTTGATGTCTCTTTAAATTAATATTATTTAAACTGTTCAATAGAATTGACAATTGAGTTAGATTAATCCAAGTAGATTTCTGATAAAATTCTTATGTTATAAGCAACCAATAATTCAATCAATAGGTAATTGAATTAAAAATCAATAATGTTAGGGATTCCAACAGTTAAATAACAACTTGATAGTCTTAGTTGTTATATATTATTTATTGGACAGTGAATTTTATAATTGATAAAATTATTCTTTTAATAGATAAATGTTACACCAATTTTGACTTAAATTGAGACTCAATAGTTAGGATCTCTAGCATTGCTCTTCAAAAGTTAGAAAAGCCTAACAATTACCCCACATCTACAAGACCCACCTATGATAAGTGATCATTTGGTTCATTCAAGACTGAGACAGTCAAAAACTTCAAATAATTTTTTTGGTGAAAAATAAATAATTCGTTGTACAATGTTATTCTTTTGATTGGATATACTTGAAATTATTTATAGGATAAAAGTTTCTATAGTCCTTACTTTGAGCCAAGTATCTAATTATTCTAATATTTTTAAAAATTACTTAAAAATTCCTTGTTGTATATCTATTTCCAATAAAATTTGTTAATCATCTAGTTTTTATATACTACATATCAGGTTTGTTTGAATTTTAGATTATATCAGATATAAATATTATTTTATTGTTAGAAAAGTTAAATCCAATAGTTAAGAAGATAACAATATGAGTGTTATGGTTAATTTTATAAAAAAATTAATTGGATAATTCATAATTGACTCAAATAAGAAGAATTAAATTAATATTTATCTTAATTAAATTACAAATAGTCGTGCTATTTAATTTTTTTTATTTTAGAGATTTGGTTTATCCTAATCTTATAAGCAAAAATTTCTTTATTTACTTCGACATTGTATATTCTGCAATGATTAAAAAATTATCAAAAGTTATCTTATTTGCATTTGGATTTGTCTCCTTTACTTCTTACCTTTAGTGGAAAATTCATTCAAACATCATCCCGACACTTGCATGCATAAGCATAACCTCACGAAGCTTTCCTTCTCCTTTAATAGTTTAAAAATGTTTCATAATTTCATTATTGCCAAGTGTTTGATGTTTGACCAAATAACAACCAACATGCAAAAAAGCTTTCCACTCACGGAAAACACGATTTGATGGGCAAGAAAAGGACTTATGTGGACCAGTTTTACCAGCTCAATTACTCACTAAAGCTATGCCAAGTAAGAGTAAGTGCGTCCCATTTGTGAGATTTATATTAAATTTTTGTGGGATCCCGCCGTAAGACCCACTGCTCTGTCATTTAAGGACTTCTCCCATCACTGGTGGAAAAACAAGATCATGTATGACTTGGTATTTGATCTTGTTACGTTTGCTCACGCCATTCGTGGAAAGGAAAGAACTGAAAAAGATGAATGGATGAAATTATTGCTGCAAAATATCAAAATTTCTGCTTTACCTTTAATTATTGAGGCCTGTCCATAGTGACATAAAGTCGAAGCTAAAATGACTGAAAGAAAAACGCGGTTCGTTTGCCAATATTAGTCCTCGCAAATTGAAGTTTTAAGAAGTTCCACTCTGAACCTATCAAGTCTTTGTCCAGGCACAAACGCTTAAACAATATTATTAAAATTTTTATGCTACCATTATTAGAAAATTTCACTCTTTAAAAAAAATTACAACCTCTAATCTAAAAAAATCTAAATTTTGTACTTTTCCTAATAGAAGCAAAAAAGACTATTTTAATCCTTAAAAGTTTTCCCTAAAATATAACTAAACAACAAGTTCTTTTGGTTTAGATAAGTTATATTAAACATATAATTTTATTGTATGTCACATTGTCTTTATATAATTTTAATTACATATTGAGGTTTCATAAGGATTTTTTTTTTTGAAGTCATTATCTATGAAATATTACTAACATTCATTACTGATTAATATTTACAATCATCTTATATAATTAATCATACGTTAATAAGATATATATATTTTTAAACTACAATATTAGGGGGTCTTTCATTTCAAAGGGAGAGGCTACCAATTAATTGATAATTGAAGAAAAAACTAACATAAATGTTATGGAAGGTCGAAACATGAAAAGTTGGTTTCATAAGGATTTTTAGGTTAAAATAGCACAACATGATTTGAAATTGAGTAAGCCTTTTGACATCCTCAAAATTACTAATAAAACCCCTTCTAAATGACCTAAATAACCAAGGACAATTTGATTCATTTATTATTTCAAATAAAAGTTTAATTAAACACTTAAATAAATTATTCTTTTAACAAAATTTTTACATCCATCTTATTTCATAATTTAAATTTAAAATTTTATTTTAATTAAAAATTATTTTGTAAGAAAATTGAGCCAAGTATCTAATTAATTCTAATATTTTTAAAAATTACTCAAAAATTCATCGTTGAATATCTATTTCGAATAAAATTTACTTAATCATCTACTTTTTACATATTGTATGTTTGATTTGTTTGAATTTTAGGTGTATCAAATATAAATATTATTTTACCCTTGAAAAGTTAAATCCAATAGTTACGAAGATAACAATACGAGTGTCTTGGTTAAATTTTAAAAATACAAGAATTAATTTAATAATTGACTCAAATATTAAGAGTTAAATGAATATTTACTTTTAATTAAACTACAACAAGTTGTATTATTTAATTTTTTTATTCAAGAGATTTGTTTTATCCTAATCTCTTATTAGCAAAATATTTTTTTTCATTTTCTTTGACATTGTCTATTATGTAATGATTAAAAAATAATCAAAAGTTATCTTATTCGCATTTGGAATTTTCTCCTTTACTTCTTACCTTTAATAGAAACTTCATTCAAACATCATCCCGAATCTTGCATACCTAACCTAACCAAGCTTTCCTTCTCCTTTTGTAGTTTAAAAATGTTTTATATTTTCATTAGTGCTAATTGTTTGATGTTGAACAAATAACAACCAACGTATGTATAAGCTTTCCACGAACTTATGTAGACCAGTCCTACCACTTTAATCAACCACAAAAGCTCAGTTAAATGGTAAAATAAGTGCATCTTATTGTGGGATCCACTATTTATTTATATGGGATTCCACAATAAAACCCACTGTTTTACTAAATAACAGAGTGTTAATGACTGGTCCTACCATTGATAGAAAGGAAAGAACGTATTTGGCTTGGTATTTGATCCAGTTATGTTTGCTCACACCACTGGTGGAAAGGAAAGAACTGAACAAGATTAATGGATGAAATCATTGTCGCAAAATCATCAACATGCCAGCTTTACCTTCAATTACTGAGGCCTATCCACAGTGACATAAATTTGAAGCTAAAATGAATGAAACCCATGCTAGTCCTCCCAAAATAAAGTTTTAAGTAGCTCAAATTTTATTTTCTAACTTATCCTCTTAGTTAATATAACTAATAAATAAAATCTCAACATTCACATAAAAAAATTATGAAATTGTTAATAATTTTTATTATATATATTTTTAGTATTTTTAATACTAGTGACAATATTATATTATGATATACTTTTTAAAATTAAAGTTTTTAAAACAAATTAAATTAAAAGTTTTAAAAACAAATTAAACTAGTAATAACATTTTAGACCCCTTAATGTTTTCAATCTATTCAATAAATATATAATTTAATCATTTTATCACTAATTTCAGTTGGAAAAAAAATATAAATGAATTAGGGACATATTTAAAAATAAAGTAAAAACTCTATTATTTTATGAAATTTGATAAAAATATAAAGGTAACTGAATTAGGGACTTATATAAAAATAAAGTAAAAACTATTTTCTTATATAAAATTAATAAAAAAATAGGGGGGCCCAAACGATTTTTTCTGGACTAGACCGGGCTACAGCCCGGACTAGCCCAGCTGTAGGTCCGCCGTTGGCTTCAATAAGAATGGTGCAAGATTTTAAGACTTTAAAACTATTTTAATTGACCTATCATGTCATTTAAAACTACAGACATAAATGCGAGACCTAAGTAAATTTTCATATAAATTTTATTCTTTAACTTTTGCATCCTGTATAATCTTAATCCAAATCTTACAAGCCCTAATTTAATATATATTTTAAAATTTGTTTTCACTAATTTATAAGAGAAATTTTAATCTTTTACCTCTTATTATATATTTTAGTAATCAACCTACACCTAACTTATTTGCCAACTTTTCATTTGTCCATAAAAGTGAAGTTTTAGAGTTTCACTCTAAATCGAACATGGCATCATTTTCACTTGGGTGAGGCTATTTACACTGTAAAAATTACTTTCAACATAATTACTCCGTGCACTTATTATTAATTTAAAAAATTAACTTTTAGTATGTACACTATTTAAAATTCTAAAAAAAAAACCCTCTCTCAAACTATTTGAATTAATTAACTTTATTTATTTGAAACACTAATAAAATTATTCAACACACCCAATTTTGAGAGACTTAACACACATTTGTAATAATATAATAACATGGGTTGATACTGTAATTTTTTTTCGATTACGAGTTGATAGTGTAATTCAAAATCTCTTACACGTGTAATTCTTAGAGGATGCAAATTCCACCTACATTACTCTTAAGTTGAAGACTGTCCAATTTAACAATTGCCTTTTGTTTTTGTTTTAAAGAGGGGGAATGCACTCACTTATCTTGAAGCAATATTGAGAATTTGAGATGGCAATATTCAATATGTAAATGTAATCTATTGATTAGAGAGTCTTAAAAACATAAAAATGTATATCAATGCTTTAAATCCTTCTTTGATAACAATTTCATCTTCTATTTATCACATTCATATGGCCTATGATCAAAGGTTTATAATTTTGTTATAAATGAACCAATATTTTAAGGTTGAATAAGAATTATATTATAGGGTTTTGTTTTAATTATAATCTATTTATATTACGTAAAAATGAAAAGAAAATTTATTAACCAACATTGTAATTAATAAAATAAAAATTAAAAATGTTTACATATAACGAGGATTGGGTGAGGGTTTGGTGAGGAGTACAAAACCAAAATCCAGTCCATTAAAAAATTCGGGATTATTTTTCACCTATTCTCCACCTCATTTTTCAAAAATTATTTAAAATTCACTCTATTTAAAGTGGCGCCCCATGGGCTCTAAACCCAAGAAAGATTTTGTCATCCTTACTACAATAAGTTGTTTTTATAGCTTTTATATATTTGTCACCTCCCCTTCGCTCCTTAAGTATATATTTTGCGTGGAAGATTTCCGAATCTTGTATGAAAAGCTCAATAAGCTTTTGTTCTCCAATGCTTTGAATAAGTTTTATTGCGTGTAATGAACTATTAGATTGATGTAGACCCAATACCTTCCAATATAAAACATATTCGCCAAGTTGATCAAGGGACAAAAGCAGAAAGACCTTTTTTTCTTCTTCTTTTTATGATTAATGAATAACACGTTTTAATGATGGTAAATTTTCCTTCCTAGATCGTTTATATATATATATATATATATATATGTAGACACACACACATATATTAATCTAAATCTTCCTATCTATCTTCACCAAATAGAGTCAAAAAGATAGAAATGGAATCAGTAGAAGGTGAAGCATCACTAAGAGGCCAAGCAGAAATATGGAAACATATGTTTGCTTTTATAGATTCTCTGGCCTTGAAGTGTGCCATTGAGCTTCGAATCCCAGACATCATTCACTCTCATGGTGGCCCTATCACTTTATCCCAAATAGCTTCATGCATTGACTCTCCCTCCCCTGAAATCTCCTACCTCGAACGCATCATGAGATTGTTAGGCCGTAAAAACATCTTCGCCGCACACCATCCATCAGACGGTGGAGAACCTCTCTACGGGCTGACCCACTCGTCAAGATGGCTTGTCACTGGCTCTGATTCAAACCAGCTGGGGTCCGTTTACTTAGTGGAGAACCATCCATACATAGTCAACTCTTGGCATTTCATGAGCCAATGTATCAAAGAAGGTGGTAGTGCTATTGAAAAGGTTTTTGGCGGTGTGGTTATCGATTTAGCATCGAAAGATCAACAGTTCAACCGCATCTTCAATGAGGGCATGGCTTGTAATTCCAAGTTCTTAACAAGGGAAATATTAGGAAGTTATAAACATGGATTTGATTCGTTGAAATCACTAGTCGATGTGGCTGGCGGGATTGGAGGGTTGATATCTGAGATTGTGAAATCATATCCACACATCAAAGGAATCAACTTTGATTTGCCACATGTCATCACCACAGCACCAGTCTATGATGGAGTCACACATGTTTCGGGTGACATGTTTCACGCCATTCCTAACGCTGATGCACTTCTCTTGAAGGTAATTAATTTTCTTACAATGTTGTCAAAGAGTATACAATAATATAACAATATTTTCACATCATTTTCAATTCATTCCGGATTAAATCATCACTATATATGATATAGATATAGTCTTTGATTTTTTTTTTTTCATGCGGACAGTTAATATTCAATTTAACTATAAAGACATTACACTTAATATTATGTCCATATAAAAAAAATGAGGACACCTACACATGAGAATTTACACACGCGCACACATATTATTTCTCTTGTGTGGACACCCTCATTTTTTTTTCATTCACGCACTGTTAAGCTTTGTAGTTTAATACAATTAGTTTTTAATGTTATAAAATCACACAGTTTAATAGCATGTCCACATTAGAAAAAATGAGGGCGCTCGCATTGGTCTAGAATTTTAAAGTGCAGGAAAGTCCGAGAAAACTTTAAAATTGTACGGTTTTAAAGTATTATGAAATTAACACTTTAAACCGTAGGGTTTTACAGTTTTCCCGTACTTTAAAATCTTAGATTGGAAAAAAAAAATATATATATATATATATAGTCTTTCTCTAGCGCAGACCCCTCATTTTTTTTACCACACAAACACAATTTTAAAATATGGAGTTTATAGAGTTAGTTTTTAATTCTCTTGAACCGCATGATTTAAGAGCGTGTCCACATTAAAAAAAAGCGCCTGCACCTGAAAATGATTATACACACATCTATGTATAGATGTATATATGTATGTACATATATACTTTGCAACATTTTTACTTTGTTATATAATTAATTCATTGCAATTAATATTGTTCAGTGGGTGCTCCACAATTGGAGCGATGAGGCTTGCGTAAAGATTTTGAAGAATTGTCGGGAAGCAATACCGGAGAAAACGGGAAAAGTGATAATTATTGATGTTGTTTTACAACCTGATGGTCAAGGCCTGTTTGATGACGCCGGTTATGCCTTTGATTTAGTTATGATGGTTAACACGCCGGGCGGGAAAGAGAGGACTGAGCTTGAGTGGAAGAAATTATTGGAAGACGGAGGCTTCCCTCGCTACCAGATCATCAAAATTCCAGCTTTACAATCTATTATCGAGGCCTATCCAGAGTGAAATGAAACTTTAAGTTGATAGCAAAACCATTCACACAGAAGCCTATATAATAATTAACAAAATATGTATGAAATAAAGTTCAGTATTCTATGGACTAAGTTAAGGCACTGGTTGTATTTTTTGACAGGGAAATAATGCAAATGCGAGCATAATATTTCTATTTCAAGGCATGCATGCATGCTTGTTTGAACATTAATATTAGATAGAATCCACTAGTAATATTGCGCTTACATACTGCTTGTTAGTGTTTGTTTAACTTTATTCTCTGTCATGTTGTTACCATGTTAAACTTGTAACTATTGTCAGCAAGTTAAAAGAAATATAAGATAACTCAAAATGGTAGAAATTAAAAAAAATAAATAAAGTCAAGACGAAGGTTTGATCCTAAATAATGAATTCAATATAAAGGTTTTTTGATTGAAGGGATTCAATCAGCTCATGCAAAATACAATTTCATGGAGTAATAACTTTACGAATCGATAAAAAATTGATCCGTCCTGTAAAGTGCAAAATTACTCTGATTTCAACCATAAATTGTAAGGGGTTCTTTTTTGGGGCGATGGAGGACCAAAACAGCGTTAAATTTTTTCATGAAATCATTTATTTTCTGTCAATTATTTTCTTAATAGTAAAAGATGTTTTATTTAATTCAACATTATTTATTCTTGACACCGGACTAAAGATACATGTTACTTTTATTATTAAATAAAATACATACACATAGACAAGGGAAGAACAAAAGCTCACCACTCTAGAGATTATAATGAGATATAGAAAATTCATCATCCAATGATGTCTTACAAGAGATATAGGGCTTTCTAACTCACCAAAGCATACCACCCAAGAGGTTTACAAAAGGATACATATATTCATTATCCAATGATATCCTATAAGAGATACAAGGTTTATCAATTCACCACTCTATGTAATCTACCCAAGAGATATAGAGTTGTAAGAAGAAACTCCAACAAGAGCTCTCTTCTAAGTTACATTCTCAAAATGACCACCTTTCCTCTAAAGTTACAAACTAATACATTTATATAGGCAACTTGGAAGAATCCCTCCAAGTTTAGAACAAGACCTCTATCATTTAGAATTCAAATCAAACTTGAATTAAAGGTCTTAATTAAAGGTTTTAACTGTAATGAGGTGGAATAAAACAAAGCAAAATGCAATTTGACTTCATGGTCAGTTCATCGTAGAAAATTTCAAATGGAGTACTGTAAAATTTATTAAAATCTTGACTCACACAGCTTTCCAATAATACGAAGGTTGTTAATTAAATTGATTCCATAAATTCTTCAAAAACTAGACATATTTATCTTTTTAACGATATATAATACATAATTTAATTACTTTTAAAAAAATACAGCCAATTTGAACAAGTGAAGTTATAATCTTGGGTTATGCTTGTCTCTTGGACTAAATTTAAAAACACTCCTGTGTCAATCCCGTCGTGATTCAATTATATGTTGGATTTGAGAGTCCGTCCTATAACTTAGTTGTATTGAAGCCTTTGCTATATAACTTATTTGAATTTTAGCCTTTGTCATGTACGCTGCAAAGAGCCCACTTGCCCCTGTACGTTGGTGATGTTTAATTTTCAACCAAATACCGTGATCAAACTTATAATCGTGACATTAAAAATTTAAAGTAAATAATTAATATAATCGTGATATTAAAAGGAAGTATTGACTAATTAATCAATGAATAAAACATTTTGCTCTTTATTTGACTCCTTACTTCTTATCTTTATTGGAAAAATTTTATTAGAAGATCTTGGCGAATCTTGCATACATAAGCATACCAAGCCTTTTTTTTCATATTATCTTCTCATGAATTAACTGTTTTTAAATAGTCCTTCTTATTTTTAACAGCTTCAATTTATCCTCCACTTTTATTAAAAAAAATATCAACTTACCTCCATTTTTTCCCTTTTGCCCAAAAAAAAGATATATAACTTAAAATTTTTTAAAATAAAAGAGCATTTTTGAAGATAACCAATTCACGAAGCAATAATCGAAAATTTACTCAAAAGAAAAATGATTGGAGAACTACTGACAATAGCATATTCAAAACTACTTTATTTAAGCTGAATTTCAAAAAATTAATCTAAACCCAAAACGATGTCGTTTTGAATGTTTTATTGTTGAAATTTTGTTGGAGCTTAGTTCTCATGTCAGCGCTCTAGCTTTAAAAATATTTTTATTTAATTTAATTGTTTGATGTTGACCAAATAACAACCAGCATATATTATAAGCTTTCCATTTTGGAAAACCTAATTTGAGGGACAAAGATTTTGTAAATTTTTCTGAATTCCAATAGAATAGAGACAAATAAAAAAGGATAGAGGCTTGTAATTTTATAAGTGAAAGTTCCATTTACACTCATGAAAGATAAGCACAATAGAGTTGATACGATTTCATCATAGATTTTCTTTTGAAATAAAATAAAATTAAAAAAAAAGGCAATGCAGGTTTTGGCTATAAATATCGATCCTTTTAATATATATGCAAAGCAAACTCTAGCTTGAAGAAAGAGAGAGGGCAAATCAATGGAGGAGGAACTACTAAGAGGGCAAGCTGAAGTATGGCAATTCATGTTCGCCTTTACATACTCTATGGCATTAAAATCCGCTGTGGAACTTCGCTTAGCTGATATTATGCACTCACATGGCTGTCCAATCACTTTGTCCCAGTTAGCCTCAAGTACTGACTCTCTATCTCTTTTGTTGGATAAAAAGCGATAGTTTAGTTTGTTGGCCTCTTAATTACGGCGTATTAATTAATTTATTTTTATCTTTATTATGTCAGGAATTGACTCGTCTTGTCTGGATATTTCCCACCTTGCACGCATCATGAGAGTGCTTGTATACAAAGGAATTTTTGCCGCACATCATCCGTCAGACGGCGGTGATGAGACTATGTACGGAACGACCCACATATCAAAATGGCTACTACATGACTCAGAGCTAAGTCTTGCTCCAATGATTCTAGTACAAAACAATCAATGGTTACTGGCACCATGGCATTACCTTAGCCAATGTGTGAAAAAAGGTGGCATTCCTTTCAGGAAGGCTCACGGCTCTACATTTTGGGAGTTTGCTTCGCAGAACCCTCAATTCAACAACTTGTTCAATGAGGCCATGGCATGCACGACCAAGATAACCATGAAGGCTTTTGTATCACATTATAAAGTAGATGGGTTCAGTAACATACGATCAATGGTTGATGTGGGTGGTGGCACTGGCACAGCGCTTGCTGAGATTGTCAAATCATATCCACACATTAAAGGTATAAACTTTGATTTGCAGCACGTGATTGCCACAGCGCCTACGCATGAAGGAGTCTCACACGTCGGAGGTGACATGTTTGATGCAATTCCTAATGCTGATGCGGTTTTCATGAAGGTTGCGTAACTACCAGTTTCTTATAACAATATTGATCTTAGATGCATCAATCATCTCAAGAAATATATTTTTAATTAAGAATTAATCTTGTAATCTTTTACACGTTTTACAAATTGTGTGCATATTTACCTTGATATGATTTTTTGTGCATTAATTAGTGCAAATACATTATCCTTGATTATTTTTAATGATTATATTTACAGTGGATACTGCACGATTGGGGGGATGAAGCTTGTATCAAGATTTTGAAGAATTGCCGGAAAGCAATACCTGAGAAAATCGGAAAAGTGATCATTGTCGATATTGTTTTACAACCTGATGGCAATGGATTATTCGATGAGACTCGGTTGGTATTTGATTTACTAATGATGGTTGATTTGTCGGGTGGAAAGGAGAGGACTGAGCTTGAATGGAAGAAAATACTTGAGAATGGAGGTTTTCCTCGCTACAGAATCATCAAAATCCCAGCTTTATTGTGGATTGTTGAGGCCTATCCAGAGTAACATGTGACAAATGAATCAGCACCAATACAAATTCACCATTTGGACTAGTGATAAATGTTAATAACTTATCATTATATCAGGTCTTGGTACAACTGTAGTACCATTCTAATTATATGACTCTATAAAATTAAGTCAAACTTTATATTTTAGTTTCGTTCTTAAGGACACTCATGGTCTCCTTGATTATAAGTTTCAGTAATTGATGTAATTTTATTTTTACATGATTATTCTTGTTTTTAATAAGTTACATCATTAGGTTGTTTTAATTTATATTTTGTGATAATTTTCATTGGAGTAAAACTCATCGTGTCCTCTTCCGTCTTTCTAAATAGAAAAGCAAACAGTTAAAAATGACCTTTTTTTTTTATCCTTTGTATGATGAATGTATATAACACACGAATAAAATAATTACACCCAATCAATAAAATTTAAAATCATTATACTAAAATCAAACGAAAATTATAGCATTGTTACTTCTATCCATTGAATGTTGTTACTGTGACAACCAATAATTCAACAAACCAAAAACGATTGAATTAAAAAATTATTAAAACCCATAATTGCTCCATCTCTCTCAAGGCCCACTTATAGTTGATCATTTGGCTAGTTTCAGATTGAGATGGTCTCGGCTCGGCGCCAGATTAGGGTCCACAGGATCAAGTCCTAGTCTAGTGTTGGGACTCTCTCTTTTTCTAACTATTGAGTAGGAATATATATATCTCTCACAATATGAGTAGAGTTTTATTTTTCTATATATCTATTCAGTAGAATTGAGTTAGACTAATACGAGTAGATCTCTGATAAATTCATTATGTTATAAGCAACCAATAATTTAGGCAATTGAATTAAAAAATCAATAATGTTACGGATTCCAACAGTTAAATAACAACTTGACAGTCTTAGTTGTTACATATTATTTATCGAACAGTGAATTTTATAACTGATAAAATTATTTTTTTAATAGATAAATGCTACACCAATTTTGACTCAAATTGAGACTTAATGGTTAGGATCTCTAGCATTGCTCTTCAAAACTTAGAAAAGGCTAACAATTACCCCACATCTACCAAGACCCACCTATAATAAGTGATCATTTGGTTAATTCAAGATTGAGACAGTCAAAAACTACAAATAATTTTTTTGGTGAAAAATAAATAATTCGTTATACAATGTTAGTCTTTTAATCGGATATACATGAAATTATTTATAGGATAAAAGTTTCTAGCGTCCTTACTTTGAGCCAAGTATCTAATTATTCTAATATTTTTTAAAATTACTTAAAAATTTCTTGTTGTATATCTATTTCTAATAAAATTTGTTAGTCATCTACTTTCTACATACTACATATAAGGTTTGTTTGAATTTTAGATTATATCAGATATAAATATTATTTTATTGTTAGAAAGGTTAAATCCAATAGTTAAGAAGATAACAATATGAGTGTTATGGTTAATTTTATAAAAAAAAAATTAATTGGATAATTGACTCAAATAATAAGAATTAAATTAATATTTATCTTAATTAAATTACAAATAGTCGTGTTATTTAATTGATATCAGAGCCATACCGTTCTTTGAAACTTGTTTTCTAAACTCTTGTTTTCATGCTCAAAATGGTATAATTTAAGTCTTTTTCTTTTTGCTCCATCGACTTCAGACGCAGAGAGAGAATTTCTCATTCATGGCTTCTACTTCCTCTTGAATCCTTGACACACACTCTTTTCTTCCACTCTTTCCTTGAAATCTTGCACTTCTCATCGCCAACAAAATTGAAAATCTTGTAGAATACTCCATCCTTGAATCATCGGTGAATCTTGTACCCTCTCATAAGCCACCAACTATCTAAACGCCTTCTTTTTACATGATCCGTATCATATCCACAGAAGACCTCACCTAAAGAATATATCGGTCTTACCTTTGGATCAATGTTCTCTTCGACCCTATTTGAGCAATATGTCACTCTGGAAATACCCTCGAATTGATTTCCAAGCTGAAGGTTTTACCCATCTCCGTCTTGGGCGTCGGATTAATCCTTACCCTTCATGGGAGAAAAGGATTGCGGTCACCGCCGACTTGCTATGCTTGATGCGGTTTAAGCGGTGAGATCTTTGTTATTGTGTCCTCCACAACCCTTCATGCGGAAGTGTTTTACTCACTTTCTATCCCAATTTCAACCTTTCTCTCCAAGATCCCAACTTACCTTGAAGGTTCAAATCCAAATTCAAGGTCTTGAACAAATTTCTTCGCAAAATTGCCACTTTACACCACCAATCGGTCTCTGGCTTCAAAATCATGCCTTGGATCTACCCACCGAACACCACTCGACACCCTCGGTGTTAGCGAATCCGACCGATCCAGAGCAATCATCCGATCCACAAATTCCCGTCATGAGCTCATCAAGCTTATGCCTCTTGAATGGATCTCCAACTATGAGCCTAATACGGCTCCCATTCGGACATCCAAAGTATGTTTGAAAGGCGACAAAGATGGAGCGTCGAATGACTTTTAAACCACCTCCGGTGCTCCGAAGAGCCTCGCTCGGCTCCTTTACTTATTCTCAATGATCACGGTGATTTCAAGAAGATCTGCCCATTCTGAGGTTTAATTTTGAAGGTTACCTGTTTATCCAAACACAATGGCCATTTCCTGGGATGCCCCCGGATTCGCATGTGTGACCCAATTGTCCTCGGGATGATTGGGACGAAGGCGATGATTATCCAACCAGGAAAAAAACCCAAAAAGAAAAACCTTCTCATTGTCACCATGTGACCTAAACCACCATCAGATCCTCCACCTCCACCGGCTCCATTACCCATCTACCAAAAAGAACTCAAATGGATTGCCAAACATTGCAAATCTGAGATTCCATCACCACTTCCAAACCCAACGCCTATTGTCCAACCACTGGCTTGTATGATGTTTTCCTCTACCTCTTCCGATTACTCTTCTTCCTTTTGCTGGAACCCATCTGATTCCCAACGAAATGTTGTGTCAAACCACTTTATCCTTCACCTATTACCTCACGGAACCCCTAAACCTTTTGAATCATCAACTGGCAAACTCAAAATGCCAGAAATGATACTTTGTTGCATCTCGATTCAAGAGTTGAGAACATCGGTTTCTGAAGCAGTTGAGACAAAGTTGAATCTATCAACTACAGATCTACCAAAACCTCCGATCGAATTTCTCAACTTGACTCGAGTTACTGAGCCATGCTTGCCCACGATACAATGGTCGAAATTTGACCAAAAGAAAGGGAAATCGGTAGCTTAAAAGATGAACTTACTCAGTTGAATCTGAAAAAGCAGACCTACCCTTTTCACTTCACCTCCTATCCCTTCTATCGGCCCAACTTATCATCCTTTTTCTATCTTTCTCTATTAAGCGATGACCCTTCCAAGTTATTTGGTATGACTCTTTTCGAGACAATCCTTTGCCACCACCAAATCTAAACCCAAACTAGACCGCACCTCGACCGCCCTTCATCCTTCCTCTCCGACCATCCCGGCCAACCATCTCCTAGTTACCTGCCATCACCGCTAGCTCCGTTATCGGTCCACCCAATCCAAGGATAAAGAACCCATAAACCGCCATCGCTCACATCACCCATTCATCTACCGATCAAACTTGATTCAAATCTAGTTTTTGGCCATACCGAATCGACATGTAATCTTGATCCACGGTGACTCGAAAAGTCCTATGATATTACCAAAATCGATGGCTCAACGATCAAGGCCAAACCTCTCATACTGAACCATATGTTAATATTCCTCCGGTTGAAGAAGACTGAATCTTATGCCACAACCAACCGCCCGCAGAATCCATCCAAAAAATCGTCAAATGGTCCATGGTTCACATTTGATGATCTTCCATCTCATAAATGGCGTGATGACTTACTTTGAAATGTTCTGCTGGATTGACCTCAGTGTTAAACGCAACAACTCAATCAGTCCTTAGAGAATTTGCTACTCGTTTCACGGGTGCTCTAAGAGATTGGTTTGATTCGTTAGGCCAATACCGCCAATTACAGTTTGTTGACCTTCCAGAAGTTTCAAGTGCTCTTGCTGTACTTCATGATCAATTCCTTGGCGACCCTTCTGCAGTCTTTGAAGCTGCCAGACGAGATTATCTCAACATGAAATGCTTCCTCAATCTTGGGATCTTGACTTCCATTATAAGCGAATGTCCCTGCTGTTCTATAAGCTTAATGGATTCAATGAACCGACATTAAAGCATGTCTTTCTGGCTTCCCTTCCAGAAGAACTCCAACCCGACATCCAGAGACAACTCACAGCATCCAATCTTTCCCTAGACAACATCTCTCTTGGCAAAATCTTCCAGCTTGCCAAAACTTGTCTTGACAAACTTTGCGAGCAAAAACAGTTTTTCAAAGAACTGTTGAAAGACAAAGAACCTTTCCGAAGTGCTTGCAAAAAGCCTTATTTGCAGATCAAATGCCACAAGAAAAAGGATTGCGATTGCAGTTCAAAGAAAAAACGGCATTTTCGGAAATTCAAAACTCCAGAATTTTCATCCAAACCTCGCAGATCCCGAAAGCCCTACCGGTTCTTCAGAAAGAAATCTTCCTCCTCCAGAGAATTCAAACGAAAGCAATCAAGCAGATGTTTCATCTGCAAGAGAAAAGGCCACTATGCCAAAGATTGTCCCAACAAAAGAGCAAAATCCCTCCGGTTAGTTGAGCATCTTCAAGCCACTACAGACTACTCTCCTGCCAACGATGAACTGGAATCCTATTTCTCTGAACAAGATGAACCCAATGATGAAACGGTTCGCTAATTCCTCCGATTCGGTGGACCGATCAAGTGATTTTCCACCAGCTTACTCTCCTGATACTACAGGTTCTATCCCATCCATCAAACTCCAAATCTTGCCTCAAAATTCCAAAGGCCAATTCCGAATTGGTCTTATAGAACGCAAAGACGTTAAACCCCGTATTCTTCCATCGAATATTGGACCCGGTTGAACATTTCAAAGTACGATGGCAAACTTCTTCACCACCTCTTTGATTACCAAAAACCCATTTGTATTCAAATTTTCCCAGGTCATTTGGACCGGTTATTTGGTTCAACTCTTCCAATAAGGATCTCTTGTTAGGTTTTGACATCCTTCACCAAATCAACCACCTCCAAATCATTCCCGGAATCCGAGTCAAGTCCATGTTCAAACCATTCAGACATTCGAAACTCTACAATTTAAACTCCCTACTTACCGGATATTTCAACCAAACTTTTGAGTTTCCGAGTCCCATTCGGTTCACCCATCCAAATCAGTGGAAAATAAGTCTTTCTTCATTGTTACCCTTCAAACTCAATGAAGACATAAACCCAACTAATCCAAATCCTTTGGAAAATAAGTCTTCTTCATTACCTTCAAACTCAAAAGACATAAACCCAACTAAAGCTACCCATCCGTGAATGAGTCCTTCCGACTTACTCCTGGCCCAACAAGAATGTTCACAATTGTTAGCCAAGGTTTAATTGCCCAGTTCTCAATGGGCCAAGCTTTTTATGTTGAAAAGCATTCGAAATTGTCAGGAAAGAAACGCCATTGATCTACCATTAAACATGTTTTACAAGATGACAAATTTCCTTTGCGCTCGACAAAGCATGTTTACTTTTCTAAAAATGCCCATCTTTTTCCAAATTTGATTTAAAATCTGGTTTTCAACTAGGCATTGAACCCTCCGAACGCTTACAAAACCGCTTTTGTATTCCCAATGCTCATTTCCAATGGACCGCTACCTTTGGTCTCAAACCGCCCATCCATTTTCCAAAATCCATGGTCCAAATCTTCCAACCCATTTTGCATCATGCATTGATTTACATTGATGATATCTTGCTTTTTGGGATCACACGATGAACATCGCCACCGTTAACTCATTTCTACGATCTTATCCAAAATCATTAATCATGTTATCACCAAGAAAAGCACCATTATGATAATATCAATTCTTGGTATGATCATAAAATATGGACACTACCCAGAAAGCGCATTGCCAGAATTGCTTCACTTTCCAGGATCGAACTTTCCAAAAGGCAAATTCAGCGGTTTAAGATTATCAATTACATCCATGATTTCATCCCACATGTGGATCATTACACTCATCATCTTTCGGCTTTATTGAAAAAGAAGCCTAGTGGAATCAATACCACATCCTTAAAGCGGATCGCAAAATCGCCTCCTTTAAAGTTAATTACGATGGCAAGCGCATCTTACAGACGCAAGTTGATGAATCACGGGTGCCATACTCTTGAAGAAATCAACGGAAAAAAACTTTATCGCTTACGCTGTGGACATTTTCGACATAATACGTAAGCACTTACCATAGCGTGTTAAAAGAAATCTTAGCGGTAAATAATGGCATCAAAAAGTTAGAGTATCATTTGATTGGACACCATTTTCTCAACCGAATGGACAAATTTCCCCTAATATCTTTCATTTCAAAGGTAAAGCGTTCGAAAAATATTTACTCGATTAAAGATTGGTTTTCATAATATGACTTTTCAAGCATATAAAGGGATCCTTAACCTCATCCCCGATATGCTTCTGACTTCCAAACCAGAAAACCCTCTCACCTGCTTTTCCACCACCTATCACTTTTCCGATTATCTCACACATCACTACCCAAGCTCTCACCAAGAAAACTTTTCCTTTAATAAAACCTTTTTTTTTTTTGCCATCCAAGAATTTGCAGAAAAGCCTCTTTAAACTTTTATGAAACCTTGTCACTTTTCCTTTTTCCACTTTCCACCCGTAAAATCTTCTTCATGTGTTTAACCTTGATCCGACCGTAGACACCACCGAAGATGTGTTATGTGCGTTTGGTGCCTAATCCCTTTATAACCAAGCTAATCCTCCCCATTTCTCCTACTGAGCATCTCTTAATCCGCATAATGCTACCTCTCTTACTTGACACTTGAATGGTTCTCCCACATACCACGCGCTGAGAAAGAAATCGCAAATAACCGTCCAAATTTACAACCTTGACCGTATGCACCCTCAAGACAAATGTTCACATCCGCTTTATTATTCACCATACTAACATCCGACACCAATCTCTTTTGACTCAAGATCGTATGAATGCTTCAGCGTATAAATATTGAAAAACATATAAGACGCCCCGCACAATTACCTTCGCTAATTAAACCACCAACCTCCGCCACTTAAAGATATCTCCCACCCCAGGTCCACAACATGACCTCTTCACGATCCCCACTCCATCCAATATCCAAACCAAAGTCCACATCGTCATCAAGAAGAAAACCAGATTACACCGATTTCGCTCAGATTCCCAAGACCCATGGGATGCATTTCTCCCTCAACACCTTCACCGCTTCCCCAACCGACAATGGATGAACCCCGCCTCCGAACCGGACCTCAACCCAATCTTCCAAACGACTAAACCATCCAAAGCTTTTGACAAAGCCACCCAAACTTCCCTAAGTATACTCCAAAGTGTACTCAGACTATAATTGCCTCTTTGATCCACCATGTGGTCCTCCCAGTAAGATCCAGCTCCAAAACTTTCTTCCAAAAGCACCTCACTCGTGATATGAAGCAGAAAGCTCATCCAAGACAGTACATAACCTCCGCTTCCATAAAGTTGTTTGTCTTTGCTTTCCATAAAGTAGTTAATTATAATGACAAGCTTCACTTTACGCGATAATTATTAAAGTTCTTTTTTTGTTTTCATTTTGCTTTCGCTTAATTATTAAAGACTTTTGTCTTTGTAATAATTAAAGTTGTCCATTATGTAAAAAGATAGGAATGTCACGCCCCATCTTTATCTTTTGCTTTACTTTGTAAAGATAGGGGTCCTCATCTTCCCCGGTAGAAATTCTCCTATATAAAGAGCTTCTCCTCTTTCAGAAGATTAGTTGTTTATATGAATGAAGAATAGAATAAAGATTTGAAATTTGTTTTTTCTTTCTTTTGCATCAGAAAGTTCGCTCTCCTTTGAAAAACGTTTAAAAGGTTTTTCTGATTCATGGACGAAACATTTTATCGGGATAACAACGCCTTATTCTGTACCCATCAGAATGGAGTCGATATCGTTGCTCATAATGAGATCCATTCAAGAGGCATAAGCTTGATGAAATTTCGGATTTTAATTTGTCGATCTGATGATACAATTAAAAGCATTTTCGACCAAGTCAAGTTTCGGGTTTCAAATGATATACTGTAATCAAAAACCTTTAAACATTTTTTTCTCGCGTATAACCCAAACATTTTCTTTTTAAAATATCAAACCGAGATAAGAAATTCATTAAAGCTTTTCACGACACGATCCTTGTAGTGCAAGATATTCTGCCAAAACGTAACAATTTAATCTTTATTCTTTTCTTTCAACTTCATGCAGGTTAGAGATTCATATCAGCAAAACACTGCTTTATTTCTTTCAAACTTCTATCCAAACTTTTTTTATTTCCGAGATTTGGTTTATCCTAATCTTATAAGCAAAAATTTCTTTATTTTCTTCGACATTGTATATTCTGCAATGATTAAAAAATTATCAAAAGTTACCTTATTTGCATTTGGATTTGTCTCCTTTACTTCTTACCTTTAGCGGAAAATTCATTCAAAGATCATCCCGAAACTTGCATGCGTTACCTCACGAAGCTTTCCTTTTCCTTTAATAGTTTAAAAATGTTTTATAATTTCATTATTGCCAAGTGTTTGATGTTGACCAAATAACAACCAACATGCATAAAAGCTTTCCACTCACGGAAAACACGATTTGATGGGCAAGAAAAGGACTTGTGTAGACCAGTTTTACCAGCTCAATTACTCACTAAAGCTATGCCAAATAATAGAGTAAGTGCGTCCCATTTGTGAGATTTATATTAAATTTTTGTGGGATCCCACCGTAAGACCCACTGCTCTGTCATTTAAGGACTTCTCCCATCACTGGTGGAAAAACAAGATCATATATGACTTGGTATTTGATCTAGCTATGTTCGCTCACACCATTCGTGGAAAGGAAAGAACTGAAAAAGATGAATGGATGAAATTATTGCTGCAAAATATCAAAATTTCTGCTTTACCTTTAATTATTGAGGCCTGTCCATAGTGACATAAATTCGAAGCTAAAATGAATGAAAGAAAAATGCTGTTCGTTTGCCCATATTAGTCCTGGCAAATTGAAGTTTTAAGAAGTTCCACTCTGAACCTATCAAGTCTTTGTCCAGGCACTAAGATTTGAGATTTCTACTGCTTAATTCTCCTATATTGTTAAATTTTGATGATACTTCAACAAGAATGGTGCAAGATTTTATAACTTTAAAACTACTTTTTTTAACCTATCATGTCATTTAAAACTGCTTTAAATGACAAAAATCCTCATATGCTAGTCTAAGTAAACCTTCATTTAAATTTTATTCTCTGAGAAACTTTTACACCCTAAATATTCTCTATCCAAATCTTAGAAGCCCTTCTTTAAAATACATTTTAATTTTTTTTCACTAAATTATAAGAGAAATTGTTAATATTTTATCTCTTATTATATATTTTAACAATAAAAAACTACACCGCTTTTCAATTATCCATAAAAGTAAAATTTTAGAGTTCCTCTCTGAACGGATGATGGCATCATTCTTGTACTCGGACTTCTACTGTTTATATTTGCATAGTTCAATTGTTAAATTATAATGATGCTTCAATAAGAATAGTGCAAGGGTATTATAACCTGTGAATCTGTGATGCGTTTTCTTTGTTCTTCTTTCGTTAACTGCACAAGATAGCATGCAATGCTTGAATGCAGTTTCCAAAAGCATTTTGATTGAAGCAATTAATTAGGACTGAGTGTGTTACCAAACTACAATAATATTCATTTCTCTAAACAACGGTTGAATTACTTCTCATTTAGCATGGTCTGAATATTTTTGTTGATAATGTATCAATTCAGGGCTCAAGACGAAATCGACAACACTTTTATTTTGGTCAAATCCCATTGTAATAACGCTTAAACAATATTATTAAAATTTTATGCTACCATTATTAGAAAATTTTAATCTTTAAAAAAAATTACAACCTCTAATCTAAAAAAATCTAAATTTTATACTTTTCCTAATAGAAGCAAAATAGGCTATTTTAATCCTTAAAAGCTTTGCTTAAAATATAACTAAACAACAAGTTCTTTTAGTTTAGATAAGTTATATTAAATATGTAATTTTATTGTATATCACATTGTCTTTATATAATTTTAATTTCATATTGAGGTTTCATAAGGATTTTAGCTGGGGTAAAATAGCACGACATGATTTGAAATTGAGTAAGCCTTTTGACATCCTCAAAATTACTCATAAAACCCCTTCTAAATGACCTAAATAACTAAGGACAAATTGATTCATTTATTATTTCGAATAAAAGTTCAATTAAACACTTAAATAAATTATTCTTTTAACAAAAATTTTGCATCCATCCTATTTCATAATTTAAATTTAAATTTTCATTTTAATTAAAAATTATTTTTTAAGAAAATTGTAGGAGTTTAGATTTATGGAGATAAAATTTTATGTATTTTATAAAATAAATTTTAGGATTTTTACTTATTTTAAAAATAAATTTAAAGAAATATTTTTTAGACTGAAATTTTATAGAATTATGGTTAATTTTCATATATGAGTTTGTACTTTATAAATTAAACGAGGTATGTTAAGAAATAAAATTCAAAAGGGGGTGTTTTATGGCTTTTAGGCCATGTTCAGTTGTAGGAAAAGAGGAGAGGGGAGAGAAGAGGAAAAGAGAAGAGGAGAAAGGAAAGGAGAAGAAAAGGGTGGAGAGTTTCCTTTGTTCGGTTTAGGATAGAATTAGCAAAGGAAAGTAATTTTATAATCTTTTATCTGGACAAAATTTACCTTTATTTTAGATTTTAATATTTATTATTAAATTAATTAAAAAACTATAAATATGTTTAACTATTTAAAAATCAGACTCAAGGTTAATGTTTCATTCTCAATGTTCTAACTACATTTATAGTGCTTTTTATTAAAAGTGCTTTTGCTTGTCATTGGCAAAAGTGCTTTTACCAATTATTACCCAAGTGCTTTTATCAAAAGTACTTTTTTTTTTAAATAAGAAACATTTATTTTAAAAATAACCCATATTATTACTAAAAAAACATAGCCCATAATATTACTACAAAATATTAAATTTCAAATGTTCAAATAAAATGATAAAAAATACTTAGTCAAATTTCAAGTGTTCAAACGTCAAGTGCTCAAATAAATGAAACTGGACATTAATAAACTATAACATCTAAGTATGAGTTAAATTTCGCCATTAAGGAAAAGTTTAACCCCATATTTCTCAATCCTCATCACAAAGACTGTAAAAAATATTGAGCCCGCTCTATCGCAAGCAATTTGAGTGGTGGCTTAAGTCATTCTACTGTTGTAAGACCACTAATCTTTTTCAACTCTTCACTCAATCCTACTTATTTATCATTTATTTCTTGTCCCATAGCTCGACTCACGACATTAGAAGACTCTTTCATTTATGCAACGCTAAGAGTTGTTAGCTCTTTAAGCTCTTCTAAATCTTCATTGAATCTGACAAAATCACTAGTCGTTCTACCGTTTGAAACTGAGAGATCAAAGTTAAAAATGTGAGATCGAAGCTGAGACTAAGAGACTGAAGCTGTGAGGAAGATGTGAGAGGCTGTTGAAACTTAGAATGATTTTGTATGCTCAAAAGCTGTCGCCGGCACTCTTTATCATCGGCGACAACTACCGGAAGTTGAGAGAGAGAGGATATGCTGATTTTGAGAGAGAGATTGTGATGTTATGAAATAATTATGGCTTTTTCCATTTAGATTTTTTTAGGAATAAAATTGGAAAATCAAAATTAAATGAGGATAAAAAAGGGAAAGCAGACCATTTCATGGTGTGGAATCTGAATTTCCCTATTCTTCAATATAGAAATCAAATTCCTCAAATAACAAAAATTGGGTGTAGAAAGAAATTTAATTCCTAATTCACTTTTAGCAACCGATCAAAAGAAATTATAGAGGAAATGGAAAATCTCTTCTCTTCTGCCTTATTTTCCAAGAACCGGATATGGCCTTAAGAGTAGTATTAAAAGCTCCTCTCTTTGAAATTTAGAGCCTACGTGCTCAGTCCCAAAGGCCCCCAATTGAAGCTAGGTTTTGGTTGGGCCCAATTGGCTCAGTCATCGATGCGTCTATGAGCCAGCCGGTGACCATTCAATTGTCATGATCCCCTGCTTTTGGTATTTATAACTTCATTCTCAATTGAGTTGGACCATTGACCCCCACTCACAATCCTCTTAAAGAGTTAAAACCCCATTTACAGTGCTATATTACTCTGAATGCCAAAAAAAAAACAAAAAGATGGTAATGGGGCCAGTTCGGGCGAGGGATTATGGTTCCTGCCCCTATCTCTAAATTAGAAACAATCCACAAATTTGTCCCCACACCCGAAGATTCGTTCATATTTAGAGATAGTTCGGGGATATCCTCAAAATTTTTCAAATGGGACAAGGATAAAAACGAGGGTGCGATTCTCAGTCTTTTTCTATTTTATTTTAAGAAACATAATAATTTTGTATATGCACTATAGTTAACAACTTTAAAAGCACAATAATTTTGCTAGTACTTGCATTATTCATGGATCTTCCTATGAACCAAACGAAAAGTTTGATAATTTTGCATAGCAAACAATTTCCATCCAATTAAAATATTTTTTAGAAAATTGTAGGAATTATAATAAGAATAAAATAATTTAATATTTTAGTACTATATGTATTTTATAAATAAAAAATTAAAACTATAAACGAGCAAGGAAACTCTCTCTCTTTCTCTCTCTCTCTCTCTATATATATATAGTAGTTTTCTGATTCGAAATTTTAAACTACGGAAAAATTTAGAAAAATTTTAAAACCGCATGGTTTTTTAGATTTTTTAGACTTTCCAACACTTTAAAATCCTGAATTAAAAAATTTATATATATATACACCCCTATAACTACACACATCTAAAATCCCCCAACTCTTCACAGTTCACTCTAATTACAAACTTATTAAATATAGTAGTCTTCTGAATTCAACATTCAACAAATAAAAATCTCTGCTTTACATATAAAATTAAATATCCGATCACATGGCAATAATGTCCACGTTGAAGCTGAGAAGCAGCGACAATGAGGCATTCGAGGTTGAAAATTGATAATGCAATCGGGGATGATCAAGAATATGGTCGTAGACGAAGCTGCAGATGGCGAGATTCCTATGCAGATTTCAAGCCATAAAATTGGCCAAAGTCATGGAATGTTGAAATACTTAAATTCATAATTTTTATTAAATTAAAAATATTTTAGTTTTGGGTTTGGGGGCCGACAAAATCCCCGAATCCGAACCCAAATTTTATTGGCTCTTGGGCTTATCTCTGAAATAGCCCCGATTATGTTCTTGAGGATTTTCGAGAGCCCATATCTTCATGGGTTCACGGGAAATGTTGTCATCCCCACAAAAATATACCTCTTTTCTTTCTCTCTCTCCTTTTGTTTTTTTTTTTTTTTCAAATGCAAAATGCTACTGAAAATATGTGCCATCCAAAATTCAAGACCAAACTAACACTTTTTTAACAGCTAATAATTGGAAAAAAGTACATGTCGGTTATTTATTGATCTAGTTCTTTTTTTTTTTTTTTTGATATTCATAATCTCTAATTTTTTCCACATGTTTAATAAATTGGGTTTGTCGGATATATAAAGTTTAAGAACTCGAACACAAAATATTGAGCACAGACATTTAAAATTGGCCTACATGATAAAGTGACTCATTCGGAAGTTCTAAAAGAAACTTAAAGAATTTTTTTTTTTTGTTAGACTACCATATATTAAAAAAAAAAATTACAAATTTGAACTCTGAATCAAGCTTAGTGGTCTCTGAATAATAAATTGATGATGTGAAAATCAGGCTTTATAGTGAGAAACTCCTATTTTCATTTATAAAAATTTTCACTCTAAAAACTTTCAAATAAGAGCGGGGCAGCATTAGGGCTCGAACCCAAGACTGGAAGGCTCAATAGACTGAGCTAGACGGGCCCATCTGCCATTATGTTTATATGCAATTCAAAATACATAGTGGACTCTATTTGGCGCGTAAAACCGTTGTAAATCCGTTACATGCAAAAGCCCCACGCGCCTCTCTCTCTCTCTCTCTCTCTCTATAAATCTCTAAACCCCCCAATGTATTCCCTCCCCTGCATTTCCTTCCCAAAGCGAAAAGAAATCAAAATCAAGAAAAGAACGAGAAGAAACAAGAACAATGAATCAAGAAATGGCCACCATCAATCACCCGCAAGAACAAGTTCTTGAAGAAGAAGAGCTCCTTCTCCTCCAAGAAACCGCCGCCATGAATGCATCCTCTTCATTCTTTAACGATGCGGCCGCCGCCACTGACTGCTTCACCCACCTCCACCTCAATAACAGCCATCAACCACCATGCACCTCTTGTGGCTCCCACAAACGCCCCTCTTCTGAAAACCCCATTACCCACCTCCAACCAAACCCCAAGAAACCCAACACCACCATCACCACCACCCACTCTCCCTTTGGATTTTCAAAGATACCACTTTCTCCTCCTCCCTTCCTCCGCCGCTGCTCCTCTGATCCCTACATTCCGCCTCTTCCTTCGGTGGTGGAGGAGCCTCCGGTTTTGCCGCGGCCAAATGCCGAACCGGAGTGCCCTGGAACTCGGTTGTCGAATGCCATTGCTTCGAACAAGTTGCCTCCTCGCTCACCAACTTTAAGAAGATCCGTGTCTGAACTCTTTCCGTCTCCGGAAAAGACTGTTTCCGGCTCTTCTTCCGATAGCCCTCATGCCGAGGTTTCTTTATTTCTCTCTTTTGTTCTTTTCCTGTGTCGAGATTCTTCTTATGATTTTGCATCTTCTGATTGTGTAATTAGATAAAGACCACTGGTTTTGTTGATGTTTAATTTAAAGGTTTCTGTTTTTTGTTGCGGGTTAAGAGTTCTTGCCTATGTTCGGTTTTTATCCTTGTGTTATGTTATTTGATAAAAGATTTGCAAATGTAAACTTGATTCTAGAGATCGGAGACTAACGATTGTGTGATCCTGTGTTTGATGGTGATGCTGCTTGATAAAGATTCTTGGGTCAAATGTGGAGAGGTCGTTCAGTGGTTTAGTTTCGATTCTGACGTGCCGGGTTACTTTGGGCTCTAAGGATTTGTCTTGAGTGAGATCTTAATTCTGTGATTGAAACTTTTTTGTGCTTTGTTTATGGTAGTGGGTGAGGAAGATGAGGGACTGCATGAGGGACATGAGCCGCAAGTGGGGTGAACTTTTGGGCGATGAGAAAGATACTTCCAATGAAGAGATAAACAACGATAACAGCAGTCGTGGTGTTAACAACGGAAGCAACAACGATGCAAAACTGGTATCGACGATATTATTTCAGGCTATTTTTCTTATTAGTATTCTATGCTTAATTGCCAATGAAACTGATGAAAAAAAATGTAAATTTGAATCTTTTGTCTTACAACTGAATCCAGTGAAATCGGTTATAATTATCTTGTCTTTGATTTTAGAAATAGCCACTCTCTGTTATATATGCTGGCTCTAAACTGTAGGAAAATTACGAGGGAGGACACGTTGAAGTTGTGAGCGTGGAGAAGAAAGGGGACGCCTTGATCCTTCATTTCAAGTGCCCATGTGGCAGTGGATATCAGATTCTTCTGTTAGGAGGGAGCTGCTATTACAAGCTCATGTAAATTTGGCATATAATTTCGCTCTAATCGGCCGATATCCACTTCTAATGGAGCTCCTTATCACTTGCTGGGTTTGGGTTCTTTCGGAGCAGATATCTTCTTGGCTTTGTTTATATATTGCTATCCTCTCTTTGTCAGACTCTTGTTTTTATTTTACAATAAGATAGAGCATGCATTTGTCATTTGGTAGTCACTTCAGCAAGTTTGAGTAGAATTGAGTACTTTTTAGATGCTGGATGTTGATGGTTGACGAGTTTGATAATGACATATACTGAGTCAATAGGAAAAAAGGAAAAAGAAAAAAAGAGAATCTTTGAAGTTCATGTTTCTTACTCATTACTTGACCCTTAATCTAGATTCAAATTATTTAATATTGTGTAACAATTGTAACCAAAAGTAAATAAAGAGAGAGAGAAGAAAGAAAAATTGGAAACATTAGTAAGTGTTGTTCGTCCTTTTGGGTAGTGCCGATATAAAAGTTGAGTGACGAAGATAGCCTCCTATAGACATAAGGTGGCGATCGTGGGAGCATCTTTTGGCTGGATCAGAGAGGATGTCCCATGCTTCATTCACTGAGTTTTGTTGCAGCTGTAGCTGCCACTGAAGGACACTTATCAGGATGAACCGTCATCGTGGTTTTTTTTGTATTTCTTCTTAATCTCTTCAACACTTGTAGAATACCCAGAGTCGCGTAAAAGGACTGGTTATAAAAGTGCGCCATGTATGCATAAAAGAAATCCAAGTTTGGGATACTGAATTGGAGAGGATTTTTAAACTCGAAGGTCCAATGACTGTAATTGCAGCTTCAAAATGGTTTTACTTGAACCATTCTTCGGCCAGGCTCTGGACTCTTGAGCTCCTCCAACGTGATCGAATAGGGGCAGTGCTGTCAAGGTGTCTGATTGGAACAAACTGATTGTGGGCAGAAAGGAATGACGCCACCTTGACATTGGAGGACTTGGGTGTAGGACAAGCCAGAGCCTGAAAGTCAGTCGTGAGGAAGAAGATACAGTTGAATCAGTGTATAAGGACTTGTAGTAGATGAGTAAGGGATATTGATTGTTTGTTCCGGTTTTGATTTTGGTTAGTTTGTGGGGGCTATTTTATAAACAGAGTTGATTTGCGATAATACTTAAGTCTCTTTCTCTTTTGTGGCGGAAGATATGTCAATTGAGAAACATAATTGAATATAATGGATAAATGGTGGGAAAATAAAATATGAATAACAATTATATTTTATATTAATGGGCTATTTAATTTTAATCCTACTCACATTATAGATATAAGCTTAAATCTTAACTAGTATAGAATTACTAATCATTGTGTAGGATTATCATCTTTTCCCGATCTCGGTTCTTTTAATTTTTTACAAATCTTGTGCTACTTCTATTTTAGTGCTAGTATATGATTATAATTTAATTACATTTATATTTTAAATTTATTAGCTACCAATCATATTAATAAAATTTGTTAAGATCAGATCAGAAGATAATCTCAATCCCATTGTGTAATCTAGAATGAAAGAAAATAAAAGCTATATAATAATTATATTACTAAAACTAAGAAAAATGACAACAACACTCTTTTTATTTGAGAAAATAATCATGGAAACCTTCTTCTTTTTTAAAAAAGTCAGATGAACCCCCTCTCTTTCTTTCTTTCTTTCTTTTTTTTTTTAAGTTAAAAGGTCATACACTTTCAGGGATAGATAAATTATTTTTTTGTGTTCAGAAATGATCACAAACTCATATAGGCCCCCAATATTTGCTCACAATGGGAGTCTATATTTACTAAAAAGAGTTTGTATGACTATTTCTGAAAATATAGTGATCTTTGTGATTATTTCACAAAATCATGGGAATGTCAATGTCCATTTCCCTTAGAATCAACATAATAATTACATCTTAATACGTGATTAATGGAATAACGGTTGAATGGAATAATGGTTGATTGTTCTGCTATATTTCTTTTTCTTAGCTGAACCCCAATAATATTTTTTTCTTCTTTTCCTAATTTTAAATACATACTTGTTTGTTCTTCTTCATCTCCCTCTAAAGGTACTTTATAAACTCTTTCTTTAGTTATTGCATAGAGTAATTAACTGCATTGCCCATGTGAAGGATGTTATGCTTTTCTTGGAGAGCGAATGTCCAGAATTGAAGTAAGTTCAATTCTCTGCTATACTTCTATTTGCTTCAATTGCATTTCTATTGCGTTAGGATATTGTTAGAGTGCAATTTATGCACTAGTTTTGCATTGTTTACTTCCCTTAATATCGATGTTTTGCACTTAATAATGATGATTTACTTGTGTTTTACTTTTGTAGGTGCAATTCTATTGATTTGTGATAAAATTGAGCTATAAGATGATGTTTAAAGATGATTGTTCTCTTGGAGAAATTATGAGCGTCAGAAGAACTTTGTTGATAAGGCGTGGGCGCGTGCTGTCAACTACGGACCTACAGTTTTTAGTTTAACGTGTTTTGTATTTTTGGTTATTTTTGTAATTACGAATTTAATATTTCAGATATTAGTATTTTATTTTAAATAGAATTCTAGAGGAGAAGAGAGAGAGAGTATTTAAGAGAGGAATCTATTGTGAAAATTTGGATTTTTGGAATTGGAGAAAAAGAAAGAAACCCTAGATCTAATTTTTCTCTTCTCTCTATGAAGAACTAAACTTATTTTTTCTGGTTGAAGGTTAATGAAGCTTTGATTCATCACTACTGTGAGATATTTCTTATGCTTTAATTGTTTTAATACTTTTTGGGTATTTGTTTATTCTCTGAATTATTTTCATGATTATGTTCGTTAATTAGGTAATTGGCCACTATTTAATTATCAACTTAATCTATTGTCAATTAAAGGATTCATCGTATGAAGAATTTAATGTTTGTGACAAATAACATAGCAGAGAGTTGTGTTGTGAGAATAAACAATCTAATTTAAATGAATCATCATATGTGTTGATTAGGATTTGGGTCTCTCTGGTTTTTCAATCGATTGATTAAATCTACGATCGTATTATCTAGGGTCGCTATTGATTAGGAAATAACCAACGTCGCATTGGTTATCGACTAGTTAAGGAGAGATTGGCTATTAGAGGGTCTCGATGCTATAACTCTATTCATAAGTAATAATAATCTATATTTGAATCAATGATCGAAATCAAGTGAGTTAATTCCTTCAACCGAGCTTTCTAATTTGAATTACAACTTTTAATTTGCATTCTTGTTATTTTAATTTGATTTTTATTATTGTCAACAATTCCCCATTTTACGCTTTTCGTTCAAAAGGATTTAAATAATTACCGATCTCGTGGATACGACCTACTCGATCACTTATACACAATTTATTTAGAGTATGAATTTATTTTTGTTGGACAACCATCAAATTTCGTTCGGGATTGTGTCATTTATTTAATCATTTTACGTTTTTACTTGGTGTATGGTTCGTTCTTCTCGTACACTTCGCTTTGATCCTGAATTGAGAAGACAATCGAAGAAGAGCTAAGCAACGATCCTCGTTGCCTTTCTGGAACAAATCTGATGATTGGTTGAATCATCTAGATTGGAAGAACAAGTGATGGATAGAGCTGCACATGTAGAAAGAACTCTTAGAGAGTTAGCTGAAATAGACTTGAATCAACAACCACTCTGCATTCAATATGTAGACTTGGAGGTAAATTTTGAACTAAAGTCTGGTCTTATTCATTTATTACCCAAGTTTAATGGTTTTGCAGGTGAAGATCCTCATAAACATCTTAAGGAGTTTCATGTTGTGTGTTCAAGTATGAGACCAGAAGGCGTGACTGAAGAGCAGATTAAGCTGCGTGCTTTTTCGTTCTCTGTAGATGGGCTAGCTAAAGACTGGTTGTACCACTTGCCTCTTGGATCGATTACAACGTGGAATGGTTTGAAGAGGCAATTCCTCGAGAAGTACTTTCCTGTTTCAAGAGCTGCTAACATCAGAAAAGATATTTGTGGGATCAGACAACTTCCTGGGGAGACTTTGTATGAGTATTGGGAGAGATTCAAACAATTGTGTGCCAGCTGTCCTCAACATCAGATTTCTGATCAACTTCTTATTCAATATTTTTACGAAGGACTGTCATTAATGGATAAGAGTATGATAGATGCTGCTAGTGGAGGCGTGTTGGTGAACAAGACCCCTACTCAAGCAAGGGAGCTGATATCTGTTAACATAAATTATTCTTTATTGATTTTGATGATAACAAACATGATTAAGATTGATTAATCGTTTTAAAAGCTCAACATAATTTTCATCTATTTTGACAAGTTTCATAAAGTATTTTTATAAAGATTTGGAGACAAAACAGTCATCTTGCAAAATAGTTCACTGCAGCAGTTTTTGTGGAAAATGGCGATCCGACATGTGTAGTAAACGGCTCACCGATTTCAAGCAGAAATGGAGATTAGCCTCTGGACGAAAACGGCAAACCGACATGTGTGATAAACGGCTCGTCGATATCAACCAGTAGCCTCTGGACCAAAACGGCGAACCGACATGTGTGATAAATGGCTCGCCGATATCAACCAGTAGCCTCTGGACATAAACAGCGATCCGACATCTAGATAACGGCGATCCGATAATTTGAAAAATCAGCCCAACGGTCATATTGACCAGTAAAAATGGTGATCCGACATCTAGCTAACGGCGATCCGACAGTGTGCAGAAAGTCAATAACGGCTAATTTTCAGCAGCAGCTATAAATAAGCTCATTCAAATTCAAACAAAGATTGATCACAACACGACCATTTGAGCTAATATTCGGGAATACAATCTTCATAGAGCTTAGAACACATTCTTGCTTCATCTATTCACATATTAAGCATCATTGTGTAATCTTATATATTGTGAGAGGCAAAACAGTTTGTAATCTTTTACTTTGAGTGATTGTAAGTGTTGGGATACACTTGGGTTAAGAGATTGGGGATAATCTCTTGTTGTAAAAGGTCCATTGACACCTTGGAAGTCAAGTGTAAGCATTGAAGCCTTGGAGACTTGCTTAGTTGAATCCTCTAGCCCGGAAAGCTTGGTGGCGTGGTCGTAGGCGAGGTTGGCCGAACCACGTAAAAATCTCGGTGTTTGAATCCCTCTTCCCTTATCTTTTTATATTGTGATCATCTTACGTGTTATTGCTTTGAATGTGATTTATAATTGCATTAAGATTTTCTTTAATAAATTGAATAATTTTTAGAATCCCACCCCCCTCTTGGGTTGCATACTTGTATTTCAATTGGTATCAGAGCCTCGTTCTCTTGTTAAGACTTAATCGTCTAGAGTAAAAGATCCATGGCAACCCTAAATGACTCAACCTTTAGAGAAGGGCAATCCACAACTAGACCGCCATTTTTCGATGGTAATGACTATGCTTATTGGAAAACTAGAATGAGAATCTATTTGCAAGCCTTAGATTATGAAATTTGGGAAGTTGTTTGTGATGGTTCATTCATGCCTACGTTCAAAGATGAAGTAGGAGATGATATTCCTAAACCATCGAGTCAATGGAGTGAGTTAGAAAAGAGAAAGATGTCTTTAAACTCCAAGGCTATGAATGTTTTGTTTTGTGCCCTTGATAAGAAAGAATTCCATAGAGTATCTAGTTGTGGAAGTGCACAAGAGATATGGAACAAACTTGAAGTTGTCTATGAAGGGACAAATCAAGTGAAAGAGTCTAAAATCAGTAAATACACTCGTCAATATGAGTTGTTTCAAATGGAACAAAATGAAAATGTGTATTCTATGTACACTAGATTCACGGACATAGTGAACACCATAGGTGCCTTAGGGAAAACCTTCTCAAATAGTGAGAAAGTTAAGAAAATCATTAGGTCACTTCCAAAAGAATGGAGACCTAAAAGAACCGCTATTGAAGAGGCCAAAGATTTAAATACTTTACCTCTTGATGATTTAATTGGTTCTCTTATTTCGTATGAAGAGGATTTAGCTGCAGAAAAAGGACATGAAGAGAAGAAGAAAAGCATTGCTCTCAAAGCTTCAAAATATGAGAGTGATGTGGAGAGTTAACCGGATGATGAAGAGCTAGCCATGCTAGCAAGGAGGTTCAGAAAATTCTTCAAGAAAACCGGAGAGCGAAGAAATTTCAGAAACTTCAAGAACTATAGGGAGAAGAAGGAGGCAATCACTTGTTATGAATGCAAGAAGCCTGGACATATAAGATCGGAGTGCCCACTTATCAACAAACTCAAGAAGAAAGCAATGGTTGCAACTTGGGATGATAGTGAGGAAGAATCAAATGATGAAGAAGGATCGCAAGAAGTATCAAACCTAGCACTCATGGCAATAGGAGGGGATGATGATCTCAATGAGGTAAGTGATCTCACCTATGATGAATTGTATGATGCTTTTAAAGATTTGCATGATGAGTTGATGAAGATTGGTAAAAAGAATGTATGTCTTAAAAAGGAAATTGCAAAGCTTAAAAATGAAAATGAATCTCTAAATGCAAGAATTGTATGCCTAGAAGTAGGGAACAAAACATTGCATGATGAAATTGCATTATCAAATGAGAAACCTAGCATCTTACATGAGCATTTAGAATCACACATAGATGAGTTGAAAAATGAGAACGAAATGCTTAAGAAAAAGAGCAATGAATTAAATGAAATTGTTTTGAAATTTACAAATGGGCAAAAGATGTTGGATAATATGCTTAACTCACAAAAATGTGTTTTTGATAAAGGAGGACTTGGATATAAGCCTAACTTGAAGCAAAAGTATTATAAGAATTATTTTGTTAAAGCTACCTCCACAAATGATCATAAGATTGTATGTCATTATTGTAATCAAAATGGTCACATGAAATATAGATGTCCCGTGAAAAGGAATGCATATTATGGTGTCAAATGCATTTGGGTTCCAAAAGGAACCGTTGCTAACTCTCAAGGACCCAAAAAGCTTTGGGTACCTAAAACTTGAGACTTTTTCTTGTAGGGCTTGAAGAAGAAGAAAAATAAATGGTACTTGGACAACGGTTGTTCAAGGCACATGACCAGAAACTATGCATGGTTCTCAAGCTTCACCAAAATTGAAAATGGTGGAGACGTATCTTTTGGAGACAACTCAAAAGGAAAAATTCTTGGAATTGGAAATGTTGGTAAAGTCTCTTCAACTCTAATTGAGAATGTATGTATGGTTGAGAACTTGAAACACAACTTAATTAGCATTAGTCAATTATGTGACAAAGGTTATAAAGTTATCTTTGATAAATTTAGTTGTGTTATTGAGAACTCATGTGATGGCAAAACCGTATTTGTTGGAAATAGATGTGGTAATGTTTATATCATTGACATAGAATGTGAATCTACTCTTGACAAATGTTTTTCGGCATTGCATGATGATTGTCGGTTATGGCATAGAAGGTTAGGACATGCAAGTATGGATTTGATTTCAAAAATTTCGAAAGATGATTTAGTTAAAGGTCTTCCGAAAATTGGTTTTCAAAAGGATAAGATTTGTGAAGCTTGTCAATTTGGAAAACAAATTAAAACTTCTTTCAAGAATAAAAACCATATTTCTACTTCAAAACCACTTGAACTTCTTCACATAGATCTTTTTGGGCCATCTAGATATGCAAGTCTAAATGGCAAATATTATGCATTTGTGATAGTGGATGATTATTCTAGATATACATGGGTATTATTCTTAGCCAATAAGGATGATGCTCTTGATGCTTTTAAAGTGCTTTGTAAGAAATTACAAAATGAAAAAGGGCATGGTATTGTATGCATTAGGAGTGATCATGGAGGAGAATTTGAAAATCATGCATTTGAGAGTTTTTGTAATAATCTAGGCATTGAGCATCAATTTTCATCACCTAGAACCCCACAACAAAATGGAGTTGTTGAGAGAAAGAATAGATCTATTCAAGAAATGGCTAGGACCATGTTAAATGAAAATGCATTACCAAAATATTTTTGGGCCGAAGCCGTCAACACCGCTTGTTATGTTTTAAATCGGGTGTTGATTAGACCTAATCTTAATAAAACTCCATATGAGCTTTGGAAAGATAGAAAACCCAACATTGGCTATTTCAAAGTTTTTGGATGCAAATGTTTTATTTTAAACACAAAAGATAATCTTGGTAAATTTGATCCAAAATCTGATGTTGGCATCTTTCTTGGGTATTCAAACTCAAGTAAAGCTTATAGAGTTTATAATAAAAGAACTTTAGTTGTGGAGGAGTCCATGCATGTTACGTTTGATGAATCTAACCCCTCCTCTACGGAGAAAGGAGTTGCTAATGATGATGCAGATGGAGAGTTACAAGAAGAATCATCAAAAGAGAATCAAGAGAATGCACCACAAGAAAATCAAGAGGATAGACAAGAAGAACAAACAAATATGGAGCTGGAACAACAAGATGGTATTTCTCAAACACTCCCCAAGGAGTGGAGGTATGTCTCTTCTCACCCTAAAGATGTAATTTTAGGAGATCCCTCACAAGGTGTTACAACTAGATCATCATTTAGGAATACTTGTGAGCATAATGCATTCATTTCTCAAATTGAACCCAAATCCTTTGAGGATGCGGAAAATAATGAATCTTGGATTATGGCAATGCAAGAGGAATTAAATCAATTTGAAAGAAACAATGTGTGGGAATTAGTTCCTAAACCGGAACATCAATCCGTCATAGGTACTAAATGGATTTTTAGAAATAAGATGGATGAATCCGGTGTGGTTGTAAGGAATAAAGCTAGATTAGTGGCTCAAGGTTACAAGAAGAGAATTGATTTTGATGAAACTTTTGCAATTAGACTAGAATCAATTAGAATGTTGTTGGCATTTGCATGCCATAAAGATTTCATCTTATTTCAAATGGATGTGAAAGTGCTTTCTAAATGGGTATATTATGGAAGAAGTGTATGTAAACAACCCCCGGTTTTGAAAATGAAAAGTTTCCAAATCACGTTTATAAGTTGCTTAAAGCCTTGTATGGATTAAAACAAGACCTAGAGCATGGTATGATAGACTTAAGAATTTCTGTTGGAAAATGATTTTTCAATGGGTAAAGCGGATACTTACTTATTTGTTAAGCATAAGAACCAAGATATACTTATTGTTCAAATTTATGTTGATGATATTATTTTGGTTCTACTAATGAATTGTTGTGTAAACAATTTTCATCGTATGAGCAAAGAATTTGAGATGAGTATGATGGGAGAGTTGAAGTACTTGGACTTCAAATAAAAAAAACGAGAAGGAATTTTCATAAATCAAGCCAAATGTAAAAGATCTACTCAAGCGATTGGCATTGATGAATCAAAGACCAAGAATACACCATGAGCACAACAACCAAGTGGACAAAAGATGAAAAAACAAAGTGGATATCAAAATGTATCGAGGTATGATCGGATCCCTACTTTATTTGACTGCAAGTAGACCCGATATCATGTTTAGTGTATGTTTGTGTGCAAGATTTCAGTCATGTCCCAATGAATCTCATTTGCTTGCTGTTAAAAGAATTTTCCGTTATTTGAGTGGAACCATAGATATTTGCCTTTGGTATCCTAGGGGAACTCATATAGATTTAACATGTTATTCGGATGCGGACTTTGCCGGTTATAAAGTGGATAGGAAAAGCACTAGTGGTACTTGCTATATTCTAGGACACTCTCTTGTTTCATGGTTTAGCAAGAAACAAAATTCTGTCGCACTTTCAACTACCGAGAAATTTGAATATATACAAGTTGTTGTGCACAAGCACTTTGGATGAAACAAACACTTAGAGATTATGGCATTAATCTTGAAAAAATTCCTATTAAGTGTGATAATACTAGTGCTATTAATCTTTCAAAGAATCCCATTCAACACTCTCGAACCAAGCATATAGAAATAAGACATCATTTCTTGAGAGATCATGTTCAAAAGAGAGACATTGCATTAGAGTTTATTTCTACGGAAAAACAACTTGCCGATATTTTTACAAAACCACTTTGCGAAGAACAATTTTCCAAAATTCGGCATGAACTTGGGATGATGAAATTTTCACATTAACATCTTTATTCATGCTATTGAGTCTATTAACATTGATTGATCTATGACTTGATGCTTTAATATCTATGAAATGCTCAATCGTAATATACATGTGATGTGTATGGATATTTGAAAATGTATGAATTAATTGTTGCAATACATATATATATTCATGAATTATGCATTGAACTGGCACTCAAATCATTTTGGATCAATAAAATGATCTTGAAATGTATTAATAAGTAGCCAAATATCAAAATACATGTGCGAAATCATAAGTTGTAGAAAACGGATTGCCGTTATTTCAATAAACGGCTAACCGTTTTGGGCAGAAACAATGGAAAGTTTTTCTGGGCGCTATCGGTTCGCCGATAACTATCTATCGGCTCGCCGTCCTGATACAAAATTTTGAGGAGACTCCCTGGACCCTATCGGCTCGCCGTTATTTCTATAAACGCATTGCTTACGATGAAATTTTTGGAGGACTCTCACGGACTCTGTCATTGCTTTCTTTATAACGGCTTATCACAAAATTAAGTCCTTCGTCTTCCTCCTCATTTCGGCTTCTCTTTCTCTCTCTCTCTCTCTTCAGCCCGCGACTGCATCAGTTCTCTACTCTCAAATCCATCACTTTTCTTGTCATTTTTTCATCAAATTGATGCATTACAAACCATTTTTATCTTCTCTAGAACCTTTTAACCGACTCAAATCCTTCTCTTTCATCTAAAAATTGAAAAATCTTCTTTTTGAAACCCTAGAACCAGCCGAGCTTTCCTTGCTCAAATTAACCGAAATCTCTTCCTTTTTCCAATCACATTTCCACCCACAATCACTATCTCATCTCTCAAACATCTTTTCCACAAATTTTTTTCCCAACACATCCATGGAGCGACCCAAAGGCGTGCTTTCGAACGAAGCACACCGCTTCTGCACGTTCTAGTCCACCCAGGTCTCCTCCTCAAGACTTCGAGAGTCTTCATTTTCCCGATGCTACCTCTGCTCAGCAATTTCGTGAGAAATTCATGGGTAAACCTGTAACTCCCTCTTTTTCTCTTAACATCTCGGAGTTTTCGGATATTACTGTTTGTGGTAACTCCATTACTCAAATGCTTAATCATTGGCAGCAAGCATTAAGTATTGAAGAACCTATTTATGAAAATCTAGTTCGAGTCTTTTATTCTAACATAGAATTCTCTTCTACTCGTCGTGACGAGCTTCATACATTTGTAGGAGGAATTCGCATTGAACTAGATGAACCCGAATTATGTAGTATTCTAGGAATTGCTTATGGAGGGTTAGATCTGTACACCGCTCGGAAAGAACTTTCTTTTAGTAATTTTCGTCATGTGGATGGTGTACGGAACATTTGTCGTCGTCGGGATCTTTCCGATGACATCTGCTCTCTGTCCTTCAGGTCTCAACTCCTCCGTTTTCAGATTCGAATTCTTCACATTATTCTCCAACACATGGTCACTCCTTGATGAGGTCACCAGAAGCGATATTGGTCTATTAGATTCTCTTATCCGTCGACACCATGTGAGCCTATCCTACACTATTATGTGCCATATGCTGTCCACCCCTAAAGTCTCCAATCGATCTATTCCTTATGGCAGCATTATTACTAAAATCTTGAACCACTTTCGAGTTCCTATCATCGAGCCTGTTTTTCTCGAGACTCGTAAGCTCGGACGAGATATTATTTACGCCATCAGTTCTTTAAGAAAGCGTGGGAAATGGGAAAGACCACATCCTCTAAAAGCGAAGACACTGCTTGCACGGAGGATGATCGCATGTTGAATGGCGTACTCAGGATGAGCTACGATTTCGTCTTGAGGCTAGACCGCGTGTTCAGCGACGGTACCGGTGCATCTCGGGATAGAGCCTACAGGGCCGTCCCTGCGACATCGGTTCGAGGATCGCTTCAATGATTCTCGGAGTGGATGCTGTCCCGGCGGCGACTTCGATCTGATTTTGCAACCTTTCGGGAGCAAATTCCAGATCAGCAGATGGAGTTACTTGCGGGCCAGCGTCGCATTCTCGGCTACTTTGGATATGACCCCGGCTTCGTCTTCTTTTTCTCGCCCGACATTATACGCAACATCTTTCATTTCATTTGCCATATGTGTATGATATTATTTGTGTTCTGTGTGTTATGTGTTTTGTGATTATGCGTTTGATAATTCTTGTTGGACATATGCACTTAATTTCTGTTTGGGTTGTTTTTGGTATTATATTGATTATATTGCTCATTCTGGAAGTGTGAATTTGTTGGTATGGAGGTTGGTTGATATGGTGGTATATTTATATGGAAGTGTTTTTCTTTTTAACTCTGTGTGTTGTTGAGGAAATGCTCATATTTCAGGGGAGACTCTGCCCAAATTTCTCCAAACATAAGTCATTCATCGCGTCTCTTTCTTTTTGATGATGAAGGGGGAGAGAAATTGGCAAAATGCAAATTTGGTTTTGGCAAAATAGTATTGGCATGCATGAGTTTACTGGCATAAATTTTTTTTAAAAAAAAATCAATCTGTCGTGTTTAAAATTTTGAGATTAACAGTTGAATATTTTTTTTTAACAAGGGAGTTAACAAGTCTTTCAAAATTTCACTTAGGGGGAGCACATATTTAGGGGGAGTAAAATTGCACAAGTATTTTCTTGAAAAGTTTGTCATCATCAAAAATGGGGAGATTGTTAACATAAATTATTCTTTATTGATTTTGATGATAACAAACATGATTAAGATTGATTAATCGTTTTAAAAGCTCAACATAATTTTCATCTATTTTGACAAGTTTCATAAAGTATTTTTATAAAGATTTGGAGACAAAACAGTCATCTTGCAAAATAGTTCACTGCAGCAGTTTTTGTGGAAAACGGCGATCCGACATGTGTAGTAAACGGCTCGCCGATTTCAAGCAGAAATGGAGATTAGCCTCTGGACGAAAACGGCAAACCGACATGTGTGATAAACGGCTCGCCGATATCAACCAGTAGCCTCTGGACCAAAACGGCGAACCGACATGTGTGATAAACGGCTCGCCGATATCAACCAGTAGCCTCTGGACCTAAACGGCGATCCGACATCTAGATAACGGCGATCCGATAATTTGAAAAATCAGCCCAACGGTCATATTGACCAGTAAAAATGGCGATCCGACATCTAGCTAACGGCGATCCGACAGTGTGCAGAAAGTCAATAACGGCTAGTTTTCAGCAGCAGCTATAAATAAGCTCATTCAAATTCAAACAAAGATTGATCACAACACGACCATTTGAGCTAATATTCGGGAATACAATCTTCATAGAGCTTAGAACACATTCTTGCTTCATCTATTCACATATTAAGTATCATTGTGTAATCTTATATATTGTGAGAGGCAAAACAGTTTGTAATCTTTTACTTTGAGTGATTGTAAGTGTTGGGATACACTTGGGTTAAGAGATTGGGGATAATCTCTTGTTGTAAAGGTCCATTGACACCTTGGAAGTCAAGTGTAAGCATTTGAAGCCTTGGAGGCTTGCTTAGTGGAATCCTCAAGCCTGGAAAGCTTGGAGGCGTGGACGTAGGCGAGGTTGGCCGAACCACGTAAAAATCTCGGTGTTTGAATCCCTCTTCCCTTATCTTTTTATATTGTGATCATCTTACTTGTTATTGCTTTGAATTTGATTTATAATTGCATTAAGATTTTCTTTAATAAATTGAATAATTTTTTAGAATCCCAATTCACCCCCCCTCTTGGGTTGCATACTTGTATTTCAATATCAAATATGGCTGCCAACGCACAACAATTTGCCAGCATGCAGGATCTCACTTCAAGGAAGGTGAATGAGGTAAATATTTCTTCTGTTGAACAACGTTTAGATAAACTTACTTCTCTTGTGGAAAAGTTTGTTGTAGGTAATGTGCAACAGGTGAAGACTTGTGGCATTTGTTACAATATGAGTCATTCAACTGATATGTGTCCTACACTTCAAGAAGAACCTGTTGAACAAGCCAATGCAGTTGGAGGATTTCCAGGCATGCCTCAGAGGAGGCATGATCCTTATGCATAAACATACAATCCGGGATGGAAGGATCACCCCAACTTCAGCTATGGAGTTAGGCCGTCAGGATTCCCACAACAGTATCCCCCAAGGCAACCAAAGACTCCACGAAACTCCAAGTCAGGTATATCTCTTGAAGAAATTGTTAAATCACTTGCGACTAACACTCAACAATTTCAGCAGGCAACTACAGCAAGCATTCAGAATTTGGAGAACCAAATGAGTCAATTGGCAACTACAGTGAGCCGTCTGGAGTCTCAAGTATTAGGAAGATTGCCTTCACAATCTGAGGTGAATCCAAAGCAAAACGTTAGTGCTGTCATCCTTAGAAGTGGGAAGGAGTTGCAAGAGCCTAGTAAGAAAGTGGCAAAGCATGTAGAGATGAGCTTGAGAAGAATGAATTGATGCCTAAATCTCAAGATGCGCAACCCACCAGAGCGAAACCCTTACCTATTGTGATACCTCTTCCTTTTCCAAGCCGGTTTGCAAAATCCAAGAAGGAGGAACAAGAGAAAGACATCCTTGAGACATTTCGCAAGGTTGAGGTAAATATTCCTTTATTAGATGCTATAAAACAAATACCTCGATATGCTAAAGTCCTTAAGGAATTGTGCACCTCTAAGAGAAAATTAAGAGGAGATGAAAAAGTTCACATGGGGGAGAATGTTTCAGCAGTTCTCCAAAAGAAACTACCTCCTAAGTGCAAGGATCCAGGTATGTTTACTATCCCTTGTAAAATTGGTAGTGTTAGAGTTGAGAAGACTATGTTAGATCTAGGAGCTTCTATTAATGTCATGCCTCGTTCTATTTATTCATCTTTGAATGTTGGTCCATTAAAAGAAACTGGCGTGATAATTCAACTAGCCGATAGGTCTAATGCATATCCTGATGGGGTATTAGAAGATGTCTTAGTACAAGTTAATGAGTTGGTTTTTCCTGCTGATTTTTATGTACTTGATATGGAAGATGATAACTCCTCTAATTTTGTCCCAATTTTGCTAGGAATACCTTTTCTTAAGACTGCTAGGACTAAAATGGATGTACATAAAGGGACTCTCACTATGGAGTTTGATGGAGAGGTTATAGAATTCAATATGAATAATGCCATGAAATATCCTAGTGAGGAACATTCGGTATTTTCTGTGGATGTTATTAACCCTATAGTGCAGGAAGTTATTTCCAAGGAAAAAACGAAGACATTTCATGATAGAATGATTTTGAGAAAGGAGTTTTCTGTTGGTCAAAATGTTTTTCTTTTTCATTCTAAGCTTAAACTTTTTTCGGGTAAATTACGTTCTTGCTGGGTTGGACCTTTTATTGTTACTAATGTTTTTCCTCATGGTTTAGTTGAGATTCGGAGTCCGACCTCTGACAAAGTTTTTAAGGTTAATGGTCATCGCTTAAAACCTTTTTATGAAGGTTTTTCGGTGAATATTGTGGAGGATGTGACTCTCGAGAATCCCAATTATGGAGATTGATGCATAAATGTGTCTAGCCAAAGACATAAAACAAATGCGCTTTTTGGGAGGCAACCCAAATGATTTGTTTATTTTGGTTTTTGTTTTATCTTCTTTTAGTTTTGATTTAAATAATAATAATAATAATAATGTGTTTGCTTATTTTGGTCAGAAGAAAATTTTTGATAAGGCGTGCCCATGTCTTAACTAATAAGTACTTCTGTAATTTTTAAAAGTAAAATAGTTTTAAGGCGTGCCCACGTGCTTAATAAAAAAGTACCTCTGAAATTTTTGGTGTCTCAAAGTGATTCATCACAAAAAACAAAAAAACAAAAAAAAAATTACTGTTCACAAAATCCCTAATTTTCCAGAACTTGTTTTCTTCTGGCTTACGACAAACCAGCCCGCCGAAAACGCGCACCACCCGATCGAGCACCGTCAGAGCGCATCACCGATCCGTGTCTCGCAGCCCACCAAGCAACCTCACCCAAGTAACACATCGGGCCCCACTCAAAAGTAGCCAGCGCAAAGAAGACCATCACCATCGCAACGCATCAATCCAGCAATATAACAACAGACGAAGCGTGCGGATCCATAACGCAACCCAAAGAAGTTAACGCAGCAAGAACGCCGCTCTCGCAACACCACAGACAACATCCCGCCCAAGAACCAAGCGAAGCTCCGAACGAACGCAACCACGCCTTGTATTCCAGTCGGGTAAATCGAAATCCGTGAGTGCAATTATTGTAACAATGCCGAAGAGGAAAGCATCTACTTCCAAGTCATCTAAAAAGACACCCATCGCAAAGAAATCCAAGATTGCCGCTCCCACTACAGTTCCATGGAACACAATTTCATATTCACGCCAAGCCGTGAGACAAAGATCGAAACATGGAAAAGGCATGAGTGTTTTGCCACTTACGGAATCCAATCTTGGAGGGTGCCTCGCATTCGCGACTCAACAAGAGAAAGAAAGTTTACTGAACCAGGACCCACTCAACCTCCAAAGAAGCTCTATGCTAGAAGTGGTGCTACCTCTGATGACGAGTTTGACGACGACACTGCTGCCCCGCCGACTATTCCTTCTACATCCGCACCACCTTTGAGCATTCAGTTAGAGAAAATGGAGCACAAGCTGAACAAGATGGAGCAGAATTTGGCCGCATACTTCGAGAGTGTGGGATTTATCCCACCATTTCCGCCAAGCCCATAGACGTTATGAGGATCAAAGCTCACAATTCAGGGAAGTTTTTGCCTTTAATCTTTTATCCTTACGCTTTAATTTTTATGTGAGCTTTGATTATCTTACATTGGGGACAATGTAAGTTCTTGGTGTGGGGGAGGGATTTTTGCATTATTGATGTCTGGAAGTATTATTTTCACTCTACTCATCTATTTTCATTCTACTCATCCTTAAATGATTTTGGAGTTAGTACGCTTTATATATTATTATTTTTCTTTCTTTTCTTTCTCACTACTCTTTTCTCATCTATCTCAAATTATTTACATCTATTTTTATTCTATCATACTCTTTCATCACTCACATTTTATCTTTCACTTTTCATATTACTACATACATCTTTCTCATTTCTTCACTCATACCTTCTTCTCATTCTACACCACTATTGATGGTTGATTCATTTGAAGAGTGTACATGATTTGATAGCAAATTTACCAACTTTGTGAGGATTTGAGCCTATGAGCAACCACTTTGCTCTAATTATTTTTGTTATGTGAATATCAATCTTAGTTTGTTTATTCTAGAGCTTGCTTTGTTATGCATGTTGAAGCCACATTACGGGATTTTTTGCATTAAAATGATAAGGGCAAACCATTTACCATTTTTCTATTCTCGCATTTTCTTTTTTTTCTCTACCCGAAGACCTTGATTTACTATCTTTGTTTGAGCCTTAACCATTACCCATCTAATTCTCTCCGTCTACTTAACCATTTTTCTTCTTTTTGAGCCTCAATTTAAGGAGAATATTGGACTCATTTTGTATATATTTTGTTGCTTTTTCTACCTTATATTAAAGTTTCTCAATTAGATCAACAAGCATTATGCTTGAATTAAATTGTGCAAGGTTCGTTTCTTTTGTTTGATTCAAAAAAAAAAAAGAAAAGAAAAAGAAAAGGAAAAAGAAAAAAAAAGAAAAAAATTGAAAAAAAAATCGAAAAAAAAATGTTTACATTCTTGGTGACTTGAGTAGAAATAAGCGTTTCGATATCATAAAGTTCGTTCAATGAGTTCATTCTTCTCATTTTGATCTCTTTTTCTTTTATAAACCTTTCTTTTTCATTTAACCCATTTAACCCCGTTACAACCTTTTAAGACCCTTAGATTTTTGCATTTAATTCATGTTTTGTGGATTGAGATGTGATATATGAGCAAGCTTATGGTAATAGCATTCTTTGATTTGATTTGAGTGAATAAATGACACCCTAAACACTTTGAGTGCATGGAGTGAAGTTATTGAGAGGGCTATTAAATCTTGTTGCACTTGAATTTTGAATGGATCTTCTTGGTGGTTGAATGTTCTTATTCTATCTTATGAGATTCTATGCTTTAAAATCCTTGTCTCTCGAATGTTGATCGACTTAATTTCTTGAGGTATACTTGCTTAAAATTGTTTTTGGATGAGTTGAGATGAGAATTGAGTGGAGATTTGGGATTAGTCTTGAGTTATATGCTTGAGGACAAGCATCATCTTGGTGTGGGGGAATTTGTTAGAGTGTAATTTATGCACTAGTTTTGCATTGTTTACTTCCCTTAATATCGATGTTTTGCACTTAATAATGATGATTTACTTGTGTTTTACTTTTGTAGGTGCAATTCTATTGATTTGTGATAAAATTGAGCTATAAGATGATGTTTAAAGATGATTGTTCTCTTGGAGAAATTATGAGCGTCAGAAGAACTTTGTTGATAAGGCGTGGGCGCGTGCTGTACACTACGGACCTACAGTTTTTAGTTTAACGTGTTTTGTATTTTAGGTTATTTTTGTAATTACGAATTTAATATTTCAGATATTAGTATTTTATTTTAAATAGAATTCTAGAGGAGAAGAGAGAGAGAGTATTTAAGAGAGGAATCTATTGTGAAAATGGGGATTTTTGGAATTGGAGAAAAAGAAAGAAACCCTAGATCTAATTTTTCTCTTCTCTCTATGAAGAACTAAACTTATTTTTTCTGGTTGAAGGTTAATGAAGCTTTAATTCATCACTACTGTGAGATATTTCTTATGCTTTAATTGTTTTAATACTTTTTTATTTGTTTATTCTAATTATTTTCATGATTATGTTAATTAATTAGGTAATTGGCCACTATTTAATTATCAACTTAATCTATTGTCAATTAAAAGTTCATCGATGAAGAATTTAATGTTTGTGACAAATAACATAGCGAGAGAGTTGTGTTGTGAGAATAAACAATCTAATTTAAATGAATCATCATATGTGTTGATTAGGATTTGGGTCTCTCTGGTTTTAATCGTCAATTGATTAAATCCTACGATCGTATCTAGGGTTGTCTATCGATTAGGAAATAACCATCTTTTCGATTAGTTAAGGAGAGATTGGTATTAGTAGCCGATATAACCTATTCATAAGTAATAATAATCTATATTTGAATCAATGATCGATTTAATCGTTCGAGTTAATTCCTTCAACCAGAGCTTTCTCTAATTTGAATTACAACTTTAATTTGCATTCTTGTTATTTTAATTTGATTTTTATTATTGTCAACAATTCCCCCATTTTACGTTTTACGTTTCAAAAAGATTTAAATAATTACGATCTCTGTGGACACGACCCTACTCAATCACTATATACAATTTATTTAGAGTAGAAATTTATTTTTGTTGGCTTCGACAACCATCAGATATCCAATTAATAAATGGTTAGATGATCAATTGCTATATATCATTATCATAATAATGGATATATATGCTGGTGCAATGAGTCTGAAAGAATGCACTACTTTGTGAATTGACCAAGTTACCACGTCGAATTTTTAGCCATTGTTCCTATGTTATTATTAATTTATTATATCCTCTCTGTTTCATTCACTGTCTGTATTTAACATATTTATGACATACAGATAATTTGACGGGTAGATTAGTTTCTGTAGTTACAAAATTCATTCTGTTAACTTACGTTGCAGTTATTTCACAGATTAGGAATTAGTGTCAAGATGTGTGAGCTCCAAATTACAATTGCACTTCAAAGTTTTTCTGTTGTTTCATTTCTTGGGATCTCTGCAGAAATCCTGAAAGCTTTACCTTTAAAGGCTTTCAAAAAGCTATTCTTGTTATTGATAATGGGCATTTCATGGTTTTGACAACCATGGAATGAAGTTTTAGGCATTTATTCTTCTTTAGATAGACTTCCGTAAACACCGGTTTGATAAACAGTAGCGTTGCAAGTCAAACACGCCACTTAACGAATGTAGTACTAGTATAAACAATTTTAGGTAATATTTCCCATTTCAATTGCAATCAATACTGTCTCGGATTGACGATGCTATGAATAGTTTTTTACAATGTTGCACACTATTTGATAATACTATGAAACAGTGAAAAAGACAATTTACAACACAGTAAATTTGTCCTGAATGATTCTTGATCCTTGTGGCTTATGCGTTACAAGATAATATTTCTTCGACACTTGGATCAAACAATACAAGGAGTAAAATTCTACAGTAAGACGATCGATTTATCGAACAGTTAATGGCACATATGTACATTAATTTGGTAGCAAGAAAAATGAACTCGCCTTTTGGATAGTGCGAATTGGAGGGTCAAGACATGAAGATAGCGTCGAATATACATAAGGCGGCGATCGTAGGAGCTTTTTTTGGCGGGATCACAAAGCACCTCCCATGCCTCATCCAAAAGTTTTGTAGCGTTTGAAGCTGTCAGTGAGAACAATTATAAGGGTGAACCATCATGATGAGTCACATAATGAATATGACAATCCTGGTGATATTCGTACGTCACGTAAGCATAAAATTAACCCGAATTGGATGTCCCGAATTAGAGGGGATTTTTTAAAGTGGGAGCCCTGATGGTAGCCATTGCGGCTTCAAGATGGTTTTGCATGAACCATTCTTCACCAAGTGCTCGGCACTCTTGGGCCCCTCCAACTTCATCAATTAGAGTTAGAGAAAATGCTTTTGACTGGTCTAACCGGAACATACTTGTTGTGGGGAGGAAACAGAGGAGCAGCGAGAATAATATTGTAAAAACAAATATAATGAAAATTCACTAAATATCAATGTAATAATTGTGTTAAAATAATGAGACTCTAACTCAACATGAAAAATAAATAGTTTATCTAATAACCTGTTTAATAACTAATATATTTCATGAAATTTACATTAAACATTTACACTCTAATATATATAGTGAAAGCACCCTCATTTTTTTTTTCATTCGGACATGCTTTTAAACCAGTTTAGGAGTGTGTCAGCTTTGAAAAAAATGTGGACGTATGCACATGAAAATATGTATGGATCATCAAATTTAACATGATTATTAAATAAGACGGGTGCATGTTTTTTTTTTCCATGCGAGTTAAGGTTAATCTTGACCCATTTATTCGATTAATAACACAATTATATTTCAATTTCTATTCTAAATTATTTTGTAGATTCTCGTCATCAAAACTCAAATATTTGACATAATTCTTTTTTTTTTTGGGCGGGGTCAAGGATGAACATATCATAATGTTTTAATTCATTATCAACTTCTATATAGATTTAGAACTTCAATAGTATAAATGTGTAAAATATTGTCATACATGTATATTTTATAATATCGATATATACCTCTTAACCAAACACTTAATGCATGCATTGCTTAATTTTTATTTATTGATAAGTATATTCTGTGCTTAATGTGTTGTAATATGAGAATTTGTAATTAGGAATTGTAATTGCATACGGTCAGAGTTATGTGAACCAATTCTATGTTAGCACTTGGTGACAGGTCTTCGAACTTCTGTTGGGAAAGGGACTCAAACAAACAATTGCAAATTAAGTGAAAATAAAACTCTTTCTCTCTTTGTGTGATTAAAATAGAATGTGTACCATAAATAAATGAGCAGAAAAATAAACTAACAAAATCCAAAGCAAAAACCAACCACAAAAGACAGATTTTAATGGAAAACCCAAAGCGGAAAAACTACGGGACCGTAGTATGATATAATCTTCTAAAATATTAATGGAATTACAACACAAATTCTTCTCTAAATAATACTAGAGGCTAACAACATTAATAATCTCAATATTCTTGGGTTATAGTAACAACCTAATTTCTATTTATCTAATAAGTGTGCATCTCAAATAATAGCCAATGAGATGATAAAATAAAAATTAAGACTAGTAGAATTATAGAGGACGAAGCCAGGAACTTACCCTTAAAATTTGAGAGAAAATGAAATTAAAATCATCTTCCAATCATTCAATCAAAGATTAAAATCACTATTTCTAAATTAAAAACCTCTTCTGTCTTTTCTTTCTCTCGCCGCTTCTTTTGCACACACACGTTGTCCAGCGCAGCCGCTTTCACTTACTTTTATATCTATTTTCTTTGGGTTAATTTCATCGAAGTCCAAAACTTACTTACACATCAAGTAAACTTATTCAGACTTTGGGTATTTTAGTCCACTAAAATGAGACAGACCCTACAACTTCTGCATGATCAGATAAAACTTTCAGCACTCATTTTGGTTTCTTTAGATTTCTAGATTAATAAACCTATCAAGTATATTCTCAGGCTATAGTTTCAACAGATATCCAAGTTTAAAAGTGTGACAATAGATTTGTTGGAAACCTAAGCTCTATGGCGATGATAATTATACCATTATAAAGTTCTAGTGATTAGCTATTTAGGATTAGAGATGGCAAAAAGATCCAGGTCTAGCCCAAATTCACAAAGATCTGGAAGATTCGGATGTAGAAAAATCATCAAAAAATACTGATTCGGATGTTAAAATAAAAAATTCGTGCACTTCCATCTAGAAAACCAAATATCATGATCCACATTAATTTTTAATTAATTTATTTATTAAATTAAAATTAATTAAAACTATATAATTAAATGAAAAAAATCAAACCTATGTGGATTTGCGATGGTGTCTTTATTTGTGATGGTTTTAAATAGTATCTATGTGGATTTGTGGTGCTTTTATTTGTTGATTTGTGGTGGTGTTAGATTTGGATTTATATTATTTTTTTTGTTTGATTTATGTTGCAGTATTTTTAATTGTGGATTTATGGTATTGTTGTAAGTTATTCTAAGTGTTGAATTATTGAAGGTTGAAATATGATTAGATTTTATTTGATTTTCCTAGGTAAATTTATTGAATTTTAAATTATATTTGAATTTATGATGCGAATTTGAATATGTGAAAAATCTTCCTACAATATGCATGAATATTTCCTACATCCGAATCTGCATTTTTTTGGCGAATCTAGATATGGATGCTTCTAGCCGGCATCTTATTAAAAATGGGAGCATATGGGTTGATTCGAATCAATATGGAACTATTACCGAACGCTCATTCTATATTTTCCCCTGGGTTCATGATAGTAGGTACCGTGCAAATAATTTATGCAACTTCAACATCTCCTGGCCAACGGAATTTTAAAAAAAAGAATAGCCTATTCTTATGTATCTCATATGGGTTTCATAATTCTAGGAATATGCTCGATAACCTATACAGGTCTCAATGGAGCCGTTTTACAAATAATTTCTCATGGGTTGATTAGTGCTGCACTCTTTTTCTTGGCAGGAACGAGTTATGATAGAATACATTTTGCTTATCTAGACGAAATGGGCGGACTAACTATACCAATTCCAAAGATCTTCACGCTATTCAGTATCTTATCGACGACCTCCCTTGCATTACCCGGCATGAGTGGTTTTGTTGCAGAATTGATAGTATTTTTTGGAATGATTACCAGCCAAAAAAGTTTTTTAATGCCAAAAATAGTAATCAATTTTGTAATGGCAATTGGAATGATATTAACTCCTATTTATTCATTATCTATGTTGGATATTAAAATATCAATCCGAATCTGGATCTTGATGCACCTTCATCCGGATTCAAATTTTGTCATCACTAATTAGGATTCTGGCTATAGCAAATTTTATATTAGTACTAATGTAAGGGTACATTTGGTGCATGCTTTTGGGAAGGTAATGTCATTTGAAGAAAATGAAAAGAAAAAGGGCTTTCCAAGAATATTTATAATCAAAAAAGAAAAAGCAATTTGCAACTGCTAGAAAAAAAAAAGGCGCATAGATTAGCTGGCATGTGGCTGTTCTAGCTTAACCAAGTTTTCGGTTCGAGACTTGGGAATGCAGCTACGTTAAAATACTTGTTGAGAGTGTTTTGCCACCCTAGTGGTCCTACCCGGCTCGAATCTAGATTAGTTAGAGCCCAATGTAGTCTTCGGATATCAGATGATTTAATACACACAAAAAAAAAAAAGCAATTACAAGTCCTTGGTATTCAAGTGGGGGTGGAACTGAATTTTGGTTCCATGGGGGCCATACTGAAGAAACCATAAATTGAACATACAATAAAATAAAATAAATAAAATTTAGAGAGACAATATTAGAACAACCATAGCGAATAAACCATAAATTATAAATATTAAACTTGAGTAGAATGTATGTAAAAGCGATAAACAAGAGAGGGCCAAATGTGAAAAATATGCATAATATTAGCAAAATTCTAATTTAGACTGTTATTTTTCCCGATTTTTCATACATACTAATATTGACACTGGCTTGTGAGGAAAGAAAATGAGTCAAATGACTAGTGTACGACTCTAATTACACTCATACTTACTTTCTTTTGTTTGTCCTAAACTTTTTATTTTCTTGGAAGCCTTTGACTTGAAATTAGTACGTGCAAAGTGAAGAAAAAAAAAATCTAATTTTGTGATGATATTATTAAGTGATATCACAGGAACATTTCCATAGAAGACTTTCCCAAAGACGTAAGAAATATTTTAGTTATTAAATTAAAATTAACATGCTAGGAGTAGCTCGATTTTTAGCATGCTTTTGAACATGAGGTTTTTAAAGAGCATTTAGGCACCAAATCAGTTTAAGAGGTAGCTGGCTATTCAATTTTTATGTTCAAATTACCCGCTTTTCTTTTTCATTAGTGGGTATACGTATATTCATATCGACACTATAGGAACTTACAAAAAGGTCACTCCACACGTGGCCACATGTGGTGTTTCTATTCCAGAAGTTAAAACCTTGATATATTATTGTTATCAAAAGGTAAGGAAAGGTTAGAATCCAAAGAATTAATTGGAATACATCTTTGTTGATAAAGGCTAATCACAATGTGATATCACTTTTATAGTGGTCGACACCATTCTCACGACATTAATACATTATTGAAGATGAGCGTTTAAGTCTCCTTGCCTGTTGTGTGAATAATTTTGTTTTCTTTTCTATAAGTTAAGTTCATATTAAATTTTTTGAATTATACTTTAACTATGATATGTTAAGACAAGTCTCGATGGTTGATGATACTCTTATGAGTCCATTTGTATTGTATTATATAATATATACACCAAAGAAAAAGGCTTATTAAAGTAGATTGCTATGTAAGAGCTGAAACTAGTTTCATTATTAATTTTATGATAATGCTAATTTATAGTTAAAGAATTTTATTAGATGACGTCATGTCAGTTAAACCTCTTTAGATAAAAATGAGAGACATAATACTCCTGGAGCATCTAATACTCTCTTTAGAATTGACAACCAAGTGACACATAGTACAAGATGTAAAAATATCAATATTAAAAGTTCAATTGGAATACAATTATTGCTGGTTATATCTCATATTAGCTAATAAAGACAAGGATAAGAATCATCTTCTAATTTTTTTTTTCTCTTTTATTCCATCCTAATGAAATAACAGGCTAATATTGAATTTTAAATTCCAACGTTGATAATCAAGCCAATTTTTTTCACTTTATTTGTAATTAAGCTAGTTTTTTTTTTTTCACTAGACTTTGAAAGACTGTGAGAGATTAGGAGAGAAAAGCACTATGCGATGCTCCTAACTCAATAAAGAAAAGTCACTTGGATTATAAGTAAGCTAGTTCCTTTCACTCAATAAGTATTTTGAGTTGGATATCTAAAAATATAGGCTTGGTCCCTAATAAATGGTACCAGAGCTAGATTTCAGTAGATGGAATGTAGTGATGTGGTGATATTTTTGGGGTAGTAGATTACAACGGGTACAACTAGCATTTACAATCAGATCATTAATTGAGGGGTATAGAGAAAATTGTCCCTATTCAATTATGGAATAATTGAGGAAGGCCTGCAATCAACCCCAATAATGCTTTTATGGAGATTCAAATCCTTACTTTCATATATTGTGAGTGTAGGGGCTCTCTCACTTGTGGATGGCAAAAAAGATCGGGTCCGCCCAACCCATTCTCACGGGCTTTGGTATGGACCTTCCACTTGAGGGCTTGGACAATGAGTTAAAAAAAAAAAAGCTCAAGCTAGACCCAAGCCCTTTATTTTTTAAAAAAAAAAAATTTATAGATGAGAATAATAAATTAAAATTTAACAAATAAAGAAAAAAAAAGAAAGCTTAAATCCTTAGTTCACATATCAATAATGAATCACAATATTTAAAATTATAATATTAAACTCTCTTTTAAGTGTTAATTAATTAAGAAATACTTGAATTACAGAACCCAGTACTAAAAAATTAAATCTCTAAACTTTTATTTACTTCATTTTCTTTATTTACTATTTTATCTTAAAATATTATTTTTTAATTCATTGTTAATTATAATAACTTGATTATTATTAACTCATTTCAAGTTTACAATAATTTAAAAAAATTTAAAAAAATAAGTGAAAACCCATGCCCAGGACTAACTTTTACACTTCCACTAATGGGTTTGGGTTTAGGCTTTAAAAAATCCGGCCTAATCCCACATTTTTCATCCCTACTCGCACTAGGCCAAAGGGCCATTGGTTAAAACAACTTGAGTGTTGAACAAAAGGATTGGAGTTCGACAATGATTTCTAATAAGAAAATTATTGAGTTGTGTTTTATAAAGAGAGCACTTGAATTTATAAAGATGATCTCTCCATTCAATAGATTGATCTTTTTAATTGGGGGTTAGTCGCCATAGCTAACTTTATTTAAATAAAAAATTAAGGATTCGATTATATAATCCTGACATAATGAAATTGTAAATTAAATTAAAATTCTATCAACATGAAATCTCAATGTTTCTTATTGTAATTTCATAAAATTTTTGCTTCAAAGAGCAAACTAAAATGCCAAATGGCCCCAAGCCTCACCGCTAAATCAAGAAGCCACCTTAATTAAAATGTCAAAGCGCACTTGAAACAAAAAGGCGCGTGTGTTCAACCTTCTTCGTTTCCGCCGTTGCCGTAAAAAACAACGCACTTGTTGTCACAATCGCGCACACCCTGTCCGAACGCGAGATACCCTGTCGGGTCCACAAACCACATGTCTCCCGGTATCCTCGAACGCTGGAGCGCGTGTCTTTCACTTGCTTTATTATATGCTGGGAGTGTGGGACCCTCAAGATCCTATTACGAAAAGGATCGTATGAGTTACAGAGACAATTAAGAGTAAAACAAAACACTTTAGCTTAGATGCAGCGGAAGGAACCCCTCAATTTCTCTTATTTATTCTTTTGCCAATATTATGCAAAACCCTTCACTACACTCTTCTAGATGCTGCTGCCTCTCTTCTTCCACTGACATAACTATAATTCTCTCTTCGTCATCATCATCTTCTTCATTCAAGCCCCCTGCGGCATCAAAGAACAATGATTTCTTCACGAGTTTCAACTGAAAATCAATTTATTACAATCATACCAAAAGTCCCAAGATTCCAGAAATCCTCTCTCAAGCCTGTACTTTGTTCTTCCTTAAACAACAGAATCCACAACAACGACAACAACAGCAGCAGCAGCAGAGGCAGCAACAGCGTTAGCAAGTTCTTGAACTCTAGTACCAAAGCCAAAACTGCTCATGTGTTGGATGACTAACAGAGTCAAGCTCTGTTTCTTTAAGGAGAGCGAGAGATTAGGGCAGCTGGGGAGGTGGTGGTGGTGATGAGGAGAGGAGGAGAGATTTTGGTGAAGTGGGTATTAATAATTTTAATAAGCAGATGTTGGTTTTGTGTGGATTGGGGTATTGGGTTCAAGGCTTCAGATGCTTTCCATGGCTGGCTTTGAATTTTCACATGGCTCATAACCTTAGCTTGCATCCTTCAACATTGCAGCTTGTGCAGAACTCTGGTAACCTTCCCATGGTGGCCAAGCCTCTTTATGGAATCCTCTCTGATGCTCTTTATATTGGCGGTGCTCATAGAATCCCTTATATTTGCATTGGAGGTTAGTTTTTAGCTAAATCCAAAACTTCATCCTTTTATTATCTTTCTATGCTTTTGATTCCAATTGGCTAGTTCTAAGCGCATGCCTTCTTTTGGTAGTAAAATGAAAAGTAAATGTAGATCCATATGTATTTCAGAATCCTATTAACGATGGCATTTTGCTTGGTTGAGTTGACTGACTTTACTGATCCTTCAAGCTTCTTAGGCCAGCTTAATCCTGAAACAAACTTTACAGACTGCAATGTTTTATTTGTTGTTGTATTAGTACAAAGTCAAGCATCTTCGGAACTGTTGGTTTTTAATATTTAAATGGAAGTGATTCAATTTAGACTTTGGAGACATCGATGTGGATATATTGTTTCTTATAAATGACAAATCTTGTTATTATCCTTTCGGCTATTGAAATGTTTTCGTTGTAATCCTGATTTATTGCAATGTTGAGGATGGTTGGTTAATTGTAAAACACAAGTAATTCAGTTTTGGAGATATCCCGTTTGTACCATAATTTTTATTCTATCTTCTATCTCCAGAACTCAAGCTGTTTTCTCGAAGATAGTTGATTGATTATTTATTTTTAGCAAATTCTTAAGACTATAGAAGCAAAGAAATCTAATCTTGTGACCTGGGGCATGGGAGGCCTAAGTCTAAGGAGTGACTAGGGACTCATTCTGCCAAGAAGTTTGCAGCTGCCCTTTCAGCTTGTTAGTCAAACAAACAACTAAGATTGCAAATAAAACGTCCAATAACTTAAGTGATTGGTGATTTATTAACTAATTAGAAATTCTCACATAAATCAAACTTCTCAGTCTTTCTGCAGATTTTGTCCTGGGGGCCGTTGGCATTGTTTCCAGTTGCCGCTAAAGCTCTTCCAAACCTCATGGCGTGTGTGCTCCTCAGTAATCTTGGAGCATCGATCACTGAAGTTGCGAAGGATGCTCTTGTAGCAGAGTATGGCCAAAAAAATGGAATAGTTGGTCTCCAGTCGTATGCATTCATGGCTGCAGCATCTGGTGGAATTTTGGGTAACTTATTTGGTGGATATTTCTTACTCAAAACACCACCTACAACTATGTTCCTCGTATTTGCTGTTCTGTTGTCGCTTCAACTTGCAATCTCATTTTCTGCAAGGGAGGAATCTCTTGGTTTGGCACAAGTATCATATCAAAATGTTGCTAGTAAATCAATTGCACAAAGTATCAAGAAGCAGTTCTCTGATCTTATTGCCACAATTGGTGAGGAAAGCATCTCCTATCCCTTAACTTGGCTTGTAGCATCTGTTGCCATGGTTCCTGTTCTGTCAGGTTCAATGTTCTGCTATCAAACTCAATGTCTAAATATTAATCCTTCAGTCATTGGAATGTCTCGAGTGATTGGCCAGTCGATGCTTCTTTCATTGACTGTATTCTATGATCGTTACTGGAAAAAGGTTCCCTTGAGAAAATTGGTTGGTGCAGTACAAATTTTGTATGCTTCTTCGCTTCTTCTTGATCTCATTTTAGTAAGACAGATCAATCTTCAATTTGGAGTTCCCAATGAAGTGTTCGTCCTTTGTTTTGCCGGTTTAGCAGAAACTCTTGCACAATTTAAGCTTCTGCCCTTTTCAATGCTATTGGCAAGATTATGCCCACAGGGTTGTGAAGGCTCACTCACTTCTTTCTCAGCTTCAGCATTGTGTCTATCATCAATTGCGAGTGGATTTTTGGGTGTTGGGTTGGCTTCTCTAGCTGGAATAACATTTGGAGACTACTCAAGTTTGCCTGTTGGGATCGTAATACAGTTCCTTGCAGCTTTGTTGCCTTTGATATGGATCCATCATGTTCCCATGTCCGAAACTATCATTGAGAAGGGAAGAAAGAGAGGTATGAGTAGAAGAACTCGGAAAAATAGAAGGGTCGGACGAGTAGTGATAGGTTCAATTTTCATTTATCGCCGTGAAAGAGAATCTGAGGCACAGGGGTAATCAAGTTACTCATTTCTTCAAAGAACATATAATTCTTCAATGCCCCATTGCAGTAAGTTCCGATGTCAAGTCTCTCGGTATCATCAGTTCAAGATATCTTGTTAAGTCGCCATAACATTGGAACTGCCCAGAAAATTTTTCAACCTACGTGAAAAGTGATCAAATGTGATGAAGAGAACACTTTTTGTTTTGCATATTAGAACAATGAAGGTGTTTGATGCAATGCAATGAGATGGATGTTTGATGAAATACCTCACTGAGTAGTATCAGCATGGGAATCCAAGAATCAGAATATGGTCCATCAGGGCATTAACATGAAATCAGAATCAGCAGCATTGATGAGTCAGGTGCTGAATCAACAGCCCTCTCAAGAACTTTCTACATAGTTTAAGGGATAAGAATAAGGTGAAAATATCACGCATTAGATCAAATCGATATTAGCCCTTAAATCATTGCTGTAGCTCTAACTGTACCGAGCATTGCTTTTAAAAATAAAAATACAGTTTTGTATGTATTGGGATATAAAATGAAGACAAAGTATGCCAAGCAAAGTTTCAACTTTTCACATTGTAATGTCTGTGATCTTAGCCTAAGTTTTTATTCATTTTATCTTTGCCAGAGTCTGGATCATTTTAGCGCTCAGATTGAACAAGTTTCTGGTACCACATTGGAGATATGTAAATACCATCTACTGTTCAAGCAGGATATTGGAAACTGACAACAAATTAAAAAATTAAAAAAAAAATCACTTTTTTTTTTAATATTCTACTGATGGCACTCATTTTCGTATTTTATCAATCATTAGATTTAAAGATCCAACCTTAATACTTAATGCACCGAATTCGATCAAACTCAAGAGTTTTAGGGCCTGTTCGGTATTGTTTGTGAATTTGTATTTTCTGAGAACAAAAATGAGAATGAAAATAGTGTTTTACAGTTGCTGTATTTCGAATTTAAGTATGCATCTGATATCATTTTCTGTATCTTATATTTTAAAATTAAAAACAGTAATATGTGTTCGGTAGACACAGTTGAAAATTATAAAAATAGAGAATATGTGGTCGGTAGCACCTTTTTCAAAAACAGTTTTTATTGATACATATATTACTTATAGTTATAAAAAAATTATAAAAAATAATTACTATAGTTAGAAAATAATTATTTAGCTAATACACACACAAATACAACATAATAATTTAAATAAAATTATTATAAAAAATTACATGATGATAAAGTTTTAGAATTAACATTAATTAAAAAAAAGTTTTACATTGTCATTGTTTTTACACTATAATTAAAATATATATTACAACACATGATTTAAATAAAATATTTATAAAAAATTACATGATACATATTTTGAATTGACATTCAAGGTTTGAATATACTATAACAAAGTCACAAAAAAATGAAGTAATACAATAGTTGTAACACAACAGTAACCACCCTTAAAAATTAAGATCGTTGACGACATCTTAAGGAATGGAAGTGATAGTTTCCAATGTTGCACCTTCCACCATAAAACCTAGTGGCTGACTCTTTATACCAATGACTTCGCCTCTTACTTTAGCTTCAGCCTTGAGTTTGTCATTCTTCTTCTTTCTTAGCTTGAACTCCTTAGTATATCTTGAAGGTTGAATATGCTCCCTGCGAACATGAATCCTCTTCTTAATAATTTCTATTACTAACCAGGACACATGTACATATTTAATGCAATTCAACAGCTGTGGTGTCGCGCCGGAGCCCTTCACGATGTCGACTCGATTGGGTTTTGAGAAGAGAAATTTTGTTCTGAGCTTGAAGATCGTGTTTCGAAGAGCGTTGATGAAGAGATGAGGATGAGGAGGTAGTCACGAGATTGGTTTTGTTTTTCAATTTATTTTTAGGTTTAGTTTTGTGATATCTAGAGAACATGTTTAACTTGTTTTCAGTTTATTAGTTATAATAATGAATCCGAATTTTTTGTTTTGTAATCTATTTTTTGAATATAATCCACGGAACATGTATTATGAAAACAACGCTTGAAAAACGGTGCCGAACGGGCCCTTAGAATTCTACAACCTAAACAAACGTTCATATCTAATGTGGCAGCCAAAACAAACCCTAAATAATAATCATTAATTAAAAATGTCTAATAAACTTCCTCAAACTTTCGAATATTTTCAATCAAAATCATTGAATGCCTTTATGATAAAAAGTTGATTGAACATGATAAATTACTGGGGAAAGAATTGTGCTACAAACTTCAAAGTACTTTGAATAATCCAAGTTAATAACACAAGCTTTTTACTCTATCCCAAGTCAGCTTCAATTCCGTTTGTCAATTGGGGTAAAAAAGCAACAACAATCCATTTTCTTTGGAAAATTTCAAGTTGCGTATAAAATTAAAAGTAATTTTAGGAGGGAGGTTTTCTAATTGAAAATAAGAAGTTGTCAATTTATGTAACCTCTCAAGTAAGATTTTAAAATATTTTAACTTGAATGTGTTCGGGGAAATTATTTTCAATGGCATAGAGAGTAAACAAAAAATACGTAACAAGAAGAAAGGTTTTAGTTAAGCATATTTTTTAAATTATCAAGGGTTTTTGGAATAAAAGTTTATTTTTAAGGACATAGATATTTCCACCCCACTATTTTTGTAAATCTACTCCAATTTTAAAAAATAATTATGATAAGTTCGCAATATTTAAAAAAAAATAAAAATTAATAAAAATTTTGGACAGTTAATCAATTAAATCATTTTATTAATTTTTTTCTTAAGTTCTTTGACCATTTTTATCATTAATTTTAATATAAATTTTATTTTACTATTTTATTATTATGATATAAAAAGACAAAATTACCCTAATAAACATGAGTTATTGTATCTAATAATTTAGATACTTAATTTTTCTATTTATAATCAAATATTTTAAAATGAAACCTAATTTTATTTCACTACCATGTATAAATAACATAAATTGATGATCTAATAATTTATATGAGAATTGTGCCATAAAAGACACTATGTGAATTTAATTAAAAAATAATAATCATACTAATAAAAAGTAGTATTAGAAACAATGAGATTGGTACAAATTAGAAAAATATTGAAGTTAAAGTAAATTCTTGATAATTTTACTTTATAAGGTTAAAATAGTTAATTTAAACTTACGTCAAAGTAATCTTTGTAATCGAATATCCTAAAAAAATCTAAGTAAAAAAAAAAGTCAACTAAGATAGATTTAATTAATTAATTCTCCAAAGTTCTTCTTAATTTGAAAATTAAAAAAAATAATGTGTAACTTTTATAATTATTTTTAAAAAATAGGGTGGATTTACAAAAAATGTAGGGTGGAAATATCATCATTCTATTTTTAAAAGAAAAATTATCAACTGTCTACTCAATGATTGTCCTATTCTAAAAAAATATTACAAAAATTTAAATTTATTTCAGTTTTGCACCCATTGTTTATAATGTACATTAACTGTCCACAAAAAAGATATACAAATGTTTACAAAATAACAAAATAGAAGCAAACATAAATTATAATGGTGATTAAAAAAAAATCTAAAACAATTAAAATATAGGTTGAAGATTGATGAAAGCACAATTGGAATGCCAAGAGAGAAAAAATGACAAAAGTTTCTAGTATATTTTTTCAGTTTATTTTCGACTATGCTTTGGGAGCCAACATGAAAGTTTATAGTGATTCTAAAAATATTTCTTTAGTGTTAGGTTTAGACTCTTGGGTTTGTTTCTTTATTTTCACTTAGAATCCTAAAATTTTTACTAAAAGCATAAGTCATTAAAAATAAAAATAAAAAGCAAAAAAGCGAGAACAAACACAAAAAAATGCATGTAGAGAGTTTCCGTGCTTGAACTTGATCAAATTGTAATGCTATGCAAGTCCAAATAATCAAATCTTATCTAAATATTCACAACTAAAATTAAACATTACGTTGGTTTAATATTATTAAGTATTTCTTCTCATTTATGATTAAAAAAATTCGTAATCATTAATTACTAATGTAAGGGATCATAATTTTTGCACTTGATTTAGAAAAAATATCCATTCATTTTTCCAAACAATAACAAATTAATTAATTAACAAATTAAATCCTAGTACTAAGATTCATATTCAAGGAGCTTGTGCAAACTAGTTTGTTTTGCTTCAGAGCACATCGTTTATATATATATATATATATATATATATATATATTGTTAATTAGAGGGATTAAATATTATGCAAGTAAACACGGGGAAAAAACAAAACCAGAGCAAGAAGAGAAAATCAAGGCCCTTTATTTCATGCGAACTTCTCCCAATTTCCACATCAAAATGTAAATGAATAAGAATGTTACAAAAGTGAAGGGATTTTTACAAATCATTCAAAAACCTAAATAAAGAATCAATGTAGAAGAAATTTATCAATAACATGATGTTTAGTATCCTTGGAAGATAGGAGGAGGCGGTGAAGCGTACATGGCACCAACAGGTGGAGGATGAAATCTTGTTGGGAGATTGTGGCGGTGATTGGACAGGTGGGGGTGGGGATTGTGTTGGTGGCGGGGGTGAAGATGGAGGTGGTGATTGGACTGGTGGCGGAGGTGACGGTGGAGGTGGTGATCTGACCGGTGGAGGAGGTGAAGGAGATGGAGGTGATTGGACTGGTGGCGGAGGTGAAGTTGGAGGTGGCGACTTCACCGGAGGAGGGTGAGGAGGAGGTGAAGGAGGGTGGTGGAGGATGGCGGTGAAGGTGGAGGCGGCGACTTCACCGGAGGAGGTGGTGAGGGGGGAGGAGGAGAAGGAGGGGGTGGTGACTGGACTGGTGGTGGTGGTGATGGTGGAGGTGGCGATCTCATTGGAGGAGGAGGTGAAGGGGGAGGAGGTGAATGAGGGGGTGGTGATTGGACTGGCGGCGGTGGTGAAGGTGGAGGTGGCGACATCACTGGAGGAGGTGGTGAGGGGGGAGGAGGTGAAGGAGGGGGTGGCGACTGGATTGGCGGCAGTGGTGATGGTGGAGGAGGAGAAGAAGGGGGTGGTGATTGGACTGGTGGTGGTGGTGATGGTGGAGGTGGCGATCTCATTGGAGGAGGAGGTGAAGGGGGAGGAGGTGAAGGAGGGGGTGGCGATTGTACTGGCGGCGGTGGTGAAGGTGGAGGGGGCGACATCACTGGAGGAGGTGGTGAGGGGGGAGGAGGTGAAGGAGGGGTGGCATGGCGGTGGTGAAGGTGGAGGCGACATCCTTTGGAGGAGGTGAGGGGAGGAGGTGAGGAGGGTGGGCGGGTGGGAGGCGATGGTGAAGGTGGAGGTGGCGACCTCACCGGAGGAGGAGGTGAGGGGGGAGGAGGTGAAGGAGGGGGTGGCGACTGGACTGGCGGAGGAGGTGATGGTGGAGGCGGCGACATCACCGGAGGAGGTGGTGAGGGGGGAGGAGGTGAGGGAGGGGGTGGTGACTGGACTCGAGGCGGAGGGGAAGGTGAAGGTAGTGGCGGTGAAGGTGAAGGTGAAGGTGGCGGAGGATGTGGAGACATTACTGGTGGCGGTGGTGGCGAAGGTAGGGTTGGGGATTTAATTGGTGGAGATGGTGATGGCTGAGGTGTAGGAGGGGGTGGGAAGTAAATTGGTGGTGATGGTGAAGCTGGTGGTGGTGACTGTGGAGGTTGAGAGCTAACTTGTGGCGGGGGTGAAAGAGGGGGTGGCGACCTGACCAGTGGCGGTGGTGAAACCGGTGGTGGTAAAGGTAGCAATGAGGATGGTTGAGGTGCGGGAGGAGGCGGGGACCTAATTGGTGGCTGTGGCGGTGGTGATGGTTGAGGTGTAGGAGGAGGTGAGGAGGTTGGTTGAGGTGCAGGAGGCAGCGGGGACCTGACCGGTGGTGGTGGTGATGGTTGAGGTGCAAGAGAGGGCGGCGATCTAACCGGTGGCGGTGGTGATAATGGTTGAGATGCAGGAGGAGGTGGTAACCTCACTGCTGGTGGCGGCGGTGATGCTGGTGATGGTGATGGTGAAGGTGGGAGTGGTGATGGTTGAGGTGAAGAAGGGGGTGGTGACTTAACCGGTGGTGGAGATGAAGCTAGTGGTGGTGATGTTGGGGGTTGAGACTGGAAAGGTGGTGGAGGCGGTGACGGATACATGGCACCAATGCGTGGCGGAAGTATGATAAAATTTGTGGATGGAGGAACACTAGGAGGAGGGGATGATGTAATAAGTGCTGGTGGCGGTTGTTGGTTAGGTGTTGGTGATGGTGTTGGTGGAGATTGCATTGGTGATTGAACCAGTGGAGGCATTGAAGTGGGTGGTTTTGATGGCCCAGGTGTTGGAGCCCATGGTTTTGTTTGTGGAGGTGGTGCCCATTTCTCTCTAAATGGCACTATAGTCCCAGGTGGTGCTGCTGTGGGTGTGGGCGTCCAGGGCGTAAGAGATGGAGGAAATGGCTGTGAGGGTGGTGGAGATTGGACAGCTGGGGGCGGTGATGGTTGAGGTGAAGGAGGGGGCCGAGATTCTACAGATGGTGGATATGAAACTCGGGGAGGTGAAGGTGGTGGTTGAGACTGGATAGGTGGGGGCGGTGGTGACGGATACATGGCACCAATGCGTGGAGGAAGGATGATATCTCCATTTGAAGGGGGAGAAGTCGCAGTGGGCGCTAATAACTGGCGGCGAACGATGAAAGCCGCTTCATTGTCGGATAAACCGACACAAAATAATGGGAATGAGGAGCAGATGAGAGAGAAGGTAACAAAGCAGCCTAAGACCTGCATTCCTCTAGATCAGGCCCAAGGCTGCTCACCAAAGCCTATGGATGCATATGGCAGGAGAGGTGTTATTTATAAAGAGGGTAACATAACGCTAATGAAGGTCGGATCAGCATTATTGCTGTGGAATAGTTTATTTTTCAGCCTTTTGCGCCATAAACCTCTGAATACCACGTAATTCTTTAGCAAATTAATCTAAAATTAGCTAAATAGCTTGAAATATAACAAAGCTTTGACCAAGTGAAAATTAATTAAAAGAATGAGTTTTACTGTTTAATAATTCGAGAGATATTTTTGGCGCCTTTTGAGAATATGTTTGACTTGCCTCTGGTCTTAATATATATATATATATATATAATTCTCCAATGGTGGCTTATCAATATTTTTTGGGCCTAATAAAAATGGGATAAAAAATTACTGTAATAGTTGGAGTTATTGGAACTGACAGATATAAATTACGGCTTTTTTAATTTTTCTTTCTTTTATAAAGGCTTGATTTTGAATATTTTTACTCAAAGATACAAAATAAAATATAAAATCGTAACATAATGAGAGGATGATATTTCGTTTTCTTTGGGGTTCTGTATAGTTTGGATGAAAATAGTTTTATTTGAAAACGAAGAAAATAAATCTAGGCTTAACACAATCTATCAGATAATTTTGAGTGTTCATGTTTGTTATAAACTTAATTTAGTGTAAGATTTTAAGGGAAATATATAAAAATTGAAGGGCAATATTCATAAATGTAAAGCTTTTTAAATTGTTTCGATCAAGGTTTGCCTTTTGTCTAATTAAATGATGATTCACCATTCATTTAATATATTTTACTGATCACTAGTCTACATTTACCTCATAACATTAAGATTCAAATTTGTCAGTAATAGCTATGTGAACAAGAGTTTTTTTTTTTTTTTTTTTGACAAATTTCAAATTTTTATTAAAAAAAATTAATATAGAGGGAGGAGGTTGCAAGCAAGACTAATTATAGAAAATGATACTTAAGCAAATCTCAAGAGACCTTCATGCAAACTTTGAATAATGTTACTGGGTGGGCTACTTTACTAAGTGTAATCGTCACGAAATAAGGTAAGATTTTGCTAAGCTCAATAGAGTGCATTTTAAGCAAGTTGATTTGATTCTATACTTCTATAATAAAAAAATATATAATATTTTTATTAATTTTGTCAAAATTATAATTTAAAAGTCATATTTACTTCATACTATCTATTTTTATTTTATAATTACAATTTTTTTTTCCCCACAATATCTATAGTTTAGAAGTTTAGCACTTCAATACCAAATAGAGTGAGAGTTTCCCACAAGATAAGCCAAGAAATTTTATTTACTAAATTTAAAAATTAGATTTTCACTTAATCAATTATCAAAATGCCAAAATTATTTTGTTTTTCTTGACCGCACCCACCATACTGGAACATATCGAAAGCTCTTTCTCGTTTGTGATTAACTTTATTTCTCTTTTCCAAGTAATATATTAATTCTTTTAGATTCTTACGAAAATCCTTATGGTTGTAAATTAAGTTGCTGAAGCTGTATTTTGTGAAACTGACAATCTCCTTGCTTATAAATAATTATATGTAAAACGAAGTATTAATTCTACAAATTGGTTTTTCATTTATCCCACTAATAAACCACCATCTTCAAAGCCTCAACGATTATGATTGAGTGGTTCAGGATGCCGAGTAATAAAAGCACAAAAAGGTTATGAAGAAAGAGTGTAAAAAAGAGGAATTAATGATATTTGATTTGTTTAAATTAGATTGTCCTTAAATAATAAATTAATCTTTGAGTATTTTTTATAATTAAAAAATTAAAAATAAGTGCCTAAAAGTATTCTTTAGAGTGTAAATAGATTCCCCCTATAAAAAATTATCAAATTATATACAATCTTCTATGTTATAGTTTAATGGCAAGGATGGAGCTATCCTAAGGCAATGTATTTGCGTGTATAGAACATGGTACCGCAAATTGATGAAGCAAGAGTATGCTAATTGTTGTCATATCTCAACAGGGATTACTATGTTCACAACAGTTGGTTTAACATATTTTTAATCTTCACAAGTTTTTTTTTTTATGACTTCTCCATCTCAAAAGAGCAAGAAAAGGAAGATGAAGATGACGATTATTTCTTTTGGTATGTATAAAAGGACCAATTGTACTCAGATTTTTTATGAGATTACAAAGAGTGAAACTTCGTTGTTATTCGCAGATAAGTACAAAGGATTTACTTGAATTAGAGAACATCTTTATAGATTTGCTAGCAAAGTTTTGCATGATACTTGTAACAAATTGCACGTTGAAGAGACAAAAGAACAGCAAATGCGCGGGGGTGTTTTGAGTAAGAAATATCCACCAAATAAGTTGCACAAAATCTGCAGAAAGATAGAAGTTTGATTTACATGAGAGTTTTTGCTTAGTTAATAAATCAGAAATAACTAAGAGTTATTGGGCTGTTTATTTGCAATATTAGTTGTTGTTTCGACCAATAAGCTGAAATGTTAGGCTTCGAACTTATAGACATAATAAACATAGTAAGTCCCTAGTCCCTCAAGTCACAAGATTAGATTTCTTTGTTTCTATAGTTTTAAGAATTTGTTAAAAACAAATAATCAATCAACTATCTTAGAGAAAACAGCTTGAGTTCTGGAGATCATATAAGATCGAATACAAATTATGGTGCAGAATTATCTCCAAATTTGAATTAGTTGTGTTTTACAATAAACCAACCATACTCAAGATCCTTAACATCGCATGAATAAATCAGTACCCAACTAAATTATTTCATTTGCCCAAAGAATGATACCTTCACTACAACAAAAATGAGTTTCTTCGGTGGAGTTGCTATGGCATATTGTAATAATTACATGCCGTTAAAAATATGTAAAGACGGAAGGTATTAGAATATTCAGCATTAAAATATTCAGCTATATAATAAGATGGCATATTTTTTAAAAATATTTAAGAAAATATTCAGCTTGATTTGTCATATGTAAGAAACTATATCCCGAAATCTATATTTACAAAGCCTAAACTGAATTAGAACCAACAGCTTTGAAGATGCTCTGCTGGTAGTTGTAGAGGCACTCCATCACTTAACTCAGCCTGAAAGTTAGGAAAATGAGAAAAAGTATGTAAAGAAAAAGGAATTGGATGCATAGCTTTTTTGTAATTCCATTTTTTTAAGTTATCTGAATTTAGCTTTGGTAGCGCCTTTGAGTTACAATACTATTTATAGTAACATGCCAATTTATTAGGAAATGAGATCTTTTATAGGAAATTTGATTTTTGCACCAGTAACATGTTGCAGAAGCGTGGGTTGAGCAATTATCAATACTATGGTGGTTGCGACTTCTGGAGAAAAGTAGATATAGTGATAAACAAATGTATAGAAAAATTTGAACACAATAATTTATGTGGTTCGACGTGAAGCCTATGTTCACGGGCAAAAATTAGAAGATAATTTCACTAATAAATTGGAATTTACAAAAGTGGGAAAAACTCTCAAAACCCAAAACTCCAAAACACCCAATTGTATTTTCACTAGAACACTCAAGTAAAAACTTTCTCAAATCTCTCAAATTGCTTCACTTGCAATTGCTCTCAAACGTGGGATGCCATACTCTCCAAATGAATCTCTATTTATAGTGTATGAGTAGCGTTGAACTTCAACAATTACGGTCCAAAATATGGTGAAATAGCCACCATTTCCATTGACAAATCAAGCATGAATTGCCGACCATTCAAAACTTGCAACCAAATTTTCAAAAGCCATGCACACTTTGTCAACAAACTTGCATATGCAATTTATTGCCACTTCCAATTTTCAACATCACCGAATAGCATTTTGTTAAACGCTTTTATTATTTCTTCATGCTTTTAGACTTTCCTATATTCAAGTCAAAAATTTCAACAATTCTCTACTTTGACTTGAATACTATAGAACTCCCTGTACATTAAATCATCCTCCAATCTTTGTCTTCCTTACCGTTTTAAACTTTCAAAATATTAATCAAACTTAGACAATAATCAAACTTGATCGCCGTCACCACCTTGGTCAACATATCTGCGGGATTCTTTGTAGTCTTGATTTTCTGAAGAAGAATCTTCCCTTCATCAATAATTTCCCGCACATAGTGAAATCATAAATCAATATGTTTCATACGTACATGATAAACTTGATTCTTTGCTAAGTGAATAGCACTTTGGCTATCGCAATACATGTTAATGTGCTCTTGTACTAGTCTTAAGTTTTTAAGCAAGCCTTCTAACCAAACAACCTTTTTAAATACATATCTGGTGCATTCTCTTGCTCAAATAGCAACATCTATGGTCTTCTGAAGGTACCAAAGAATCCATTTCACAGCTTGCAAATGCCCCTTTCAAGGATTATACATATACATGCTCATGATACTAGCTACAAATGAAATGTTAGGTCTTGTACATACCAAGCTACTAATTGTATTTGAATATAGAACGTGCAACATCTATTGTCATTTCGTATCCGTCGAAGGAGATAGTTATGTAAAAAGCTTGAAATGAGAAGCCAACACTTAGGTTTCGTCTGCTCAATCATACCAAACTGTTGTAGTAGCTTCTTCAAATATTGCTTCTGAGACAAGCTGACTCTACCACAAGCTCTATCTCTGCATATTTCCATGCTAAGAATTTTCTTAACTTCACCCAGATCTTTTATCTCAAACTGTTAATTGAGTTGAGTCTTTAACTTCTCAATCTCGTTTTTGCTCTTGACTGCTATTAACATATCATCGACATACAAGAGCAAATATATGGATGATCCCTCTTGTAGCTTGTGAAAATACACACAATGATCAAATTTATTTCTTATAGCAAATACACACTAATAACATGTCGATGATATGCTATTAGTATATCATCGACATACAAGAGAAAATATATGAATGATCCCTCTTGTAGCTTGAAAAAATACACAGAATGATCAAATTTATTTCTTCTGTACCTTTGTCCTTTCATAAGCTGATCAAATCATTTGTACCATTGACTCGGAGATTGTTTCAATCTATAAAGGTGATATTGTCAACTTGCAAACCCAATTTTCTTTTCCAGCAACCTTGAATCCATCTGCCTGAGTCATGTAGATTTCTTTTTCCAAATCAACGTATAAAAATATTGTTTTTACATCAGGCTAAACTAATTCAAGATCAAATTGTGCAACCATAACTAGCAAAATTTGAATAAATAAATGTTTCACAACTAAGGAAAATACCTCATTGCAATCTACTCTTTCCTTATGAGCGTAACCATTTACCACCAATTTAGTCTTGTATCTAATTTCATTCTTAGGAGGAAATATTTCTTTCTTTACATATACCCATTTGCACTCAATTGCCTTCTTTTCTTTGGGCAATATAACTAACTCTAAAGTTTCATTCTTCTAAAGAGACTACATTCCTTCTTCCGTTGGTTGCTTCCACTGTACACTTTCAGAGCTATTGATTGCTTCTTTGTAAGTGGAAGGAACATCATCACCTACAACTGGAAGTGTATAGGCCACAATGTCAATAAAGCGAGCAAGTCTACGAATTTCTCTTCATGCCCTTCTATATACAATTGAATCTTGTTGTTGTGAAGGTTCATGAGTCAGAACCTCTTCTTTATCTTCAGTTGATGGAGAATCACTATCCGTCTCCTCAACATTGGCTAAATCATCTTTAACCTTTTCAAACTCCACCTGCTATACCACTGGTTTTGTCATCTGATTGACACTAAAAAGTGTTCATTTTATTAACATATATGTTTCCATAATGTTGATTTTGATGATAATAAACAAAATTAAGAATGATTATTCTTTTAACCTCAAATTGTAAGGGGAGCTTACATTTAGGGGGAGTAATTTGTGCAATCATTCTTTAAATACATGAAAAGTTTGTCATCATAAACAATGAGGAGATTGTTAACATTTATATATCCATAATGTTGATTTTGATGATAACAAGAAAATTTAAGAATGATTAAGTTTTTTAAAAGCTCAAATTATTTTTTATACATTTTAAATAAAGGTTAACATGAGGAAAAAATGAAACGAGAACAGAAAGAGAAAACCTAGCCCTTTTATTTTTGTTGCAAACTTCTCCCAATTTCCATATCAATTTGTAAATAAATAAGAATATTAAAAAGTGAAAGATTTTTACAAACCATTAAATAGCTTATCAATTTATAATAAATTTATTAATAACATGATGATTAGTATCCTTAGAAAATAGAATGAGGCAGTAAAGCGCACATGGCACTAACAGATGGGATAAGGAAATCTTCGGGTGGAGGAAAATGCGGTAGTGATTAGATGGGTGGGGGTGGGGATTGTATTGGTGTTGTAGGTGAAGGCGAGATGGTGATTGGATCATTGGTAGAGGAGAAAGTGGGCTTGATGACTGGACTGGTGATGGAGGTGAAGGCGGGGGTGGCGAATAGACTAGTGATGGAGATGAAGGTGGAGGTGGTGACTTAACTAGTGGAGGAAGTGATGGGGGCAGAGGTGAAGGAAGAGGTGGTGATTGGACTAGAGGCGGAGGTAAGGATGAAAGTTTATAATGATCGTAAAAATATTTTTTTTACTATTTGGTCTAGACTCCTTAGTTTCTTTATTTTGGCTTAGAAATATAAAAGTTTTACCGAAACCATTAATCATTAAATTAGGAAAAGAAGAAGAAGCAAAGAGCGAAAACAAACATCAAATAGTCATACAGAGAGCTCGCTTGCTTGACCTTGCTCAATTTGTGACACTATGTAGGTCTATAAAATGATAAATAAATATTATCTAAATATTCACTACCAAAATTAAACATATTAAGCATTGTTATAAACATAGAGGATTCACCACTTTGTGAAATTACCATAACACCCCCACCAATTATACATATGTTTTTGCAATACTTAAAGAAAGTTTTGATGATGGGTTTGTTGCTTGAAATCATATTTTGCAGCTTACTCTCTAATATAAAAGAATTTTTTCTTGATATTTATAACATGTTATGTGCACTATTATGCTTTGATATAGCACTATAACATATCAAAATGAAGACCTTAGTGAGCTCAGCATCTCGCCATAAAAATCATTTGATCGGACCTCAAACTAGTCGACAAACACCACTGGAAAACTTTGGTTTCAGAGTGAGAGATTCAGATTGAACGGTTAAGTTAAACCCGAACTCAAACCCAACCACTGTTCACAAATTCAGCCACATAATTGGCAACAGAGGGAACCAATTAGATCCTTAAACATTGCCAAACATCTCCATGCCATGGCTACTATCGGAATATGGTCAAAAGCCATTGCACGAACCTTAGAACAATCGCAGTTAAAGCCAAAATAAATCAGCATTATTTCACAAGATTTCAACCATGCCGCCATCTGAGTTTCGTTCTTCACATTGTCCTCTTCAATATGCAACTGTCAGCTATCGCCAGAAGTTGTCGGTTTGCTACCTTCTATGGCTGTTGGAGCCCGATCCATCACCGTGTCTGTGCATTAAAGCTCGTTACCAGCATCGTTGTATTCGGCGTAGCCAGAGGTTCCCTAAAGGTTATTTAAAGGTATTTTGGAAATTTTAATTTCAAGGTAAATATTTTTCAATTCCCTAAAGGTTATTTAAATTATGATACTGCTCATATGTATTTAATTTTATTCATACTAATTGTTTTATGACCTGAGGTTTGTAACAAAGGTGCAAATAATAACCTAAAGTTATTAAACGTAGACTTTAGATCCTGAAGTTTTGAAATTCAAATTAGGACCTGAAGTTTCGAATTATTATATTAGAACCTGAAATTCTAAGCTAAAACTGTATGTACATGAACTAGAAGTTCTAACTTTATGGTATATGGATCTGAAACAATTGTATATATATGTATATTAACTTGAAATTTTAATATTGTGGACCTAAAGATTCGAGATAAATGTTTGGGTGGTATATTTGAACCAGAAGTTTCAGACTATGAATATAGTTATTATTCATATAGTAACTATTCATGATCAAAAAAATTTTGAACTTGAAGTTTAGAAGTGCAATATAGAACGTAAAATTTGAGATTTGTGAACCTAAAGTTCTATGCATAGTGTATAAATTTTATTTTTTTGTTATTACTTTATTGTTATGTTGATTTATATCGTTGATTCTATAATATCACCTTTATTATTATTATTTTGATTTATATGGTTGGTTCTATAATATTGCCTATATTGTTATTATTCTGTAAATATGGTTTGTTTATTATAGTTTAAAGTAAATTGTATACATTATATTTGGTCCGGCAGACTTGATTGAATACTTCAGAAGAGTTATAATCAATCAAATTCTCTAAAAGAAGTATCATTTTGTTAGCAAGCAAATAAAAATGATGTATTTCGAATGCCTTATATTTAGTCAAATTCAAAAGAAATCTGATGCATTTTAAAAAGTATCTGTCGAAATGGATATCATATTGAGATTCAAGTATAAATGCTATAAAAGCATAAAGAAGCTATAAATCCTTCTCAACTCGATTTATTGTAATTAAAGGCTACGCAATAATGAACCAAAAGATTCCATTGTCTAATGAAATTGTTTATATTGCTTGCTTACAAGAAAAAATTGTGGTTAAACTTTCCCCTTTTAAGGTTGGTCATGAATCTCCATAATAGCCACAAAGAATTCAGGGAGATATATATAGACCGATCAATCCACATAATAGACCATTTTGTTACTTTATGGTTTTGAATGATGCATCCGTGTAATTGTCACATGTTTGTTTATTATGAACATACAATATTGCATTTGCATGATTGACTGTGTCATTTTTATAATGCTAATATTTTGAACCCTGTTGGGTATTTTTTCACCTCATGTTTTGTGCATTGTCACTTTGATGAGACAATTTTTTCATCATTAGGGAATGAAAAGCCTCTCTAAGTAAAGTATGAATTGTCTTTGAAAGTTTTTCCACTTTGTCTCAAGTATATCCTTGTACTTGTCAATGTGAAAATAAAGTATGGAGGATAATATTTTTATAGCAAATTGTAAACCAATTACCAAATGTAGATTTGGCAAAAGTAACAAAATCATATATTCTAACTGCTAATTCAGTAACCCTGGGTGATAGATGATTTTGTTACTTGTTAGAAATGTGACAGATCACTTGATTCCAAAGACAATGTTCCCCAGACGAGGAGAATGAAAAATTAGGATCTTGTTGAAAACAAAGCTCGACCTATGAATGTACCTACATTATTTGCATCATAGTTCTAAATGAATTGATGGTCCCTAAAGAGACACAAGTCCTTGAAGTGACAGCAACTCCTGAAAAGTTAAATGAATCCAGAATTAGTGAGATTTTTGCTGACTATATTCATAGTAATATTTTAAAAATGCTTGGTCCTTGATGAGACCACGCACCCTAAAAGACCTCTTAAAGAGGTACATAACTGATATGAGGCACAAACTCTTGAAGCGACATAAAAAAATTATCATCAATGATGTGCTTGCATTTACAATACCTATTGACATTATAAATAACCATAATCTACAAAGCATTGATGAATATAGACAAAGGCATGATTAACCTCAATAAGAAGAAGCAATTCAAGCAGAATTGACTTAATAGCTAAACATGATGCTTTTAGACTTGTAATCCATATACTTGAAGATCTCAAACTCATTGGATATAAATGGCTGTTTGTGCATAAACGTAGTGAACATAATAAATCAAAAATATGAAGCATGTATGACTAGTTACACAAGGTGGTATTGATTATGAGAATACATATTCCCAATGATGGATACTATTAAGTTTGATTTAATTAGTTTAGTAGTCTCAGAAGGACTTGACATGCATCTCATGGGAATAATGACTATATATTTGTTTGGGTCATCTAATACTAATATTTACATGAAAATCCATAAAGGATTCAGTATGCCTAAAGCATATAAATTAAAAAATTGTAATTATGTGTTCAATTAAGCTACAATGATCTTTGTATGGAACTCCTAATGAAGAACTTGTTAGTGATCCTATTTGCCCATAAAGCAATTAGAATCTGAATATGTAATTGTAGCAGTTTATATCAATGAGATGAACTTAATTGGAACTTTCGAAGTGGTTCTAAAAATTGCTGAATATTTAAAAGAAAGAATTTAAAATGAAAAATCATGAATTTCGTTCAACTAGTTCTCTATTGTTCCTATAAGTGAATGTAAATACACAAACCGATAATGGATGTAATTGATTAAGTAAGAGAGGGTGTGGTTATTATCCTCGTAGTGGTCACCAGCACTTAGGGAAATATAATAACAAAAATAGATGCCACAAGAAATGGAACATCTATTATAGACATAACAAAGATAATGATGCAAAAAAGAAAAATGTTATATGTTATTTGTTATTGATATTGAAGAAAAGGATATTGATCATATACGTGCAGTACATATAAATATTTAAAAGACCTTTATAAAGCATCTAAGAAAAGAAAAAGAAAAATTGAGACTAATTTAGTTGATAACTCAGTTCCTGTTGATATCACTCATCTTAGTGTCTCTGATTTCTTCAAGGATAGAGAATTATCTTGGCCTATAGATCGAGCATAAAACAAATGGAGTGCTTGTCCATCAATCAGCTTATATTGAAAAAATCTTAAAGCGTCTCAATATGAATGATGCTCATCTGTTAAGCACTCTTAAGATTATTCAGTCTCTCCATTTTAAAAAGGATCCATTCCAACACAGAAAGAATGACAACAAGATACTCAGTTTATAAGTACCATATCAAAATATCATTGGTGCTTTATTATACCTATCTTGATGCATTAGACCTAACACTATATTCTCTGTGAATTTGTTAGTAAGATTTAGCTCTGTACCAACATAACGGCATTGGAATGGAATCAAATATATCTTTTGGTATCTTTATGGAACAATGGGCTTGATGTTATTTTATTCAGATGAACCAACAGAAAATCCTAGTCTTATTGGTTATTCAGAAGCATGCCACCTCTGATTCCAACAAAGCCCATTCATAAACAAGATATATTTTCACTTACAATGAGAGTGTATTTGGTTAAAGTCTGTTATCCATCAACATTTGAGAAGTTAGTCCACAGTATTAAGACGCATTAACTCAACAATGTATCAATTGGATACATGACCTTTGAGAAGATATTCCATCAGGAGAAGCATATTTTTCATATAAGTAGTTTATGTCATTATATTAGATAACTGTGCACTGTACTATTTTTCCTTCAACTAGATTTTGTTCAACTAAGTTTTATTGGCCAAGGTTTAATGAGGCAGTATTAAGCACATCAAATAATACCTTTACATTATATGTAAATAAATAGTGAATCCAAAGGAGAGTATTTACAATATAGTGGATTCGCCACTTTGTGAAATTACTATATTTTCACTTACAATGCTAGGTTTATTGCTTGAAATTCATATTTTGCAGCTTCCTCTCCAATTGAAAAGAATTTCTCCTTGATATTTATAACAAGCATCACATTAGTCAAATATTAATAAGTATTTATTCTCATTTATAACAAAAACAAAAGCTCATAATCATTAATTGCTAGTTTAATTTACCATTCCAATCATTAATCAATTAACCAATAATTTTAAAGGTTGATAATTTTTGTACTTGATTTAAAAAAAAATCCATCCATTTTGCTCAACAATAATTAATAAATAAATTAACAAATTAAATCTTAGTGCAGCTTTGCATATTCAATGCACTTATACAAACTAGTTTATTGTTTTAGAACACATCATAGTTTATAGTATTTTAAGGAAAATTATCCCTGCACCACATTTGTTTTGTCATACGTACATCTAACTACTATAAAATTTTGACATATTTTTTGCACCACCCTTCTTTTTAAACTTGCATCAATAAACCCATTTTGATACTAAAAATAGCCATTTGAACCCTAAATGAATTAAAAAATATATTTTATTGTGTAAATTTTAAAAACTAAAAATATTATATTACAAGAATGCCCTAAATTCAATAAAACAAATAAAACCAAATTCTAAGATGATAATTTTTAAATAAACATGTAATTATAAAAAATTAACATCATGCAATTACACTTTTTTATAATTATAATTTCATTTAGTTTTTGTAATTAAAATTAAGTATAGGGATGTTTACAAAAACTAACATAAAGAGAAAAGCTCCCTGTAATTATTGTAAACTTCTCTGTAATTAATATTAAGAAACTTTCCTATACAAATAAATGAAATTATAATTACAAAAAATTAACATCATAATTTTTTAAATGAAATTATAATTACAAAAAATTAACATCATAATTTTTTAAATAAAATTATAATTATAAAAATTAACATATTGGATTTAAGATTTAATTATTTTATTAAATTTAGGGGTATTTTTGTCATTAAATTTTTAGTTTTCAAAGTTTTACATAATAAAATAGTTTTTTAATTCATTTAAGAGTAAAATAGTTATTTTTTAGTGTCAAAGTGGTTGGTTGATACAAATTAAAAATAAAGGTGGTACAAAGATCATGACAAAATTTTATGATGGTTAGATGTATATATGACAAAAAAAAAGGTAACACAAAAATAATTTTCCTTTTAAAACACATCATATTCAGTCAATTTCATTAATTAAAGGGATTAAATATCTTGCAAGTGAATAGGAGTATTAAAAAAACGAAAAAGAAAAAATTAAGGCCCTTTTATTTCATGCGAACTTCTCCCAATTTCCACATCAAAATGCAAATGAATACGATGTTAAAAAAGTGAAAGAATTTTTACAAATCATTCAATAACTTAAATAAAGAGGCAATCTAAAAAAAAATTAACAAGCACAAGACGTTTAGTATCCTTAGAAGATAAGAGCAGGCAGTGAAATGTACATGGTATTGATAAGTGCGACGATGAAATTCAGGTGGAGGAGATCGTGGCGATGATTTGACAGGTGGGGGTGGGGACTGTGCTAGTAGTGGCGGCGAAGGTAGGGTGGTGACTAGACTGATGGCAGGGGTGAAAGAGAGGTGATGATTGGACTAAAGGTGGAGGTGAGGGTGAAGGTGGTGGAGGTGGAGGTGGAGGTGATAGTGGAGGTGGAGGTGGTGAAAGTAAAGGTGAAGAGGGCGAAGGTGATCGTGGAGGTGGAGACATTACATATAGTGATGGTGATGATGGTGCTGTAAAAGGTAGGGGTGGTGATAGTGAAGGTGGAGATTGTGATAAATGTGGTGCAGGAAGAGAATGAAGAAGTGAATAGTTAATTTGGGGGGGGGGGTGATGTCTGACATGAAAAAGGGGTGGAAAGTGAACTAATAGCGATGGTGATAGTGAAGGCGGAGACCTGATTGGTGGCGGAGATGAAAGTAGATGTGGTGACCTGATTAGTGGCGGTAGTAAAGCCACTGGTATATATAGGGGTAATGATGATTGAGGCACAAGAAGTGGTGACTACCTCACTGATGGGGGCGGTGAAGGCAACGGTGGTGAAAGTGAGGGTAATGATGGTTGAGGTGTTGGAGAGGGTAAGGATCTAACCAGTTGAGGTCGTGACGCCGGTGCTAGTTAAGGTGGGGTTGCGACCTAAACAATGGTGTTAGTGAAGCCTGTAGTGGTAAAGATAGGGATGACGATGGTTGAGGTGCATGAGGGGGTGGTGAAGCTAATAGTGGTGAATGTAAGAGTGGTGATGGTTAAGGTGCAAAAGGTGGTAGGGACATGACCGGTGACGAGGGGGTGGTGAAGCTAATGGTGGTGAATGTAAAAGTGGTGATGGTTAAGGTGCAAAAAGTAGTAGGGACATGACCGGTGACGACGATGAAGCTAGTAGTGGTGATGGTACGGGTGGTGATAGTTTAGATGCAGGAGAGGGTGGTGACCTGACTGGTGGTGGTGGTAGTGAAATTAATGGTGGTGAAGATAGGGGTGGTGATGGTTAAAGTACAAGAGGGGGTGGCGACCTGACTGGTGGTGATGGTGAAGATGAGGGTGGCAATGGTTCAGGTATAAGAAGGAGTAGTGACTAGACTGGTGGCGGTGGTGGAGTTGGTAGTAATAAAGGTAGGGGTGACAATGGTTGAGGTACAAGAGGCGGTGACGACTTAACTGGTGGCGGTGAAGCCGCTGATGGTAAAGATGGGTTGATAATGGTTAAGGTGTAAAATGTGGTGTTGACTTGACTAGTAGCGGTGGTGATTTCATTGGTGGCTGTAGTGAAGTTGCTGGTGGTAATTGTGGGGGTGGTGCTAGTTGAAGTGCATGAGAGGGTAATGACCTCATCGATATCGGTGGTGAAGCCGATGTTAGTGAAGATGGCGATGGTTGAGGTGTAGGAGGTAATGGCGAACTGATCAGTGGTGGGGGTGAAATTAATAATGATGGTGGTAGTAGAGGTGGTGATGATTGAGATGAATGATGGGATGGCGATCTGACCGATGGCGGTGGTGAAGTCGATGGCTATGATAATGACGATGCATATGGCTAAGGTACAAGAAGGGGCGGCAACCTAATCGGTGGCAGTGGTGAAGATAGTGTTGGTGAAGGTGATTATGGGGATGGTTAAGGTACAAGAGGGGTCAGCCACCTAATTGGTGGCGTTGGTGATAGTTAAAGTGCAGAATGGGGTGATGACCTGACAAGTGGCTATGGTAATGATGGTTGAGGTGGGCTGTGGTGATGATGGTTGAGATGTAGGAGGAAGTGGTGATGTAATGGGTGTTAATGGCAGTTGTTGATTAGGTGTCAGTGGTTGTGTTGGTGGAGATTGCATTGGGGGTTGAACAAGTAAAGGTGTTGAAGTGGGTGGTTTTGATGGCTTAAGTGTTGGAGCCCATGGTTTTGTCTGCAGATGTAGTGCCCATTTTTCTCTAAATAAAACTATAGTCCCTGGTGATGCTGATGTGGGTGTGGGGGTCAAGGCTAAGAGATGTAGGAAGTGGTTGTGAGGGCATTAAAAGAGGTAAAAGAGGTTTGGGAGGTGATGGTTGAGATGAAAAGGGGGTCGAGATTCCACAGGTGGTGGAGATGAAGCTCGGGGAGGTGAAGGCGGTAGTTGAAACTAGACAGATGGGGGCAATGGTGAGAGATACATGGCGTCAATGCAAAACAAACTCCAACTATCCGATCTTACTAGACGGTTAAAGATTAGTAAGGAATGACATTCTGTAATTAATCGGTTAATCGTTTATTACTAAACCTTTCGCCGTTTAATTCCAGTGACCTTTCCAACATATTTGTGTTTTCCGTTTTGGCTAACCGGTTAGAGTTTAAGTAATTTTTTCTTTTTGGATTTTATCGATTAACCGTTTTAAAATAAACGGTTCACCGTTTATTTCCAGAATCACTTAGCTAGCAAATATTGCAGGGAATCAATTTTCAATTTGAGTTTAGCAATTATCCATTTTTCATGAATATAATAGGAATGATTATAAGACTTTTGTTTATTAATGAATAGCTCCAACATTGTAATCAAAGTCATTTAAAGTTTGTTATTATCAAAATCAATATTATGAACATATACAAGTTAACATTCTCCCCCTTTTTTTTTATGACAAACTTCTTTCAATATTTTGCTCCCCCTTAATATATGCTCCCCCTAAATGTATGGCCAATTTTTAAAAAATGTCCAATAAACAGATTTTTACTTAATAAAGCGTTTAAGGAGATTTATTTCAAAGGTAAGTTCTATACTTATTATTCGATATCTCCCCTTTCATCACGCAATGCCGAAAAACATTTATCATGAGTAGACGCACACTCTATATCAATTGTGTAAACATTACCACATCTATTTCCAATAAACAAAATTTTCCCATCACATGCATTCTCAATAACACATCTTGATTTATCAAAAATGACTTTATAGCCCTTGTCGCACAATTGACTAATACTAATCAAGTTGTGTTTCAAATTTTCAACAAAACATACATTTTTAATTAGAGTTGAAGAAACTTTACCGACATTACCAATTCCGAGAATTTTTCCTTTTGAGTTATCTCCAAAAGATACATCTCCACCATTTTCAATTTTGGGGAAACTTGAGAACCATGCATAGTTTCCGGTCATGTGTCTTGAACAACCACTATCCAAGTACCATTTATTTTTCTTCTTCTTCTTCAAGCTCTGCAGAGAAAATCTCAAGTCTTAGGTACCCAAAACTTTTTGGGTCTTTGAGAGTTAGCAATGGTTCCTTTTGGAACCCAAATACATTTCACACCATAATATGCATTTATTTTCACATGACATCTATTTTTCATATGACCGTCTTGATTATAATAATGACATACAACTTGATTGTTAATAGATATACTCTTCACAAAGTAGTTTTTATAATACTTTTGTTTCAAATCTGGCTTATAACCAAGTTATCCTTTATCAAACACACATTTTTAAGAGTTAAGCATGTTATCCAACATGTTTTACCCATTTGTAAATTTTAAAACAATCTCATTTAACTCTTTGTTTTTCTTCTTAAGCATTTCATTTTCATTTTTCAAGTCATCTATGTGTGATTCTAAATGCTCATGTGAAGTGCTAGATTTCTCATTTGATAATGCAACTTTATCATGTAATGTTTTATTCTCTAATTCTAAGCATGTAACTTTTGCACTTAGAGATTCATTTTCATTTTTTAGCTTTATCATTTCCTTTTTAAAACATACATTCTTTTTGCCAATTTTCATCCACTCATCATGCAACTCTTTAAAAGCATCATATAATTCATCATAAGTATGATCATTTACCTCATCGAGATCATCATCATCTCTCATTGCCATGAGTGCAAGATTTGACACTTCTTGCTAATCTTCTTCATCACTATCATCCCAAGTAGCAACCATGACTTTCTTCTTGAGTTTGTTGAGAAGTGAGCATTTTGATCTTATATGACAAGACTTTTTGCATTCATAGCATATGATAACCTTTTTCTTCTCTTTTTTTATTCTTGAAGTTTTTAAATTTTCTTCGCTCATCGATTTTCTTGAAAATTTTTTTGAACCTCTTTGCTAGCATGGCCAACTCCTCATCATCTGGTTCACTCTCATATTTTGAAGTTTTGAGAGTAATATTTTTCTTCTTCTCCTCATGCCCTTTCTCTGTTGTTAAGTCTTCTTCATATGAAATAAGAGAGCCAATTAAATCATCAAGAGGTAAAGTATTTAAATTTTTGGCATCTTCAATAGCAGTCCTCTTAGGTCTCCATTCCTTTGGAAGTGACCTAATGATTTTCTTTACTTTCTCACTATTTGATAAAGGTTTTCCTAGGGTCCCTAGGGTGTTCACTATATCCCTAAATCTAGTATACATAGAATATACACTCTCATTTTGTTCCATTTGGAACAATTCATATTGTTGAGTGTACCTACTAATTTTTGACTTTTTCACTTGATTCGTCCCTTCATAAATGACTTCAAGTTTGTGTCAAATTTCATTTGCACTTTCACAACTAGACACTCTATGAAATTCTTTCTTATCTAGTGCACAAAACAAGACATTCATAACTTTGGAATTTAGAGAAGTTTTTCTCTTTTCCAATTCATTCCACTCCTGTGAAGGTTTTGGAATATCTTCCCCGACTTCATTTTTAGTCAAAGGCATAAATGGACCATTATATACAATTTCCCAAATTTCATAATCTAGTGCCTGTAAATAAATTCTCATCCTAGTTTTCCAATACGGGTAGTCATTTCCGTCAAAGAACGGTGGTATAGTTGTGGACTGCCCTTCCCTGAAGGTTGAGTCATTTTGGGTTGCCATGAATCTTTTACTCTAGACAGTTAAGTCCTAACAAGAGAACCAAGCTCTGATACCAAATGAAATTATAGTTATGCAACCCAAAAGGGGGGGGGTGAATTGAGATTATAAAATTATTCAATTCTAGAGCAAAACTCAATGTAAATCTAAAACTAATTTAAAGCAATAACAAATAAATCAATCACAATATAAAAAGATAAGGGAAAAGAGATTCAAACACAAAGATTTTTATGTGGTTCAGCCAACCTCGCCTACGTCCACGCCTCTAAGCTTTCCGGGCTTGAGGATTTCACTAAGCAAGTCTCCAAGGCTTCAAATGCTTACACTTGACTTTAAAGGTGTCAATAAACCTTTACAACAAGAGATTATCCACAATCTCTTAACTCAAGTGTATCCCAACACTTACAATCACTCAAAACAAAAATTATAAATTTTGTTCTTCACTCACACAATGCTTAAGATTACAAACTAATGCTCAATATGTGAATAAATGAAGCAAGAATGAGTTTAATGCTCTATGAAGGTTGTATTCTCGATTATAAGCTCAATGATAGGGTTGTGATAAACTCTTGTTTGAATTTTAATGAGCTTATTTATAGTTGGAGCTGAAAAATAGCCGTTACAGATTGTCTGCCCGTAAACGGATCGCCGTTAACCGTTAACGGTTAACCGTTTGTTCTGGTCAAAATTACCGTTGAGCCAAATTTCAAATTAACGGTTGACTGTTTGTCATTACCATTTTGCCGTTAAATTCAACAGACCTACAAAACAAACTCCAGTTATCCGTTCTTACTAAACGGTTAAAGATTAGTAAGGAATGACATTCTGGAATTAATCGGTTAACCGTTTATTACTAACCTTTCGCCGTTTAATTCCAGTGACCTTTCCAACATAGTTGTGTTTTCCGTTTTGGCTAACCGGTTAGAGCTTAAGCAATTTTTCCTCTTTGGATTTTATCGGTTAACTGTTTCAAAATAAACGGTTCACCATTTATTTCCAGAATCACTTAGCTACCCAAATATTGTAGGGAATCAATTTTCAATTTGAGTTTAGCAATTATCCATTTTTCATGAATATAATAGGAATGATTATAAGGCTTTTGTTTATTAATGAATAGCTCCAACATTTTAATCAAAGTCATTTAAAGTTTGTTATCATCAAAATCAATATTATGAACATATACAAGTTATCAATGGCGGGAGGGTGTTATTTTCAAAGAGGGTAACATAACGCTAATTAAAATTAAGGTTTGATCAACATTCTTGCTGTGGAGTAATTTATTTTTCAGCCTATTGCACCATGAATACCACATAATTATTTGGCAAATTAATCTAAAATTAGCTAAAATAGCTTAAAATATAATATTGTTTTGACCATGTGAAAATTTTTCAACCTTCTACTCGTTACTTTTCAACACAATATTTTTCTCAATGGAAAATATAATTATGGCATTACAAATCATTTAGCATAATATTCTTTGCTTTTCGATTTTCAAAAGATTATCCCTATGCCCAAAAAATTCTAAAACTTGATGAATTTGAGAGTTTTGTCTTATAAATTAAGCTAATTAGCAGTAGGGGTGGGCAAAATATCCGATCCGACCTGACCCGACCCGATTCGATCCGATCCGATCCGAAAAATATCGGGTTCGGATCGGATCGGGTTGTTGATATAACCCGATCGGATGTATTCTTGCTAACCCGATCGGATCATGATCGAATCGGATAAAACCCGATCCGATCCGAAAAACCGATCGGGTTGCCAAAGAAAAAAAAAAGAAATTAAAGGTCAAAAAACGAAACCTAAACCCAAAGACTAAAGAGCACATGCACACGAACAACACTCAACACTCTTTAATAGCTAAAGACAAAATCACATTTTAGCCAAGCCAAGAACATTCTTCAGTTGCATCAAAACGGAACAAAAAAAAGAAAAAAAAAGAGAACCATATTCGGTTCACTCTAACAGCCACAACCACATCTTTTCTCCCTTCCTCAACTTCTCAATCTCATCTCAAGAACACTCTTCACGATTTCATGCACACAGCCACGCACACATATCGGAAAAGCAAGGGGCAGCTGGATCGATTTTGCCCGCAGTCACCGCCGACGCTAACTGCTCCGCGAGGACCGCAAATGGATCTGCTGCTACCGGATCTGTTGCTACCAGATCTGTTGCTACCGGATCTGCTGCTCCACGCCGCCAGTCCTCCACCATCACCTGATCCGATCCAAGATCCATTCAACCCGGTAATTGCAAGGCTGCAACCCGAGTTTCCTTTTCCTCTTTTGAAGCTCTGTTGGTATAATAGTACTATACCAGATTATTCGCCATTTAGCAGTAATATATCATATATTATTATATTACATGTGAAATTGTTAATTTGTAATTATGTATTGTTAAATGTTAATAAAAAAAATAAGAAAATTTGTAAATCCGTACCCGATCCGAATATATATCGAATCGGATCGGATCGGATCGGGTTATAAGTTCGGGTTGTGTTCGGATGAATTTGTGTTCAACCCGATCAATCCGAAATCTGATCGGGTTGATCCGAATCCGACCCGAACCCATATTTGCCCACCCCTAATTAGCAGTAAGAGATCAAGTAGTTTAACGAAAAATGTGTTTCAAAAAAATAATGGTTTAAGCATATTCATTCAGTCAAGGAAGAATTTTTTATTTAGTGCAACAGATAATAGAAAGTCTAAATTAAGCAAATTAAATTGTAGCTTGAAAATTGATGCAATCATAAAAATACTTGAGCAAAATCAAATTCTTCATACAAATTAAATTTGTCTTAAGTAGGAGTAATATCTGGCTACGCTATGTATCTTAATTTCATGCAAATCTTTCAAGAACCAATTAAGATCTCGATGGGGAAATAATTTGTCATAATTTATCCTGGATTTCTTAAAACAATTCTGTTGTTTTTGTTTTGCATTATTAGATGGATTTTAATCTTATGCAACAACCCTACAGTTTATTAATTTGCTTGTAGTCAAGATGACACTCCGAAGATATCTTGCAATAAAACTGTTGCCAAACAATATAATTAAGCAGCTTCGGCTCCCAAAATGAGGTCTAGCTCAGCTCTAGTGGGGAATGTTAAAAACACTAGCCCGGCACGGATCCAGATAGGACCTGGGCAATGCGGGTTGGAAATTACCCGGACTGTGTAGGCTGGATATTACCCAGTCCAAAGATGAGATCGTCTAGACCCGAGCTTCATTTGATAAATTCAGTGTCAAGCTCAGGTATAGCATGAAACTTAGATTAAATATTATAAAAAAAATATTATTTTAAATAATTATATTTATTTAACCCACCTATTACATATGTTTAAATTTTACATATTTAAAGTTCATATTTTTAAGCCTAATTCATTAAAATAAAAATAGAAAATTAAAAAATAAACATATATAATATTTCAAAATATAAAATATAAGTTTTTTAAGTTCGAATGCAAAAACTAAGCCCGATGTCGAGCTCTTAAGGCCCAGCCTAGATGTCCAAAACAAAAAAAAAATACCCGATCCAAATTGGAATTGCCATACCCAAGAACAACCCGGGTTTTTACCTTTTTGTCAACCCTTAACTCTTGCTACAAGTGTCATGCTTAGATCCGGATCCAAATTTTATAAAATTCATATTTAAACTAGAATTAGAATTTAAATGTTATAGTAATAAAATATTTGGTAGACATTATCCACTATAATTTAAAAGTTATATTTATATGATTTTCCGCGTGTATGATAGAAAATCTATTATATTTTTAATAATTTTGTGTCAAAATTATTATTTAAAATTTATATTTACTACATATCATTAACTTTTGTTTTATAATTACAATTTTTTTCTACAGTAATTGTATCTTAAAAGTTACAACACTTCAATCCCAAACAGTACCTTACTGGAGTCATTTAGAAGCATTGAATTTTACATAAATAGAAAAACGATTAAGGTTAAAATAATTTTTTTTTATTTAAGTATTTTGATACTTTTACTTAAAAAGGATAAAATAATCAATTGGTCTTATATTAAAAGCAAAGTTAGCCGTCAAAAGATTGTCAAAAATCAAAGTCACAAGATTTAATTGAATAATTGTCCACAATTCTTCTTTATTTGATTTTTTAAAAATAATATGAAATTATGTTATTATATTTTATGAATTGCGTATATTTACAAAAATTGTGAGGTAAAATATCACCAATCCAAAAATAATTGACTGTAAATTTTTTTCATAAATACAAATAAAATATTTAAAAGTATAATAGCAGAAAAGTAGTATGTGCAACTATTTCTGAAACAATGGGATTCATCGGTCCAGTGTCGTCTCCCTGAACAAAATAATTGAACAATTGTGACATTTCTAATTTTATAAGCCGCTATAAAAAATAAAATTACATTAAGGAGAATCACTAGAAAACTATGTCATCTTTCCTAGATGAGGAGAGGAAGCAGCTCCTCTCATTATTAAAATGAGATCATCCAGCATCTCGTAGATTGAAACAGAACAAGGATGTGCTTTATCAGCAACAGAAAAACAATGGGTCTTCCCATGAATGCTTATCCAACTGCACCCAGGTGACTTCTTTAAACCTCTATCTTTCATCATTGTTCTCAACTCAGCTACAGCATCCCATCTTCTAGAGGAAGCATACAAGTTTGATAGTGATACATAGTTTGAGGGATTCTCTGGTTCTAACTGAATAAGTGACTTGTAAGCCAAATCCTGCATCTCGGAGTTCCCATGCATTACAGAAGCACTAACAAGAGCCCCCCAGATGCTTGGACTGGGTTCAACAGGCATTGTTTTAATGAAATCGAGTGCTCTATCAAGCTGACCAGCGCGACCTAACATATCAACAACACAAGCACATATCTCAGTTGTTGGCTTAAATCTGTATGTGTTTATGACTGAATTGTATATTTCAAGGCCTTCGTTTATCAATCCTGACCTGCCGCAGGCAGAAAGAACCCCAACAATTGTTATAATATCTGGTTTGCTCCCAAGGCAAACCATCTTATTGTACAATAACACAGCTTCATGTCCCTTCCCATGTAATCCATATCCTGAAACAATTGAACTCCATGAGATTGCATCTTTGTTAAAAGAACTATCCTCAAATACTCGCCTTGCACAATCCAAGCTCCCACACTTAGAATACATATCTATCAAAGCATTACACAGAGACACATCATGATTCAACTCCTTTCTAATTGCAAATCCATGAATTTGTTTCCCACCGCTTAAACCAATAAGTGAGCTACAAGTGGGAAGAACACTCACAAGCGAAACTTTATTAGGTTCTATTCTATCTTTCAACTGCATTTCATGAAAAAGAACCAATGCTTCATCCAAATCTACATTCTGCACATAACCATTGATCATCGCCGTCCAAGCATAAACATTTCTACGCTTCATTTGATCAAATACTCGCCTACTCCAAACAACTTTATTATCCCTTGAATACATATCAATCAATGAACAAGCCAAATGAAAATCCGAATCAAAACCAATATCCAACTCATTCCTCACAATATAACAATGAAGCTCCCTACCATAATCCCATCTTTTAGTGTTTTCGACATTAACACCAATCAAAGTCAAAAGACTTGAAACAGTAAATGCATCAAGTTTCACTCCATCAATCTGCATAGACCAAACAATTTCACACAAATCCTTACCCAAACTAAAATCCCTCGAACTCGCATGCCCCGAAATTCGCACATTCCAAGAACCCACATTTCTTTGAGGCATTTCATCGAACAGGTTCAGACATTCACTAAATTTTCCACATTTAACATACATAGATATAAGAGAATTGGCCAAAATAACATCCACAACAAACCCAATTTTAATACTCAGCCCATGAATCAACATTCCAACATTTAAGTCCTTAATCTCACCACTTAATTTTGATATGGTTGCTAGAGTAAAATCATCTGGTGACACATTGCTATAATACATGTTACTAAACAACTCCAAAGCTTCATTGTGTCCATGGTTTTTGACATACCCATTAATCAGTGAGTTGTACAGATACACGTCCTTGTGTTGAATTGAGTTGAAAACGAGTTGAGACTGAGTTGGCTGGCCGCATAAAGCGTAAGCAGTGATGAGTTTTGTGCTTACGAATGGGTTTGAAATGTGGCCGAGCGAGAGGATTTGAGCGTGGGATTGTTTGGTGAGTTTCAGAGATCGATGGGTGACTGAAACCCGAAGAAAATGCTGCACAGTGGCAGAAGTGTAATTACGGGAGGTTATGAGGGCAAACGTGTTGCGTGCGGATGAGAGGATCATCAGAGAACAGACAGTTTATGAATGTCCGCTGAAACGGAGTGTCCTACAAGGTTTTCGGTCAAATAATTTAATTTATAATATATTATATATACTACTCTAATAAAAATTTTGGGAGCTTAAGAAAATTTCTTGAGGCTTTCGATAAAAGAGAAGGCAACGCTATATTCAAATGTGCTTCATTGTCGATATGATCATAGATTATTATCTAAATAAAACTCATGGATATTTAAAGTTAAGTCATAATATCCTTTTAAGAGTTAAAGACCTTCAAAGTGTAATTATCTGGGGTTATAAATTATTATGTTTATGGAGATTCGGGTTTTTCCATATGGGTTGTGGGGGTTGATTTAATTTTTACTTTCAAAGATTTAGAGGTAAATGAGCCAATTTTGAGTTTAGATATTCAGATTATATTATCACAAATTTGATTTAAAACGTTGTAACAGACTTCTTATTATAAATATCATACTAATCATACTTTATACAATTAACAAACCATTAGTAACAAAATTACTAATCACATGAATTTTCGCTTCTTTGGCACTATCTTTGAGAATTTTATAATTTTTTTCTTCATTTTAGTTGGAGAGTAGGGGTTTTATTTAAGTCTTTCTCAAATGTTGCAATGATAGTTTTCTCTCCTCTGAAGAATGGATAACAATCTCTTTAATTAAGGATGTGTACTTTATAGTATAAATGTATAAACCCAATGAACCAATTTATTGTTGAAGTACTCTTACTTCGCTTTAATGATACCCCGAACAAAAATAATTGTTATTCGTTTGATTCCAGGCAAGCCTGGATACTAGCTAGATGTTGCTCGTTAGAATGTCAACACATAGGCCACAGCATACGTTTCCATTGCAAATTAATTATATCAAAGTTTCAAAAAGTGTGATTGAGCAAATCGGAAAAATATAATGTATGAGATAGTGCAATTAAGAGAATCTAGTTCCAATCTTAATTTGGGATCACAGATTGATATAAAAAATGTTAAAAAGAAGACAGCATTTAGTTTTATATGTTCATGATCAAGCTTTTGTAAAACGAATATGGCGACAAAGGTAACCAAAAGGCCAACAGAACTTGCACTAAATTTGAAAGTACTCCGTAACCTTGTCCTTTCATATCCTTTTCAGTACTGGACCTAAGCTATACAACTTTATCATCATCCGAAAGATGTGATTATTCTGGTTGATCCCTTTGCTGCTTAAATTATTTGAATGCTTTCCATCATATCATCTGTCATTCTGTCTTTTCTTGAGCAATATTTGTCATTTTTTTTTATCAAATTAATAATCTAGTAATCTCCTTGAAGAAAATTTTTTCGGGACAGTCCAATTTAAAAGCTCGATGGGAGACCATTCCGACCCCGCAGCCAAACAGCTAGGCCACCTAGCACAGTATAAGGGGTGAGCAAATTCAGATTCAGATCGATTTAATTGAATTTCAGGTTAATCAGATTGAGGAAAAGGTAATCCAAACACAATCCGAACTTATAATTCAATCTGATTTGATCTGAATATCGGATCAAAAATTGTATCATGAATGGTTTGCATATGCATAATACTAGTTTAGTTTCTTCAAATTTTCTGATTGGATAGGTTTGACCCGATCTAATCACAATCTAATCCAATCGAGATAGAGTTTTCATCCGCATCTGATCTAAATCCAAATTTTTTAGATCGGATCGGATCGGGTCGGTCAAATTATTTATCCACCCCTATGCAACACTTCCAAACAATTTATTCATTTGGGAGCGATGCGTTGTGGCAGCAGAGCTGCTTAGCTGCTGCGAAGACACCTCGGTTTCCAACCATACTAAGTGTATCATTTGGGCGACAGCAATGGGACCCACAATGTTAAATTTAATTATATAACTTCTCATTTTGATACTATGTAATTTTTTTATGGTGGTACAAGAGGTATGGAATTCTAACTGTGCTTCCATGAGTCGAAAAAGAGCTTAAATTCTACATTCGTGTAAAATACTTCCAAAAAATAAACAACTTAAAAAAGAGAGAGAGAAAGAAATAATGAGCCTACTGGTTTGGTTGCTATGATGTCTATTGCCCATCTATAATCAAAAGATTTTGGGATCAAATTTAACTCATGTGAAGATAGTTAAAGATTTAACCCTCTCGCCAGTTCTGAAAGATAATTAGTATAATTTATCTTGCTATCTGGTTTGGGTGGGATTTCTGTGCCTTTTTTTTCCTTTTTTAATAAAGAAAAAGTTTATCTAAAGGAGGATACAAAACTATCATTTGTCAATAACAAAACTCTTGTTGATGTCCTATTATTGCTCGTACATAGTTAATAATGGATACTTACAATCTTTCCACAAAACACCAAACACCTAAGCATCACTACTTCTCATCTTTCCATGCAAAATTGGACCACTTTATTAATTAATTAGAAAGAAGTACATAAAGTTTGGGATTGCATATGTTATTACAACCCAAATTTTCACACCATTGCATCAGTCCAAAGCTCCAGCAAAGCTGTCTTAAGAGCCTTGTCATTTGATGACCCCCAGAAAAAAAAAAAGAAAAAAAGGTAGTACTAGACTAACTTTAAGTCATGCAATAATTTAGCAAATTAAAAAAAATAACCCAACAAAATTAACAAAATGGAGCCACTAAATTGTGGAAACTAGCTTTGCTTGTTGCACAAGCAGCAGCACCAAAATCATCCAAATTCCACAAACCGTCCCATAGAATTTCCTCATTGGAGGGCTCTGTCATAATCGCACTATTGTTGTTGCCATTAGGCATGCAATTATAAAAGAAATTATTGGCTTGTTGATCCTGATCAGTTATTGTATTAGGATGATATCCCATAAACTCTGGCCTCGGCGCCTGAGGTATATATGGCACTCTATGCTCACTTTCATCAAGCAAGAACATGATCCTTTTCAAGTCCAGTTGATTAAGTTGCATGTCTTGCTGCTGGTGCTGGTGCTGGTGCTGTTGTTGCTGATGAAATTGTTGCCTTTTCAGAAGGCGATTTTTCGCCTTATCAGTGTTATCAGAAGAGATTTTAGCCTTTTTCTTGAAATGGGTCCTCCAATAGTTCTTGATTTCATTATCAGTTCTTCCTGGCAAGCTTCTAGCAATTGTTGACCACCTAAAATAATATCGTTGATTTGTTAGCGTATTATTATAAACGTTAATTAACTTAAATATAATTATAATCAAACTTATTATATTTACCTGTTTCCCCATCTAGCATGCAACTCAAGAATTATGCTTTCTTCGTGTGGTGTTATTTGCCCTCTCTTGAGGTCTGGCCTCAAATAATTCACCCACCTCAATCTGCAGCTCTTTCCATTCCTTCTCAACCCTATACAGCCAAAAATAAGTTTTTAACATGCAAAAAGCACTTTTAGAGAAGCAGAAGCAAAAGCAGTTTACAGTTTTTTATTTACCTGCAAGCCTGGCAACAGAGTTCCATCTGCCTTCACCATGTAGCCTAACATATTCAATGAGAAGCCTATCTTCTTCAGCAGTCCAAGGACCCTTTCTCCAGCCTTCATCAATAATGCCCCAACCCATTTGTGCACCCATCATTCCCCAAGACATGTGAAATTGTCAAATGAAAAAAGCAAAAGCGTTAAGCAGCTTAAGTAGGTAGCTAGCGAAGTTATAATTATTCAAGCTTTTGCTTTGTGTTACAAGCAAAAGCTTATTTGTAAGCCTAAGCTTTTTAATTGTCCTCCAAATTCTATGGCACTTCGAGGTGAGTGTGTGTGGCATATTTATATACGCACTAAAGCAATAACTTTATCATTCCATCAGTCAATTTACTGTCCTTTTCAAAATCATCCATATCCTTTTCCTGTGCAAGAGCTACTTGTGATTTCTACGATACCATCATCACTTGGTAAAATGACTAGAACAACCTTTTCATCATGCAGGGTTCTGATCAATCAACGGTTGTGATGAAGTAGGGGCAATTAGGAAGATTTCAAAGAATGTTAAGGCATTGGGTGACATGTTCTATTAAGGGATCAAATCCAATTAGAATATATTTGTTGATGCTAAAGCAAGACAAAGAGAGACACGAATCTCATAGCCTTAGGCCACGTATGAACTAGGGCTTATGCATCAAGACAATAGGAATTAGTAGCTCTGGAAAATATAGGAAATAAAATATCAAGTGGGTGGTGGATTTTTTTCATTTGAAAATTACTTGAGACCAATGGGGTTTTACCAGCTGTTGTCTTTGTTTTCTTCTAAAGGGTATGAATACATTTAATCTCCATTAAGTCTTAATAAAATAGAATTTGTTGGATTCCATATCGGGCATTGTGGTCATTTAAATATTCATCCGATTGATGGTTTTGGTACGTCACAAGGAGGACAGGTGGTCTCTTTGGTTATGTTCTTCCGAGAGAGGTGCTTCAGGGGACTACGCACTGTATATAATTTCATTACTCATTGCTCTTGTTTCGCCATATATGGCAAAGCATTGTATTTTTTTATTATAGAGTTTGAGAATTTAAAGAAAACTGAAAATGAAAAGTGATTAGGTGGGCTGATAATTGTATGAGTGTAGTTAGTTGATGTCATTATTATTTTTTTTTTGTACAAGAGATCATCTAATATTCAAAAATTATATTGAATCCCAACTAATTCAGATTCAAACCGGATATGACTATTAGAGTCACAAAGTTTTTTCAATAAGTATTTAATGTAATTGTATTCTCAAATCTCGAATCGAAAACTTTAATTAAAGTAGAATAGAAACATTCATATCAGTTGATCTACGCGCTTGTTGAATTATTTATTTTTTATAGGAGAGATTTTTTTTTTAACATTTAGAAATAAATTCGGTTCATTATGAATATAATATCTGGAGTATGCTATCATATAACTAATTTATCAAACTTTTATAGACTTTTAAGTTATAAATATGAGTATTTAAAAAAACATAATACTAATTTAGTGAAATTATATAAATTGATCATATAGATCATTAGTTTATTATAAAGGATTAGGATGCCAACATTTGTTAGATATTTTGGTCAAAGAATTGGGGATGACCGGTGTTCTTAACTTTCCAATTATTTGCTACTAAGTGGTGATGAAGTGTACAGAATCAGATTTAGATTGAGCTTTAAACAATCAGGGAGCAAAATTTTGTTTACTAGACCAGTCCATTATTGACAGCTTCATAATCAACTTCGAAATTAAAAAAACAAAGAAAAGAGGAAGAAGACCACTATTTAGTTTTGACCATCTGCCCTTATCTTCTTGCCTATGTGGCATCATATGATGACCAAATTTTCTTGGGAAAGTGACTTAGTAGCACGGAAAATGCATATTCTCATCTGTCACAGCATCAAATAGACACTAATAATCCTTGTTCTGTACGGAATTATTTACTAATTAAAGTGAATCTTAAAATACTTGTACTCCTTAGACATTGTTTAACAGCTAAGCATGCTGTGATCTTTAAATTAATTGATTAGCTTTCTTTTGATTAAAGAAGCCGAGTAAAGGGTGGAAGATCTCATGCTGTTCCTTGTTTGTTTCTTCCATTTGGGTGTCTTTTCGAAGTAGATTAGGATGGAGATTTTACACGATGCTGTGGCCTGTGGGGCTACAACCAAGCATTAATTAACATTTTATATTATTTTTTTCTTAATTGCAAGGGATTGTGGTGGCATGCCTATGAGTTTCTAGAAATCCTGGCTTTTTCAATCAAAAACTTAATTTACTAGGTTATATTTGGAATTTTATTTTTGAAAAAAGGTTATATTTGGAAATTGAATATTCAAACAAACAAACAAAAAACCAAACAAGTTTTCTTTGTAAGACATTTTTTATGTATTTTTCTAACTCCCCAAGAAACCCAAAAAAAAAAATCATCTATCAAGTGCTTTTTTGAAAATTGCAAATCTGAAAAGGGTTTTCACCTTTTTTTTCATTCAAATATTACTGCATATTAAAGGGATTTTAAAAAAAAAATCCACTGTTTCAGGAGTACTTTGGCAGTACTTCATCAAATGCACTTTCAAAATTAATATTCTTTCAAGTGCTTTTAAAAAGATTAAAAATTATTTATAAAAAAAATTGATTATCCTCTTGCAAGCACTTGTTGTAAAGACACTTTTAAAGCTATATTAAATCTTGCAAATTAAAATTGCGTATCAAAATTTTAGTTGCCTGCTTCTTTTCGAGCAGTTTCAATCAAGGAAATACATAAAGAAAGTTCACTTAGCATTATTTTTAGTCAGATTTCACTAGCAGTGGAGGACAATATATAATTAATTGTGTAAAGCTTTTTTGTTTTGATAAGATAATCTTTCGGTATTTTATTGTCTAAAACCGAAAGTAGTTCTGAAATTAGCATGATTAAAGGATCTTAATCACGCGATTACATCGAAACATAAGATTGTGATACTGAAATTAGTATGATTACGAGATCTTAATTATACGACTACTTTTATTGTGCTATCGTCTAAAGATTTGATCTTTACAGCAAGTTTGATAGATATATGATCGGTCCAAATTAATTGCTGAGCACTATTTTGTTTAATATCTTTGCATAACAGTTTTTCTCTTGTATTTTTTGTTGCATTTCTTTCATATTTGCCAAATATGTATGTATGCATGTATATAGAGAGGTGTGAACATCTTTTCTTTTTCTTTTTTTAATTATGTGAATACATTATTAAGGCATATGATTTTATAGTTAATTAAACAATAATTTTTTTAAATCACATGGTTTAATAGTGAATTAAACATTGACTCTATTAAATTATATGTTTTAACAGTGTGCCTACATTAAAAAAAAAATGACAGCAGTCAAAATGAGAGAAGAACTATATATCTATGTGTGTGTGTGTATATATATATATAGCAATTTAGATCTCAAACCTTCTTAATATCCTAAAAAAATTATTATTTCATATGATGTAATAGTGTAATGCCAGGATCCCAGATTAGATGAGAACCTATACTAGTTCAGATGAGAATGAGAAACTTCATTCATTAATTACAAACTCTTATCTTGGCCTTTATTATCACTAAAACTTAAGCGATCATAGGCACAAACAGTATTCACAACTAGTTAGTTAAATTGCGCCGAGAAATATTTATTGAATAGATTTAAATATATTAATTTGAATAAATTTTTAATATAATTACTTTTTAGAAAAAAAAAAAAACGGTGGAGCAAGAAGAATAGAAATCAATAGCTATTGCATTGTAATTTTAGAAGAGAATTTATGCTGCTCTCAGACTGAAGCGGCGAATAAAAATTATATAATTGGATTCAGTTCTGATTTGGCTTCGTGTTTCCTTTTTTATAAGTTGTAGTTGAAAGTTATCATATAAAACGAATTATCATTTTTGGCGCTATTTTTCATTGTTAAGCTACAAAATTTTAACATTTACTTTGCATCACTTTTTTTTTTACATTTGTATCAACTAACCACTTTTGCATTAACACTATTAAATAATTTTAATAAAATAACAATTTTATTAAAAATAAATTAAAAGACTATTTTATCTTATAAAAACTTTTAAAATTAAAAATTATAATAATAAAAATATCCCTAAATTTAATTAAAAATAAATCCCAAATAGAGGTGCTTAGCTGATTTTTACTAAATTTAGATTTTACAAAATTTTAATAATTATTTTTATTAAAAATTATAATTTTAAAAAAGTTTAATAAAAATAAATGAATTTATTTATTAAAAAATTATAATTTTGTAAAATTTTATTAAAATAGTTGAATTTATTTCTTAAAAGAATAAATCCTAAAATTTTAATAATTTAGGGGATTTTTATTAAATCCCAAAATTTTGTATTTATTTTTATAAATATAATTTTATATTAAATAATTTTTATTAAAAATAAAAATTCTAATTTTGGGATTTTTTTAAATTAAATTTTGGGATTTTTTTATCATTATAATTTTTTATTTTTTAAAGTTTTTATAAAATAAAATGGTCTTTTAATTTATTTGAGGTAAAATTATTATTTTATTAAAATTATTTAATAGTGTTAATGCAAAAGTGACTAGTTGATACAAAAGTGAAAAGAAATGTGGTGCAAAGTACATGTTAAAATTTTGTAGTGGTTGGATGAACATAAAGCAAAATAAAGGTGGTACAATGATAATTTCCCTATAAAAATATATGTTGATAAAATTTAATGGTAATCAATTTATAAATACACAAGATCCCTAAAAGATATATATAGCATAATTCATATTAGCAGTAGAACTAAATTCCCAAAAAATGAAACTGAAAACACTAATATGAAATCCCTTTTTAATTTAATTTCCTAAAATACCTCGCTAGACTCGATTCATTTTTAATAACTTGAAAACAAGTTTTCTTTCTAATTATTATTGACTAAGCAGCAGTGTTAGGCCCCAAATATGTATATTTAAACTTTTGTACATCTACAATATTTATAGAAAAAACAGTCCTTAATTAGTCTTCACTATTTTGTTCTTGTACAAGGATAAAGACATAGAGACTAGAGAGTTGATTGATGAGACATTTTACCACGAAAATTGATAAATTCTGAAGTAAAATCTTCAAAAAAATAAAATAAAATATCTACAACTTTTTTGCACTTTCACTCTAATATAATCATCGTGAACGGAAAAAATATAGCATGTTTGGATAATGTTTCCACTAAAATAGTTGGGATCAAAAATATATTTTTTAAACCAATCTCTTCATTATTTGACTGGAAATAATACAACTACTGTTCTTACCTTTACTACTTTACTTTGACAACTATTTAACATTATGTACGTGATAAATAATAAAAAATTGTTTAAGTCGGTCATCTAATTGATCATTAGAATCGAGAAATTAAGGGTAAAAAAGAATAACACCAAACTAAAGGAAAATGTTATTAATCCAAAAGTACTTTTCACCATAATTATTATAAGCCTGCCTTACTATTTTTCATTCCATCACTTGGCTAAATGCTCTTTGAATTCCAACAGTTTGAGCCAATTACTTAATTATTCTGTATAATTTTAGACCGTATACAAAAAGCCTATGTTATTGTGTTTGTGGTTGTTGGATATGACTTTTTAAAAGTAAATTAAGGAGAAAAGAATAGATACATTCCTATGATTTGGAAAAATAGTCATGCAGACCTCAAGTTTTCAAAAAAGAACACCCAAATCTATTTTTAATCATAATACCCTTTGAATTTATTAATTAAAAAAATAACTATAAATATCGATAAATACAATATAATATGCATAATATAAAATGTCTAGAAGACTAATAAATTAAAATATTTTTAATATTAAAATAATTTTAAATATGTAAGTTATTATACTTTTTTTAATAAAATATTTTTATTAAATATAAAGATTTTAAATAAATCTTTGGGTTTAATAGATTTTACAATTAACAAAATGTCTTTCATGTTAATAACTTTTAAATTATTATTTTATATAATATTCAAAATAACTTAAATTTAATATATTTATTTTAGTATTGTGTTTCTTTTTTTATAAAATTTACTTCAATATAATAAAATATGTTTAATAGATTGTAAAAGAAAAAAATATTTTTTGAAGTATTGAAATTATTTTAAAAAATATTCAATTGTAAAATTTACTTTAGTAATATTTCTATGTATTATAAAATATTGGAGTCAATTTTTTTTAAGTTAATAGAGTCAAATGGGTATTATGTCAAAGTAGGGTCTTGATATCCCCTATTGAAAACTTGAGGCTTTTTATGACTATTTTTTCAAACTTCAGGAGTGTAAGTGTCATTTTCCCTAAATTAATAGTATTTTATCAAATATAACCTAAAATTAAAACAAATTTTACTTGCATAAAATGAATAATATATTATAATTAAATAAATTTTAATAGAGTTAGATGTACAATAGAAATCTTTTGAGTAATTTTAAAAATTATAAGGACTACTTAGATAATTGGTTCAAACTAGAGAGATCAGATGAGTATTCTCTGTCACTTAACGTGCAAGTTGGCCCTAAATAAAAAAATACATAAATAAAGAAAACCAGCCAAGTGAGAAGAGATATTTGTCGATAAATTACTCTTTAGTCCCTTAAGTTTAGACTAATTACCCACTTAGCTTTTGTATTTTCAAAAATAATCCAAAATGAAGTTATTTGTTGTTACCATAGTTGTTGGAGCTAACTTTTGTAGCATAGAATAGTATTTTTGTCTAATATAATTACATAAAATTTAAATAAATAAGAAACACAATAGGTAAAAGTAGAGAATGAAGTAGATTTAAATAAAAATAAATTTAAAATGTGGAGATTTTGTTAATTGTTAAAAATACAGGGACTGATTATAAAAGAGAATTTACAAATGGACTGAATTTGTAATTTTAAAAGTACATTTTAACTCTTTACATATTTAATTAATGGACATAGAATAAAACAGTTTAATGATATTTTGTTGTTTTGCTAGAAACTGCCTCAATATTAATTGTGAGACTTTACTATTTTTTTCTATTACTGAAATTACAATGCAAAGAGGTTCATTACAAACATTTAGATCATTTCACATTCAATCAATTACAGTAAACAAATTGGTTGAATTTTTTTAGGCTTACTGCCAAGCAGAGAGAAAAATAGTGGATCAAAATATTAGCAAAGGGAGAATTTTTAAATACACGAGGGGTACAGGAAATGATATACCCACCTAAGTTCACAAAGTTAATATATTAGGTAGAGTGCTACCATGAATAATCCTTAGGTCTTTGACTAACATTTCTCTATTATTGAGTCTACCAGCTGATAAAGCAACAAATCTCCTACAAAAAATGATTTATGACCTTTTTTGGTATTGCGGTTGGGCATCTGTACCTTAAAGTTATAACATTAGATTGCTAGGTAAACACTAATTACTGTGACTAGGAAATTAAATTCTTTTGATCCAACACTTATATCATGAAAATCTTATAATATTTTTACTATTTCTGTCAAAATCATTTTTTAAAATTATATTTATTACACACTATTAATTTTGTTTCATAGTTAGGATTTTTCATCATAGATATAGCTTAAAAGATATGATATCTCAACATCAAATAGGACATATATCTTGTAATTTAATATATAGTAAAACATCGATTAATTAATAGCATTAGAACCATGAAAAATCTATTAATTTTAAAAATATTAATTGATTGATTAATTAAGAAATTATATTTTCATGAAGATATTACTTATCTTGGAAATTGTGATCAAGTTTATAGTATATATATATTTTTATGTATGTCTTATTTGTTTTATTTATTATGTTTTATTTTAGTAGTAGTAATTACCTTAAATTGGTGGTAATAAGATTCCTACAGAATTTTTATTTTTCTATGTTAAAAGATAATAGTTCTACACCATGGAGTTCATTGCGCTTAAAATAATTCTTAAAATGAAACTAACATTGAAATGACGACACTAGTTACGTTTGGAGCTTCTTTTCGCATCACTACCGGGTCTGCCCTCGCATTTCTTGTTATCATTTCCTAACCAAAAACAAATGTACAGCATTTACCCATGTTATGAATACTATTCCAAAGATATATGTCTGGTGATGACAACTTGAGATCTTGATCAATCAATCAATCAATTAATTAATTAGGTAAAGCCGGATATGAATTTGGCTGTAGAGCACAACAAAAACATTTTGAACCGACTGCTTGACTTGAGAGCGTTAGAAACGTTGACCGTTGCCATCAAGGCCGGTAAAAAGGTATTTATTAGAGACAATTAATTAATTAAAGACCAAAAAAAGATCATTAATTAGTTGATGTCATTAGTGAACTCAATCAAAAACACCAACGAAGAAATTGGTCAAATTGATTCTCAAAAACCTTTGACTGTACCTGCCCAATGCCCGTTTATGTTCATAAAAGCAACCCCAAGAACATGACCAATCGCAAATGGTGCTAGTTAGGAGAATAATTTTAATGAACAAGTCTTTGCATTTCATTTTCATCACTTTTTACATTTCATTTCATTTCATTATCAACAGAAAAATATCCAATTTCAGTTTCAAACATGCATAACCCGTTTTTTAATTACGTCCCAAACTCGATAGTCTCCAAAAGGTGATGTAGGAGGAACTCCTTTTTGTTACAACTAGGAGCTTAATTTTGACCAGCAGAACAGATTTGTTTATATATCAAGTGGCCCATGAAGCTTTAACTATTATGCATTTTACCCCTAAATCTACATTTTTTTTTTTTTAAGACTTGGCTCCTAAGAGCGTTTAACTTTTTTTTTTTCGCCTAAGACAGAAAATTCTCTTGCTTGCTTGACTATAATATAAAGAAGAGACATCATTTACCCAATCACAAAGGATTTAAATTGAGATTTTTGAAACAAATTGGATAGGGTATTCGTACATCTGATGCATAACTTAAATATGATAAGCTATCCTCAAAGGATGGAAATATTAAGTGAATTGATTGGAAATTAGGAGATATAAATATATTAATAGGATCACGAAAATTTTGAGAACGTATATAATTTATTTGTTAATTCTATTAATTGAATAAGTTTAGATATATTTATATCACATAAAATTTAATTCGTAATATTTGAGTAAAAACCTTATGTTGTGTTAATTTTATCACTATTGAACTTGTTATATTCATCTATATAAACATCATTTTCTTTCCCCTTTTTTTTTTTTTGTCAATCAGTTACTAACATGATATCAAAAACAATTTTTCTATTTAACTGCATTCTTGATTTAAGTTTTACTCTCTCTCTCTCTCTCTCTCTCTCTCTCTCTCTATATATATATATATATATATATAATGCTGATCTAATCCAGGATCTTAGATTTTTATTAAAGTCTGGGAAAGTTATTAAATCATGTGATTTAATAGTATAATGCCATTATACTATTAAACTGTACAATTTAATAGCTTTTGCGGTTATTATATTTTACACTGCATGGTTTAATAATTTTTTCAGAATTTAACAAGTCCAAGATCCAAAAATCTTATCGACATCATATGGTTTAATTTCTAAGAGAACATCGAACAATTTCATACTCATCAATCTCATCTCTAATGGCTTGCGTTGTTTTGCACTACCAACTAATCATCCATTTAGTGTTTCCTTTTACTTAGACAAAACACACACTTCTCCTCTTTCTTAAGTACTATCAAAACTTTTAGAGATAAAATAATTAATCTATTATTTTTTCTTGTCTTCTTTAATCCTAATCTTTCTTCACTTAACATTCATTTAATTTGATTGCCAATTTCAATCGAATTACTTTTTGGCCGCACGAGTGTGTAAAGGTGAATGACTCTCTAAGCCTCTATTATGGTTAATCAGTCAAGTCCTAATCAAAAGTTATTAATTTATTACATTTTATTATTCTCTGGCTCTCTCTTTAATCTAAAGGGCCTTGGGTAGGCAAAAATTGCATGCCATCATGTTTGAAAGATCTCTCTATATGCTTGTTGCTGTGATACCAAGCAAAGCACCAAGATAGAATATTATTATTATTTTTTTCCTTTTAAATCATTTCGTTTTGAAATAGATATGAATTTGATCTATCTATACATCATTGCCACAAGGTGTTTGGGTTGGATTTTTTTGAAAAGTCCAAAAATATAATCGACTCCAATCTACTCAGAACTTATTGTTGTCGAGCTGATCTTGTAAGTACAACTTAAAGCCTATGTTGGCGACCTGGTTTACAAATACGACATGAGATTTATGTGAATGACCTGATTTAAGAATACAACCTTAAGCATATATGAGCGACCGGGAAAGTCACTAGTCTGATCTAGAAGTGAAGAAATCCGACCTCGAAATTTATTTGTCCGACCCGAGAATTAGATTGACATAGAAAGCCATTAGTTAAGATATCGTGGCCTAATTTATAGGAAAGTTGTCTGCCACGATCTATTTAAAACACCTCCAACTGATAACCACGTGCAACTGTTGAAGAAAGTGGATGGAAGTTAAGGTGGTAACCACCCACGACTAAGGCCCTATTTAAGCTGGAAAGGGCAACTGAGGAGGGGGTTAGCAAAATGAACCAAAAATTCTACAAGTGACCTATCTAAAAGCCTTAACATTCCCTACAAGATTTTTAGCTCCTCTATCGGAAAATTCTTTTATTTTCACTCATTCACAATTCTTCCCTCTCATTTTTCTCTCTTTATACACAATTTCTGACTTAAGTATTAGAGGGTCTACACCAGAACCCCATCGGCGTATCCTAACTGTGTTTTCTGGTTGGCAGGTACAGAAAGTTGCAGTCAAATTGGCGTTTGAGCTTGGATTCGCGTTGTAATTCCCCAAAAGAAACAAATTCAGCTGTTGAGATCGTTTTTCAACATCAACACAAGGATATACAACAAATAAGTCATGTTCACTAGCTTCTTCTTCTTTTTTTTTAAACACCTTTTAAAGAATTTAAATATTATTAACACTTTGACTGTTCAAACTCTTAGGATCAAGCATTCATCAACATAGAATCAGGATGTGTCATGAATGTGAAGGAAAAAAAAGTTTTATCCAAATCTTCTTCTTTTACTGATTAAATCCATTTAGTTGAGTGCGTGAAACGGTGGGCGTTGGAGCCACTTTTCATGATTACGAAAAGACCCCTTCCAATTTGAGAAACAAAACAATGATCTTGTAAAGAATTATCAACCACTCAATTAATGCCACATCATTTGGGATAACTTTTTGGGATAAAAATTTTGGGATAAAAATTTTGGGATGTCTAGCATTATTGTAAACAAAATGGGTACAAGAATTATAACGGAACGGGCGTCAAGCATCGAATTAAAATTTTCTTCTGATTTAAGATTTTCGTTTGAAAAAAAAATCAGCATATGATTAGCAGTTAATATTTTTTCATTGCTATAAAAAAAAAACACATGATACATAATTTTAAAAAGTTCATATTAAGAAAGAATTTAAAATCTCAATCCTCTTCTAAAATGAGAAGAAAAATTCTCCCCAAACAGAAGTAAATAAGACCATTCATAGGCACATAAGTTTAGATCACATTATAAACTTATATAAATGACACTTTTATCCCTCTTGGACTTTTCTTTTATCGCATAAGTCCCTAATAAATTTTTATAACTCATTTTAAAGTATTGAACAAGTGATAAAAAATTACTGTTGAAGGGTAAATATTACATTTTTACGTACACAATAATTATTTAAGCCCTCTACAAATTGAAATTAATAAATTCGTTCATTGAAATTTTATGTTTACTATTCAACTATATGATTTTTCTGTGACATCTTTAACACGATCAATAAAATAAGATATTAAAAATTAATTAAAAACCTAAATGGTAAAAGATAATTTCTGAAGGAGTGAACCATCATGCCCTCTAAAAATAATAATAATAATAAATGCCATGACACATACCATTAAGCATTTATTTGGCAGAAAAGACAAAAAAAAAAAAAAAAAGGCAACGTAGTCTCTGCTGGTAAAACAGTACATATACCTATCGCTTTCAACAACCTCAATGATGACTTCGGCAATTTATCATGTCTTCATAAGTGGAACCAAGTTATATATACTGGCATTTTTTATGCTTACCAAATTAAAGTTCAATATTTTCTCATAATAACTTGTCTTTTTCATCTATTTTCATAGGTAAATTTAAACAGATTTTAATTTTAAAGAGCCAAAAACAAAATACCCATCAACATTTAGAGGAAGACCGGCCGGTCGGCCGGCCGGCCAAGGGCAGTCGAGATCACAAACTTGGATGACTTGACTTCATTTAGTTTTAGCATGCCTGCTTTTAACATTAATTAAGGCCGGCTTTGGTGATGTCATTTATGTTGCGTGTTTATGATGTATGTATACGTGTGATCAGATTAGGATTGTTAAAACTTACAAGATGATCCATTCTTATTTCGCTGATAAAATAATTGGCTACTGTTGAGGTGGCTCGTCCTATGATATCAAAATATCAAACCCAAAAAATGAGTGTATTAGGTGGAGTGGCCTATCTTCCTTATAAATCTAAGTATCTCTCCTTTATTAGTTAATATGAGACACAACTCAACAAATCAAAGTATCTCCTTTTTACTAGTTAATGTGGGACACAACTCAACAATTCCCCCTTCGGACAAAACCACACTGGACTCCAGTTCTTTTGTCCAACATACCTAGACTCCAGTTCTTTCACCACTATATTCCGGCTAACTAGAGTCTAACTCTGATACCTATGATTTGAGGAGGGGCAGTTGGCCTAGGATATCTAGGTATCCAATCCAAAAGACCAGTCTATTGGATGGAATGACTTATTCTTCTTATAAACTCAAGCATCTTCCATTTACTAGCCAATGTGAAATACAACTCAATAATTACATTATGCTCACCTTTGTTTGTTTTCTTGTAAAGTTGATGAGTAGCCATTGGCAGGGAAACATAACCAGAAGCAATGAATGAGCCTAAATGAATGGATAATAATTGGGACAAAAGTCCAAGCTTTTCAAAGGACTACAGATCAATCATCCCAATGTATATCCTTCAATAATAATAATAAAAAGGTAATAATACAAATTTCATGCACCATAGGGTTATAAAATTGACAAATTAGGCTATTAAGTTGGGAAATATGGATGGAGGAGCACTATTATTTCACACAGATGTGTATGTTCACTGGGCTTATAATTTTACTTGTGGATCCACTTAAAATCTCATACTTCTTAAGAAGAAACTCATCATTATAGCCTAGTACTCAATTTTAATAAAGGATGTGAAATTATGATACCCTCCACTTAAGTGTAATAATAAATAAAATATTATTTAAAAATGTAGCATTTCTAGACTATGATCTCCAAACTTTCTTGTGAATATCAAGGTGGTCATTTTTCACATGGTAATTGTGTTTGTTAGAAATCACTTGAATATATATTTCTCCTGTTCATGAGACCTCAACACTTCAAATACTAAAATAAGCATAAGAAATTGCGTTAGTTGGATTAGCCAATTGAATGAATCATATTACACAAACCTTACATTATTCTCAATTTCTTCTCTGACCCAACCCAAACCTTACAAGATATTGACCGCTTTGTGTCTTATCAAGGGCCGCACGGTTTTGTTCTTAGGGCGCCCAGACACTCCAAAACACGTCTTGCTAATTAAGCTGTGGATCACCTCTTATAAACCCATCATATGTTCCGTACTTTACCGATGTGGGATTTACCTAGGGTGTTACATACACCCCTTTTTAGGGACTCAGTGATAGGTCCCAGTCAGAACTACACTTATTCAATGCGTATGATTCTCTTTGGGTGAGAATAAACCACAAGATAATTTTAAATAATTTGCTGACTGCTTATTATTGAACTCGAGAGCGTATTTATACATTTAATCACAGCCCACTACTCGATATCCAAAAATAAAGCTTATAAATACGCAAAATGAATCACAAAATAAATGCAACTACTACCTATTAACCCGTTCAAAGAAAACAAGTAGCACAATATAATTTAAATGCAACAACTAAACAAGCTATGAATACTCCAACGTCTACTTTAAGTCGATAACTATGAATATTGCTTCGGTTCCTACTCCCTTGCATGCATGACTTTTACGTCCTGCATGCCCATGTCACACGTCTAGACCCCATCTTTCATACTTGGAATTTGGTTTTGTCACCCTTGTTATCTTTCATGGGTCTCCAGCCTCATCAATACCCTTCCCTCGAAGTGGACTCTTGTCCTCAAGGTCCATATTTTTAAATAGATTTATTGGTTCCTCTATGATTCGATAAGGGATGAAATGAATTTTTTGGTTTGGCACGGGGGTAACCTCCGTTTCGCTTCATACATAATATCTCTCGCATTTCCTTCAAGCAACAATATTTGAGGGCCCATACATTTGTGACCCGAAACTTCTCGTGGCGAAAAACAAAGCCCTTGGGCACGACGTCTCAGATCTCGTCCCCACGCCAAGCGCTTTGACATTAGATGTTGATGTTCAAAATGGCTGAGAAAACTTGTTGGACTTGGTCCGCTTGCATGCGCCAAACTAATAAGCTTCTTTCAAAGTCTTTGGCTTGAACATCTGATGCCATCGATATCTCGTGCTTAAGACCTCCTAAAAGTTCCAACTAAAGCTTTTGCGTCCCACCCATGAACCCGATTGCCCAATCTCTCAAACTCGTTGATAATCACGTAAGGTGCCCACTTGTCGCACCTTGATAGAGCTTCATCAAAATCTTCGCACTCGTAGGTCCAAACGCGTGCCCATAATTCTTCTTCAAAATCATCCATGTAACCGCTTCTTCCTCCTCTTTATAAGCTTTGTGCAGCCACTGCATTGGTTGGCTTCAAGATGGAATGATGCCAATGCAACCTTTGTGTCTCCGTTGTTCCACCGGTATTCAAAGAATTGGGAAACTTTGCTAAACCACTCCGTAGGATCGCTCCATCCTTGGAAATTCAAGCTTAGCCATTTTTGAGGAGAAAATCATTCGGCTTCCACTAGCTTCCTCCTTGGTATGCTCCTTGTAAGAATGGCTAGGGTGATTATTGACGTTATGGCTGGACCCTTCCTTGTTTGAAAAGAAAGCCTCGGACATACGATTGATGGTCTCCTCGAGCTGATGCAGTTTGTCATTAATGCCAATCTCCATTTGTTGCAATCCATCTTGAAGTCCATCAAGCCTCGCTTCTAAATTTTCAATCCTTTCTTTGTTAGTTGCCATGAGAACAATAAATTTTTTTGAACAAGATAATGCGGCTCTGATACCAATTGATAGGTCCCAGTCAGAACTACACTTATTCAATGCGTATGATTCTCTTTGGGTGAGAATAAACCACAAGATAATTTTAAATAATTTGCTGACTGCTTATTATTGAACTCGAGAGCGTATTTATACATTTAATCACAGCTCACTACTCTAATATCCAGCCGAAAATAGAGGCTTATAATACGTCCACTAAGCAAGTAACAGAATACAAAATAAATGCAACTACCTACCTATTAACCCGTTCAGCAAAACAAGTAGCACAATATAATTTAAATGCAACAACTAAACAAGCTATGAATACTCCAACGTCTACTTTAAGTCGATAACTATGAATATTGCTTCGGTTCCTACTCCCTTGCATGCATGACTTTTACTCGCATGCCCATGTCACGCCTAATCTCTTTCATACTTGGAATTTGGTTTTGTCACCCTTGTTATCTTTCATGGGTCTCCAGCCTCATCACTCAGCGTCCTCGCTGAGGTTTGCCCTACCATTACTCAAGAGAACACGCGAAATCTGGCTCTAATACCATCTGTTATGACCCAACTTAGACCTGGCAAGATATTGTCCGCTTTGAGCCTTAATAAAACCCGCATGGTTTTGTTCTTACGTATTCGATAGGTATCATTTATCTTCATAAATACTAGACAACTATACTTCAATCTTGGCACTTTGATTAATAACTTTAGCATCCTTTGTCTTATTTACATTTATATTAGTCTCAAAACTGATCTGATTAGACTTATTGATCATTGCAGATTCATTAAACTAAACATCTATGCTAATTACACACTTATGAGCTTTTCCACACCAACTTTTATAACCTTTAATCCCATCTTGATAACCAAAGAGCTCTTGCATCAAGCTTCCCTTGTTTGATGTGGACATATGCAGGACATCCAAATATCCTAAAATGTTTATAACTTGTAGACTTTCCAGACCAAAGCTCTTCCGGAATTTTAAAACCAATAGTTACAAATGGGCTTTTGCTGACAGGATAACATGTTGTAGAAACAACTTTTGTCTAAAAGCTCCTTTGGAAGCTTAGAGTTAGGCTTGGCAATTTAGTCCGACCCTATTTTTGACCCGATTGACCCAACCCTAACTTTTAGGCCTTTGACCCGAATTTTTGAGGTTAGGGTCAAAATTTTAAGGCCTGAACAAATTTCGGGTCAGGGTTGGGCTTAAAGCCAACCCGACCTGACCCTATTAAAAAAAAAAAAACTATCACAAGTTAACACTTAACACACGCACACATCATCACAAGCCTTTGATGGGTAGAAGACCAATTAATTTCTTTTTGTTGCATGGTGATAATAATGGTGGGAATTGCTATGTGCGTGTTGGTGATTGCATTGCTAGTCACATATTGCTTCCCATCGTGAATACAAATAATGTACAAAATATTTAAATAATTAGTTTAGTAATAATTTTATAAACTTAAATTATTTTCTCACTTTCTTTTTCTTTTTTTTTATAGGTAAAATTCTCGAAAGTGAAATTTTTAGTGGAGAGGAATTTGTGGATGAAGATGAAAGTGGCCCACAAGTGTGTGAATAGTTCTTTTTTTTTAAAAAAAAATGTTTGGTTGTAGAATTGAATTATGAGTTTTATTTGTATAAGACATTTTTTTTTAATGTTGGGCTGTGGAACTAAATTGTGTGTTTTTATTTGTATAAGACATGAATTTTTTATTTTTTATTTTTTATGTTGGGTTGTTAAATTGAATTGTGTGTGGCTAAAATGGTTGTGGAATTACATTGTGTGTTTTTAATTTAATTGCATTGTGTGTTTTTCATGTTGGATTTTGGAATTGATTTGTGTGTGGGGTTGAAATGGTTGTGGAAAGTGGAATTGAATTGTGTTTGAAATGGTTGAGGAATTGCCGAATTGGTTGAAATGGTGGTGGTAAATAGGAGAGTTAACTATTTCGGTAGGGTTGGGACCGACCGATGTTGACCGATTCGGGCCTAACTAAATAGTTTTGGGGGTTTTTAGAGTTTCAAATTTTTTTGATCGACCCAACCTTTTGCCAACCTTACTTGGAGTTGATCAACAAACATCTTGTGTTTATCAATAAGTGTCATATTCATCCTCTCAGCCAAAACATTTTGCTGAGGGGTGAATCTTACTATTTTATGCTGCTTAATTTCTCATTTCTGATAATATTCCTCAAATTCCTTATTACAGAACTCATGTCGAAGCCAAATGAAGTCTCCACCAAAGTCTTCTAAATTTTGAACTTTTCCAAAGCTTGGTCTTTGGTTTTTAGTATGTAAATTCACGCCTTCCTAGAGTAATCATGTATTGCTGACATGAAGTATCTTCCATCACTTAAAGAATGAACCTGACCAGGCCCCCAAAGATCAACATGCACATAATAAAGGAGTTGTTTAGACATATGCTCCCCCTTCGTGAACTTGGATCTGTGTGTCTTACCAAACATACATTTTTCAGAGAAGTCTAACTCATGTATCTTGTCACCACAAATCACCCTTATTTACTTAGCTCTTGCATCCTCTTAACATTCATCTTGCCAAGTCAATGCCATAACATAGTTCTATCCACCTAAAAAACAGCAGGCATTGTAGTTGACGCAAGAACTGATGATCCTTCCAAAACATAAAGGCCATTTTTCCTTGCAATTTTCATTACTATCTCGGTCCCTTTCATAATCTTTAAACCACCATTTTCGAATTTAAGGAATATCCCATACTATCCAGCATACCTAAAAAAGATCAAGTTTCTCTTTAGCCTAGGTACATGACTCACATCATATAGAGTTCTTATAGCCCCATTAAACATCTTAATTTTGACAGGCCCTATACCAATATTGTTACACACATTGTCGCTTCCCATCAATACTCTACCACCATCCATAAATTTATACTAATGGAAAAAACTTCTATTAGGGCACAAATGAAAGGAACAACCTGAGTTAAGACCCATTGACCTCTAAGATTGCTATTTGAAGCCACCAACAAGTCAGTACGGTGATATTCATATCAGATGAATCATCTGAGGCCACTACTGCATCCCTTGTTCTTTCTTTATCATCTTTCTTTCTTAGCAAATCTATGATGTAATGGCCTTGTTTCTTGTAGTAAAAACACTTTCTCTTCTTCATCTTTTCTGTTGCAGATGCATCATCCTTTCTTGCTTGATTCTTGTTTTTCATCTGTATTTTCTTCTCTGTTTTTGCCACTAAGCCTCCACTATTATTGATTTCATGCCCATTATTCTTCTAAATCTCCTTAGAACTCAGAGAAGCTTTGATATCTTCCAAGGGTAAAGTAGTTCTACTATACAACATAGTATCCACAAACCTTCATATGACTTTGACAATGAACATGGCAAGCAAAAAGCTTTATCTTTATCACATATCTTCACATTTTCAACTCCTTCAAGATCAAGAATAATCTTCTTGAAGCTGTCAATATGTTCTTCAATGGATATTCTTTCTTTCATTGAGAAAGTATACAATCTTTTCAAGAAAAGCCTGTGTGCAAGTGATTTCTTCATGCGTAAAGCCTCCACCTTATTCCAGATTCCTAAGGCTATCTTTTCCTCAGAAATTCCCCTCAAGATTGAGTCACTAAAGCTCAAAATCAAGGTGTTGTGTGCTCTATTTTGAATTTGCCTCTTCTTTTCATTAGATTTAGAGCTTGCTGCCCATTTATATCTTCTTCTTCCAGAGCAGATTCAAGGCCTTGATGAATGAGAAGAGTCCTCATTTTCATCTTCGAAAGTGAAAAGTCACCACCAATGGTGAATTTCTCAATTTCAGGCTTTGGAAGTGACATAGTTTTTGAGTTTTAATGGCTGATTCCATAAGGAACTTAACCAACTAATTGATTGAGAGCAAAATGAATCAAAGAAAGAACAAAAGGTCAATTAGAATCAAGAATACATAACAAGCACCAAAACACAAGCTTCAAGATTAGAAGGAAAAATGCAGATGCTTTTATTACTTAAAAACCACATAATTCTGTTAAGAAATGAAAGAGAAAACGATGATCCATTAGGCGCTGCAAGCCAGCCTTTTTATTTTGGAAATTTTCCAGAACCTACATAACGACCTTAATGATTCTAGGCCACGTCATCACATATTTGCAAAATGACCCAAAACTAAAGTCAATATGCACTTTGGCTCCCACAGCTCTCTCGATTGGACTTAGGTCCAGAAACTAGAGTTTATGCCTCCACAAGATTATTTAGTTAAGAATGCATGTGTTTTTCGATTTAGATTTTAAAACTTTTGTTTTATATGAAATAAATAAACACTTTCAAACCCTAAACCCTATTTGTTTTATTGCATTGTAGGAACTAATTAATATTTTTCTTAATGAATATTATATTAATAACAAATAACTATAATAACACAAATAAATAAATTAATTAATAATCCCTATTATATAATAAATTTTCACGGTCCGGACTTGGACCAATCGGTTAAATTAATAATTTCGATAAAATAATGAAATAATTCTTTTCTAAAAAAATCTTATATAACTTTGTGGTCCTATTCAAATCATAAATTAATAATTTGTTGAAATTACAAATATAGTTGAATTTAATTACATAAAATATGACTCTATTGTAACTTATTTTTCTTAAAATTTAAATTTAGTTGAATCTCATCTCTTATTTTTCTTACTGAATGTATAGCTTAATTCATATTCAATATTTGTAAAATACATTGAATGTTTAGTTACTAAATGTATGCTAATTGAATTGTAAATAACTCTGTTAATTGATAAATTATTAATTTATGGATTATTTAGTATCTCTTTTAATTAATAGATTTTATATGGTCCCAACCCTATTAATTTAAAAAGCTTCTATTGTACCAATTTCATGAAAGGATTCTAATTATTCAGTATTCATAGATAGAAAGGAGAATTTAAAGCCTTTTCGTGTCCTTTATGGTATTTTAACTTGATGATCAATAATAAATAAATATAAATCATAATAGCGGTTTAATAAGATTAAAAAAATGGGTATCATAGTAATAGTAACTATAGACATCCCAAAATTTCATCTCAATTAAATAATGTGATAGTAAGATAATGTAATACATTTACAATTATGTTGTGATCAGTATCGAATGGAGCCTCAATATTGCCTCTCCAATACAATTCTTCACCTTTTAATCTTTTTTCACTTTGAAATTTTGTATATATATTCAAGTGCAGAATTCGCGCTGAGGCATTCTTTTTTACAACGTTACACATATTGAGCTTCAAATTCTTGTTATGGACGGAAAAATCCTCACCCAAGGATTTTATCATTTATCTCCTAATTCAAAAAATATAAGACTAGTTACTTCACAAACATATAGTAATATTAAAACATAAAAAAAAAAAACTCAGATCATAAGATGACTTTAGTTCTCAATCTAGATTATCCAAATCTCAAAAATCTTGAATTGAATCACAACAACTAGCATACATTATGGGTGCTTTTTATACATAAGCATTCTCTTCCTGAAATATTAATTGCCTCATGCAATCCAAGTGATCTTATGTTATGAAACAGAGTATCGATCTAAAATTTTTAACAGTAAGAATCATTCTTTTGAGAAACTAATGGCAATTAACTTGAACAAAAAAATTTAACTTGTCACATAGAGCTTAATTAATAAAGAACAAATCACCCAGAGGAAACAAGCGAATTAGAATAATTTTGAAAGCATTCATTAATTTAGATAAATAGAAACAATGTTTTAATTATTATCAAAAGAGTTTTAAATATTCATAAAAATATGAAGGCAACATGCTAGAGACAAATTAGATCACTCTAGAGTAATGGATAGACGCAAAGCAGACCACCCTCTAATTAATAATACTAGACTTTCCAAATAATTTTCGTATATTTGTAATGAGATAAATTTGAACGAGATCAAATATCATTGCTCTCCCCCAGTACGTCTCACATTATTTAAGAAATGATTCATCATCGTAATTATTTTTAACCAAGCGATGTGGGGATTCTGTCGCCCCTCACTTAAGGTGTTGTATTACTTCAAGAAATATAGCATCACCCGTCTAGAATATCATCTTCGTACTTTCCGTGTGAATGTGGAGTTGTCATTGTTCACATGGCAATTGTGCTTTTACAATTAGAAAGCACTTGAAAATATATTTCTCTTGTTCATGAGAGCTCCACGCTTAATCATATGAACTATATGAATTTTCATTGGTTGGGTTGCCGCCAGAGTGGATTACTCACATTTTGACCAACTTTCATTAAATAAAGAACATTATTCTCAATATCTGCTCTGGCTCTTATTCTTTCCTCTCTACTTTCGGGGGGTTTTCCCTCTATTTCACCTCAACATACTTTATCTAAAAGTGGCAAATCAAATCAGTCTAATAATTTATCTCATTTCCTTTTTTTTTTAATTTGATTTTACCTCAAAGTTTAAATAAAATATTTTCATTAGAATTACCAGATCAGTCAAATTAATTTATGTGATTATAAAGATATATTTAGCTGTACATTTCAATCGTCACATTGCTACGGTTTATTTAAAAAGAAAATGAGATATTGGAGAAGACATATCAGTAGAAAGATTGACGGGCCAGAAATTTCAAATTCATATTTTCCCAAGATCTACAGGAAAGCCCACCAACCAGCGACGGAACATATAAGCACAGTTTTGCCCGACAAAATACAGCATTTCGCACAATGTCAAATTGATCCTAACTTTTCAAAGTCAATATTAGTGTTACTAAGAAAAAAAAAATGTAATAAATTGGCGTTGACATATGATCCGAGAACTTATATAGTGCTACTGATGGCACTTAGATTGTTTAACTGAAGAATGACTAATATGTTTTGTGCATATGAAATCAAAATTTTTAAAATTAATTTTTTTATACAAAATACTAATTTGTCAAGAAATAACAATAAAAGTAAGGGTAAGGATATTTCCACCCCATCATTTTTGTAAATCCACTCCGCTTTCAAAAAATAATTGTAATAAGTTCATATTATTTTTAAAATATACAGATCAACAAAAATACTTTAATAATTAATTAATTAAGTCCTTCTAATAATATTTTTTACTTAGGTATCTTTGACCACTAAGATTATTTTAGGATAAGTTTTATTTGACTATTTTATCCTACTAATATAAAATGATCAAATTACCCTAAGAAATTTGTATTTCTTAAAAATAACGTGTGTTTATTATTATTATTTATTGGAAGTGAGGTGAATTTAAAAAAAATGTGGGTAGAAATATCACTTCCCTAAAAGTAATTAAAAAGAAAATAGAATGATAAAACTGGAAAATTGAAAATAGGCAATTTTAGGTAATTTAAGGATCCAGCCTTCTTCATCGAATAAAGAGCACTTTTATTCCAGACATTGTTGAATAAATGGTGTTAAATAAGGCCACTCTTAAAAGTTATAGTAGTCCTACACATCTCAAAATTTCACCACAAATAATATCATAGCGAGATAACGTAATTCATCTGTGACTTGTGAAAAATTATAACTTTTAAAATTCACTTTAATTTCCAAAATAAAGTTGAAACTGGTAATACACCAAACACATTTACAACTATGCTGTGGAAGCATAGCCCCTAATGAGTATATGGAGCCTTTAGATCAAATTTCCAATACAATTGTTTGCTTTTTAATCTTTGTCACTTTGCTTTTTTATCTACCAATTATTTACTGTAGAAGAAACTCCTTGTAGCTTATAAAACATATAATAGAATATAAATGACTTGATGCTTTCTTTATTTTATTTTTAAAATATTACATGTATTGAAGTGCCTTAATGAAGTGAAATTCTATAAATCATACCGAGTTTTAAATATATAGATAGAGATTTCGTGCGGACGCTTTCTTTTACAGAAATTCTATTTTCTCCTTATTCTAAAAGGTCTCTTAATTTCCTAGCGGATAAAGCTAATCATATGAAACTCTATAAAATGTTCCTAATATTTTGGAAGCCTATGAATTAATTGCTTCCCATTTGCTCTTTTCCACTGTTATCAATGTTTCCTATTTGATCATGATGCGGTCACAATCAAAATAATGTATCAATGACGAAATAAGTTCTGCTTATGGTGAGAACAACCGGAATGTTTAAAGAATTTTCTTTGTTTTTTTGCTTCCTTTATTCATTAGTTGCTGGCTTATTTATAATAGCAAGTTACAATACGAAGTAGTAGTTGAATCAAACTAAACAACCTCTGGCAAGTTCTTGCACGTGCATGGAAGCATGCATGTATCATGCATGACCAGCATGGAGACAAACTCGTTATCATGGAACTTGGCATTAGGCTTTGGCTTCTTCAGAGATCTTCTCTTATCAATACCCCCACCACGAAAAGGATCCTTGTCCTCAAGGGTCAAGGAAGGAAACAATTTTCACTCCTCTATTGAACTTTCATCATACGTAGCTTCTTCCGTCTTGCTTTCACTGTCAAAAATCAAAAGCTGCGCCTTGCTACACTTATGCCCGGCTGTAAATCTCTCATTGCAGTTGAAGCATAGCCCTTGTGCGCGGCGCCGTTGCATCTCCCCCATGAAAGTCGTTTGATGGGTGTTGCTGGTGGCGTTTGGGTGATGGTCGGTTGTGCACGGTTGCTGGTTGGTAATTGGAACAATTTCTGTTGCCTAGACATCTGCCCATCCTTCATTCGTGCTAGGCTTATTGCTTCCTTCAATGTACGAGGTCTGAACATTCGGATCTCCTCCGAAATTTCAGATTTCAGTCCCCCCATAAAGGTACCCACCAGCGCCTTCTGTGTCCACCCTTGAACACGGTTACCTAACTTTTCAAATTCTTTCTGATACTCACGTAATGTTCCTGTTTGTTCGACCCGTGACAGTGCTTCATCGAAATCTTCACAGTCCGTTGGTCCGAAGCGTGCCCAAAGTTCCTCTACGAACGTCTCCCATGTCACAATTCTGCCCTCTTCTTGGTAAGTTCGGCGTAGCCACTGCCACCATTGATTGGCCTCTCCTTCTAGATGAAAAGACGCCAAAGCTACCTTCTGTTCATTGGTCGTTTCCTGATACTCAAAGAATTGTGTTGTTCGGTTGAACCACTCTGTTGGATCGTCGCCGAAGTAACGAGGGAATTCCAGTTTTGCTATCCTTGGTGGTATTGGTGGCCGTCCTCCTTCACTTTCTTCTCGAATTGGCCTTGCTATAGAACTAGCGTTCCCTTGACTTGCTGCTCCCCTACTAGCACTAAAGGACTCGGCTAACTTACTGATGGTGTCTTCCATTCGTTGAAGCTTATCATTGATTCCGAATTCCATCCGTGATATTCTGTCCTGCAAGCTTTCCAAGTCAGCTTCAATTCTCTCAATATGTTCTTTGTTGGTGGTCATTGTTAACCTTGCTCTGATACCACTTGATGCGGTCCCAATCAAAACAATGTATCAATGACGAAATAAGTTCTGCTTATGGTGAGAACAACCGGAATGTTTAAAGAATTTTCTTTGTTTTTTTTTGCTTTCTTTATTCATTAGTTGCTGGCTTATTTATAATAGCAAGTTACAATACGAAGTAGCAGTTGAATCAAACTAAACAACCTCAGCAAAGAGTTATCACAAGCTACAATATGAAATCGCAGTTGAATCAAACTAAACAACCTCTGGCAAGTTCTTGCACGTGCATGGAAGCATGCATGTATCATGCATGACCAGCATGGAGACAAACTCGTTATCATGGAACTTGGCATTAGGCTTTGGCTTCTTCAGAGATCTTCTCTTATCAGATCATCCTCCAGTTTACTTCAAATTCGATTGAATGAAGGCATTAGTTATATTATATACCTATAGCATTGTGTTTGCAAGTAATTATGGATTAGGTTTCCTCTGAGGACCAGAAAATAGATGCTTTTCTTTGGAGAATGTGGTGGCCACAAGGCCACACGAAAGAAAGTAGATAGCTTAGCTATCAATAAAAAATACCTTGAAGTTCCTACTATAGAAATTCAACTGATTTAACCCCACATTTACGATGGCGTGGTTTGGATATTTGAGTCAAGAACAGCCGGATTTACTTCCAATTTATATCTAAGAAAATGCACAATAAGTAACTCGAATTTCTACTCACATGTGTTGAGAGGGAGGTGGTTTACTACTAAACTATGGAGTGGTTTCCAATACTGAACAAGTTCAGCACAGGGCAGCTCAATGGTTTTATTTTTAATTAGGTAGGAAATTGCTGAATTATCACTCTTTAGTTTATTAAAAAAATAATAATAATTTGTTCGCAGTTTTTTTATTTTATTTTAATGACTGATGAAAATTATAATTATTACTACTTTCGTAAACATCCCTAAGGAGACGCTGATTGTCAATATGAAGATTAGCAACAACAAAAAAAATCATATATACTCGACGATTAAATAGAAACAATAACAATTTTGATTTTTTTAAAGAAAAAAATATAGAAACAGGGTTCTTTGGAGTAATAAGAGTATTGGAATAAAATTACTCGGTGGAAAAAGAACCAAGATTTTGAGGCAAAAAATGGGTTAACTTAGGACATTATAATTCAAATAAAAATGTGTCTTTTGACATGATCAGGAAATTATTGAATTTCAAAATGTGAGGGAATTGAACTCCTTTCCAACAAAACATCCTTCTAGTTTCCTTGTCGGAAAGGTAATGCTTAATCCCTTAAAACCTTGTTTATTTTTGGAAGCCTTTTTCCTTTCTTGAAAAAGCTGTTAACATTATTATTAACCTCGTTTCCACTGTTGCTATTCAACATGGCAAATCTTGTAAGATTGGCAAGGGAGAAGGCAAGAGACGCCCCAGAAGACTACTTCAGGATTCAGAATATTGACATGGCCATCAAAATCTTGAAACCTGCTAAAGAATTTAATCCAGATTTGGCCAGCATCGATAATTACTTCACTGCCTACAAAGCCTACACTGTGTGACGTTCTCGCCGCTACTGATAATCCTGAAGTGGACACGAGCTTAATCAAGAAACAGTACAAAAGATTGGCGCTAATGTTGAATCCTGAGAAGAACCCATCAATTGCCGCTGGTGGTGCTTGCAAGATTGTCCAATCTGCCGTGGAGGGTTCTAGCAAATCCTGAGAGAAGAGAAGCTCACGATAGACGGTTTCATTAAGAATAAAAATAAAACAGGTTCTTCATCAAGTTCAAATCATCCTCAGCCTCCAGAAGATCATGTTTATAATAATTTCTCAAGACCTCGGAAGCCTTCGTCTAGGTCCAAATCCGCAACCCACCACCAGGACCATAAAAAACAAATGCTTCATCTCATTCGAAAAGACAAAGCCACCAAAGACAAAGATATATCACCAGAGTAATAAAACATCAGGTAGGAGCAAATAGAACACCTTTTAGGAGTACTATCAATATACCATCACATAAATTGTAAATATATGTGTTAAGTACATTATTTATAGAATCGGCATCTCACGGCAAGTCTAGTTAAATTAGAATTTTATTTATTGATTATCCTGTAATAAATTTTAATTTATTAAATTCTTAATTTAGTGAAATTCTAATTTATTAGAAATATTTGTTTCTTAGTTTAATTAGATGTTTTATTTAACAAGTCAATTAGTGACGAGATTCTATAATTGGTGCATAGGATTTATTAGAGAAAGAAGTTGGTTCAAATAAGAAGTTTATTAAATACTCTAGATATTTCTCAGCAAACAAGAGAGGCAAGAATATCAAATTTATTCATGTCCAGATTTATTGGCATAATAAAAGGAAAAAACTCTTATTTGGAAAGAATCCAAGTCTTTTAAGACTTGTGATTTTTGTAAAACCCTAGTGCCTATATAAAGAGAGATATTTCACAACTGAAGAAACACAATACAGAATATAAAGTAGAGAAGCAAAATTCGGTCTCCTATATCTAGAGAATCTGAATTTGGCGTATGATGTTATGTTGATTTGTTTTTTTGTTTTTCTCATTCAAGTCTGTAAATAGACTATTTGTTTTCATCTCTGCGAAGAATCTATGTGGATATTAGATTACTAAACATTGAAGAATTGATACTGATCACTTTAAAATGCTCAAAATTGGAGATAAAGATAATAAGATTAGTTCGACCAACTGTATGTTTTTATATTTGAAATTTTGACTATGAATATTGATGAATTTTTGGGAAAACGTTCTTGATTGAATTGTTTGCACACACACACACACACAAGCTCACATTTCTCTAATCTTTAATTATTTGAGGAACTAGAGTCTTGACTTCATGGATTAATGCTTGTTGTGAAAAATTCCTTGATACATTGATTTTCACTTGTTCAAGTTTGTTATTAGTGCATAAAAATTCATTTTTTTTTAATTCTTGAAAATTTTGTTCATGATGCATGTGCGTTATCAAGTTCTCACATATTGGTATAATTTTAAGGTTTAAGAGTTACACATTCTTGAAGCAAAACCCTAATTTTGTTTTCTAAAGTGCATTAAACCGTTTTTGCCCGTCAAAACGGAACATGTTGCATTCTTTTGGTCATAACTTTGTCCACAAAACTCCAAATTCAGTTCTATAAAATTATGTGAAAATTTGATTCAAAGACTTTCAATAGTATATGGATTTGCACTCTAATTCTATCTCATTCATTCCCAGTTAAATTTCAAAGTTCATTCATCTGCACTGTGTTTTTGTTTCGAAAAACTATCATGCAACTCATTCTTTTTTTTCGCATTGTACTTGATATTCATGACTTTTTGCATTGGATTATGCTTGCTTATTGTTTTGCTACATGATTTAGGATTGGTGGTGTCTTACATTGGATCAAAATCTTATTTCTTAATCCTTTCCTACTGAAAGCATGATTTTTAATCCTCTTTGAACTAGGCTACCTCATCTTTATAAGGAAGCCTCTAGGATCATTATTTTTCACTCAATTTTCTTGGCTTCTTCCTCATAATTTCAGTTACTTTAGATTCTTTTCTTCTTCTTGTTAATTTCTTTTTGCTTTCATTACTTTTCTTTAATGGCTCCAAGCATATCTAAGCTTAACCAAGGTAAGAGCTCGCATGCTCAATCTAATTTCAAGCATCGTCACACTCTTCCACCTTATCTTTGTTCAAGCTGTGGATAACCTGATGCGATCTATATTCTTAATAATGATGAGGATTCTGGTCCCAAATTTGGTCAAGTATCTCCTCGAGAATCCATTAGTTCAATGACGACGACTCCATAAAAAGCGATCCTAGTGAAGATATTCTTAGCTCTGGGCCTTTAGCCTCTAACCCTAGGACAACCCTCGCTACTATTCCTTTTGTCACCGACCAATTTGCATGTCTTTCACGCACAGAAAGATTATCTGAGTGCTCTTCACGATCTCTTGATTATGCTTTTAATTATTTTACTCTCGCCTTAGTCGATCTGGAGCCTAAAATTTTGAAACAAGGCCCTAAGAACTAGAAGTCCGAAGATTTAAAAATTCTTTAATAAAAAAAATCATCTCCCTAAAATTAAAATACTACTCTCCTCACTAATTGCATCATGTAGTTAAAAAAAAAATTCAAAAAATATCCCTTGCTTTTGCCAAAAGGTTATAAAAATGAGGATCTTCGCATTCAAATTTCTAAAATGAGTAGTAGTAAGGATAGTTATATCACAACCTTGTTTCAGAATTTTAACCTAAAGATGGACAAAGTTGGGAGCAAAATAATTAAAAGGAAAAGGAATATGATTAGATTGGGTAGAAGGATGAACAAAGGCTGCAAAATAGATGGGAAGATCATAAATGGACGGGCTTCATTATTGACGGCGCGTGAGGCCGCATACAGCAGTGGTTGCAGCTAGTCATCGATAGCAGAAGGAACGGTGGTGGCAGTGGCTATTGTCCTAGGGTAAAAGGCTAATGGTCTAAAGCTAAGACTATCCACACTGTGATCACTTTCCATGGAGTCGTCATCACTTGAACTCATGGATTCTCTAGGAGGTACTTGACCAAATTTAGGACCAGAATCCTCATCTTCATTAAGAATATGCATCACATGAGGTCGTCACAACCTGAACAAAGGTAGGGTGGAAAAGTGCAACGATGCCTGGAATTAGGTTGAGCATGAGAGCTTTCACTTTGCTTAAGCTTAGAGATGCTTGGAGTCATGGAAGAAAAGTAATGAAAGCATAAAAAGTTAACAAGAAGAAGAAACGAATCTGGAACATCTGAAATTATGAGGAAAAGGCCAAGAAACTTAAGTGAAGAATAATGATTCTAAACGCTTCTGAGCTAGCCTAGTTCAAAGAGAATTAAAAATCCTACTTTCATAAGGAAATGATTGAGAAATAAGATTTTGATCCAATGTAAGAAACCATAAATCCTAAATCACGTAGCAAAAAAATAATAAAGTATAATCCAATGCAAATAAGTCATTAATATCAAGTAAAATGCAAAAAAAAAAATGTGATGCATAATAATTTTTCGAAATAAGAACAATGTGTAGATGAATGAATTTTGAAATTAAACTAGGAACAAATGGGATAGAACTAGAACGCAATCCATAACTGTTGGAAAGTTCTTTGAAGAAGCTTTTCAAAGAATTTTACAGAATCGAATTTTGGATTCTATAAAAACAGTTATGACCAAAAGAATACAACCTATTCAGTTTTGACAGGCAAAAATGGTTTAATGCACTTTATAAAATAAAATTAGGGTTTTGCTTCAAAAAATTTGCAACTCTTAAATCCTAAAATTTTATCAATATGTAAGAACATGATAATGCACATGCATCATAAACAAAATTCACAAAAATTAAAAAAAAATTATTTTTTATGCATTAATAACAAACTTGAACAAGTGAAAAATAATGTACCAAGGAATTTTCCACAACAAGCATTAATACATGAAACCAAGACTCTAATTTCCTCAAATAAGTAAAGATTAGAGAAATTTCAACTTGTTTGTGTGCAAGCAATTCAATCAATACCTTTTTCCCAAAAATTCATCAATACTCATAATCAAAGTTTCAAATATAAAATATAGAATTGATCAAACTAACCTTATTATTTTTATCTCCAATTTTGAATATTTCAAATATAATAGAGATGTGTGTAAAGTGAAACTTTGTTGTCCATTTGGATTTTGCAATTTAGCACAAGTGTTTTTCTCATTGGAAAATAATTTAGCTCATTGATAATTAAAAAGTGTCTATAGTCAGTAGTTTTCAATCCACATCTTAATATAGCATTCTTCTCATGGTAGATTTTCCTTGTGTTGCCACATAGTATCAAATTACTTAAGGATAATTTTACTAGTAAGTGTTATAGATAGCTATTTCCATCCATAGTGTCTGTACATATTAGAGGTCCTACGACAAGATAAGAATTAAGGCAAACAATCATAACTCAAGTCAAATATTCACAACAAAGACCATGTTAATATCAAAACCTTCCGTCAAAGTAAACATTGAATTGAAATTCATATGCTTTTGAAGAAAGATCAAATAACTCTAATCAAAACATGTTCAAAGCTTTCAAGTCTTTAAAAACATGAAAATTTGTTTGTCGTTTATTATCCAATAAATCATCAATTTTTCACAAACGAAACACAAAAACAAAGACTTAAAATTGAAAAAACACAAATGCATACCCTATATCTAATGCAAAAATGCATGACATAATCTAAATATAAAACATTTTGACTTACATAGAATATACACCCAAAGTCTCCTTCAAGAATCAAATAATTTAGAATCTAAAGCTTTTATAAAGATATCAACAAGCTGTTTTTCAGTATCAATGTATTCTAAGGACCCAATCTTGCTCTCAACTAAATCTCTAATAAAATGATGACGAATATCAATATGCTTAGTCTTAGAATGTTGAATAAGATTTTTGGAAATAGGGATAACACTAATGGGATTGTTATCCCAAAACACAGTCAAACTATCCTAAAACATACCATAATCCTCAAGCATTTGTTTCATCCATAGTAATTGGGTGCAACAACTTCTAGCTGCAATATATTCAACTTTAGCTGTGGAGAGAGAAATTAAATTCTATTTTTTTATATGCTATGACACTAGCTTGTTTCCAAGATAAAAATATCCTCCAGTTGTGCTTTTTTTATCATCAGTATTTCCAACCTAATTTGCATCTCTATATCTCGCAGGACTTAAATTAATATACCAAATACCATCATCAACTATCCCACTGATGAAACGAATTATTCATTTAACAGCTGCTAAGTGTTACTTCTTCGGATTTGCTTGGTAACTAGCATATACACCAACACTAAAACATTTGTCAGGTCTACTTTTAGTTAAATAAAGTAAGCTACCAATCATGCTTTGTAAAGACTAGGATCAACATTAGAACTATTATTATCAATAGTTAACTTGTTATTAGTATCCATAGAAGTTCTCATTGTTTTATTGAGTTTAAACCAAACCTCTTAGCTAAGTTCTTGGCATACTTACTTTGATTGATAAAAATTCCATAATCCATTTGTTTCACTTACAAACCTAAAAAGTAAGTCAATTCACCCACCACGCTCATCTCAAACTTCTTTTTTATTTGACTCACAAATTCTTGCACATGATCAAAAGAAGTAAAACCAAACACTATATCATCAACATAGAGTTAAATAATTAAAATCCCTAAATTAACTTCCTTAACAAATAGTGTTCTATTTACTGCACCTAGCTTGTAGCTTTTTCAAGGAAGAATTTAGTCAAACTTTCATACCAAGCTCAAAGAGTTTGCTATAAACATACAAAGTCTTTTAATTTAAAAACATGGTTTGGGAAATGGGGGTCAAACCTTTAGGTTGTTTAAACATAGGCTTCTTCATTTAAGATGTCAATGCATTGTTGACATCCATTTAAAATAAATTAAAGTCTATTAGATAAGCAGCTGCAAGAAGCAAATGAGTAGATTGTAGTCTAGCAATTAGTGCAAAGGTTTCATCAAAACCAATACCTTGGATTTGTGTGTAGTACTGTGCAATCAACCTAGCTTTATTTCTCACTATGTTACAAAAGTCGTCAGTCTTGTTCTTAAAAATCCATTTGGTTCCTATAACATTAATGTAACTAGGTCTAGGTACTAGCATCCATACATTATTTTGTTCAAATTATTCTAATTTTCCTTGTATAGCTCTAACCTAAATTTCGTCAAGTAAGGCTTCCTAAGCCTTCTTAGGTTCAATCAACGATGTAAAGCAAATAAATCTTACTATATTTGCACACCTTTTTCTTGTGACTAATTGTTCATCACAATTACTTAAGACAAGGTTAGACGGGTTATTCTTCTTACCTTTTGATGATGTTTTTTTTTATAATTGGGTAATGCAAGTCTACGATCACTTGAAGCTTTAAAACTTTTCCTTTACAATTCTTGGAGTTTCAAGAGTTTCCTTAGTTGCATCTTCTACCATTGTTCTTTTTCTTTCAAAGAAGATTCACTAGATTGACCTTTCTCAATTATTCAATCTGCGAGAGCAACTAACAACATTTGTTGTTTCTAAAAGACTGGTTATTTCTTCCTTAATAAAGTAATATGCAAAATCTTGATAGTAATCAACAATTGTATTCGTAGATTCAATAATACTATAGGTCCTTATATTATGAACATGAAATGCTCCACTATCATGACAATACTCAAGAAAAACACCTGCGTCAACTTTTGAATCAAATATACCGATGTGGTCATGATCATTCAATATAAACACATACTCCCCAAAATATGAAAGTAATGTAGATTATGTTTCTTATTCTAAAACTCATAAGGAGTTTTTTTTTTAGGATTTGGACAAGGATAAACACAATTAATGGTATAGTAACTAATGTTAAATGCTTCAGTCCACAATCTCCTTAATAGTTTCTTCGAGTTCGACATCACTTGAGCCATTTCCTATAAGGTCATATTCTTTCTTTCTACAACATCATTTTGTTGTGGATTAATAGGTGAGGAAATTCATGTGAAATTCCATGTAAATTATAATATTCCTCAAAACTAAAGTTTTCAAATTCGTTTCCATGATCACTTCTAATTATGACAATATTGCAATCTTGTTCATTTTTAACATTTTCATGTTGCTTTTTGAACACATCCAATGTATCTAATTTTTCTCTAATAAATCAACCTATGTATATCTATAAAAATCATCTACACACATAAATATGTACCTTTTTCAAGTTGAACGTTTAACTTGCATTGGTCCTATAATGTCCATATGAAGTAGCTGAAGTACTTTAGACATTGTTCTATCTTGAATGGCTTTATGTGATGCCCTTTGATGTTTGCCAGATTGACATAATCCACGTACTCCTATTGTTTCTTTTTAAGCAAGGGAACTTGTTTGACAACATTTATTTTCATAATTTTAGTTAATATCTTTTAGTTCAAATGACCAAGCTTTTGATGCTATAAGTCTGTGTCATCAAGAATGGTGATTAAATGATCGATGTCTTTTCAAAATGCAATTTCCATTAACATCGAGAACACGACATTTGTTCCTATCAAAGTTTACAACAAGTTCTAGTCACACATTTGATCAATGCTGAGTAAATTTACTTTAAGATCCTCCACATACAGAACATTGTCAAGTTTTGGAGAACCTTTCATATTCAGTGTTCTTTTTCCAAGCAAATGACTTTTCACACCATCAGCAAAAGTCACATTTTCTCAACCAACTTCTTGATAATTGATCAAGGCACTTCTATCACATCTCATGTTTAGAACAACCACTACCAACATACTAAAAGTCAGTAGTACAAGCTCTTAAGGAATTAAAAGAAACATAAGCTTTATAATTAAACTTACTTATCCAAGTGGTTCTAGATTTATTCCCATTTGTCTCAACCTTAGGTCTAAGTGTCATCCTAGGTTTCCCAAAAGAATTAAAGAAAATAGCCCTTTTTTCATATATTTCATAAACTTGAAGCTATTAGGTCTTGTATGTCCTTTAACATGGCAAAAACGACAAGTAGAAATAAGCTTGTTGTTCTTACTTTGATGAACTGGTGAAGAATATGCAACAGCTTTATCTTTTTGAAGATATGGAATTTTAGCTACTGGTAGAGAAGTTTTTGGTGGAGAAGCTTTAACAAGCACACCTTGAGAATTTAAGTCTTCACCATGTTGGTATCCAAGACCATGATGATCTGAGCTAGATTTACTAATTGACAAGATATGATCTAACTTTCGATTTCTAAAATTCATCATCCAAAGTGACTTTTGGTATTCTCTAATTCAATAGTCACTGCAATCAAATGGTTATCTTTGTCAGTAAGTAAAAACTTGCAATGAATTAATCTACTCTCAAGTTTTGCCCTATCATCCAAAAGATTGGATACTTAAGTCATCAAAGTCATATTCTTATTGTAGACTTATTCCCATTTAGCGAGCTTTATCTTATAGCTTTCATGAAAAATTTTCTTGTCATTTATATCAATTAACAAGCTAAATTATTTTGGTTAGTCATTTGTTGTTGTTTATAGTTGTTTCAAATTCATGTTTTAGGTCTAAGATTTCATTGAAGACTTGTGTTGGATTGCTTTTGCCAAAGAATGCCAAATGGGGAGATTTTGTAGAGTTTGCATCTTATAGCAAGTCTAGTTAAATTGAAATTTTATTTATTAAATGTCTTGTAATATGGATTAATTTATTTAATCCATAATTTTGTGAAATTTCAATTTATTAGGAATATTTATTTCTTAGTTTAATTAAATGTCTAATTTAACAAGTCAATTGGCGACGAGATTCTATAATTGACGCGTAGGATTTATCCAAAGTAAGAAGTTGCTTCAAACAAATAGTTTACTACATGCTTTAGATATTTCTTAGAAGATGAGCAAGGCAGGAATATCATATATATCCTTATTCAGATTCATAGTAATTACAAGAGGAAAGAAACTCTTAATTAGAAAGAATTCAAGTCTTTTAAGGATTGTGATTTTAGTAAAACCTTAGTGCTTATATAAAGAAAGATATTTCACAATTAAAGAAACACAACATAAAGCACAAAGTAGAGAAGCAAAAATCAGCTTCCTCCCAAGAGAACCCAAATTTGGCGCATGATGTTGTGTTGATTTTTTTCTTGTCTTATTCATTCAAGTCTTGTAATGAAGTTATTTCTTTTCATCTCTACAGAGAGCTTATATGGATCTTGGATCACTAAATATTGAAGAATTAAAGAATTGACATTGACCACTTTATAAAGTGCTTCAAGGATCAAGAATCAAGGATCAAGAAGGGTAGCGGTTATTCAAGAGAAGCAAATTTAGTTTGAGGTTGAGTAAGTTGTATGGTGATCAACTGTAAATGAGAGTCTTAAGTTTGGTAAATCCATAGGTTGTAACATCTCAACTTAATGAATTGCTTTTCATCTATGCATGGTTTTATGGACGTAGGATTGATTAATCCAAGCCACATAAAAATCTCTGTGTGATTTAATTTCTGCAATTTATTATTTTTAATAAAATTAATATTTTTGATACAGATGGATAGTAATGTGAATAGTAGCTGTAAACATTACTCATAAATAGTAATTGTGAGCAGTGTTTTCAAGAAATTATTCAATTTAATTAATTTTGTGTTTTTAATATAATTAGATTAAATATATTGGAGATTATCTCAGGCTTCACTCTTATTGATTAATTAGTGTTCTAGGGTTTTAATTGCCTACATCTATTTGTACTAGATCTAAATTCCTTTCAAAATCAATGTACTGTACCAAAAACAAGAGTGATTTTTATTATTTAGCTTTCTATGAATTAAAAATTTAACTAAATTACCTACTGATTTATTTTGTTCATATTCTTTATATTGAATATTTCAAGAAAAAAAATTGTGAGAAACAAAGGAAAAGTTCAAACTGATCCCAAAAGTTAAGGGCTGGAATTGGATACTGGAATTGGAATGAGAAATTAAAATCAGAATAAGTTGTTTACTTGAGATGTAAGAATTGAAATCGAAATGAACTGCATTCCCATTAATGCGTTTCTTTTTCTTGCAATCGGAATTGACTGTTATAAGTTATTAAAATACCTTCGTTAATTGTTGTCTCTAGTATTATTAGTATATATATAATAATAATAACAATAATAAGGATAAAAAATAATAATAAAACTGAAAATAATAATAATAATGACAATAACATTAATTAAACTAATAAATTAATAAATTTAATTAATAATAATGAAATAACGACAATAATAATAATTATTAAAACAATAAAGTTAATATATCTAAATACTAATAGCAACAACAACAACAACAGTAGCAACATGAATGACAGTAATAATAATAATTAATAAAATTAAAAAATAATAATAATAGAATTAATAGATTTTAACAATGATAATATTAATAAAATAATAACAATGTTCACTAATAATAATTAAAATAATAAAGTTAATATATTTTAATAAAATTATTATTATTATGATCATCATCATCATCATTATAATAATAAAGGACCTATTTGCAAGTAATACAAAATTTTTTAGTATTTTCATAAATTCTTTAGGGATCAAAATGAAAAAATGATAAAATTTGATTGAGGGTACTTTTTGGGAATTATAAAAATTCAATGGGGGCAAAGTAGTTAATTTTGGGAATAGAAATTTTATTCCCAACTCTCCTTGGGAATGAAATTAATAGGAATGATTCTCAAATTTGTGGGCCTTTCACGATTCCAATTTCGATTATCACTCTTATTTTGTGAGGTAAACATTATTAATGATTCTGATTCTAGATTTTGATTCCTCAATTAGGGAAGCAAACACAGCCTTAATGAATTGGGATGTATACTTTTCTTCATGTGTTTGTGAAATTTATTGTAAGAATTCAAGTGAAAGCTTAGCCGTTGATTTCAGGATCACGGAAGAGTTGCAAAGTACTTCAATCAGATAATGTTTTCCACCATTTTAGAATGTCGATTCCACTCTCAGTTCTATAGTATATGATTTAATATTACTTAATAACAAAGACACAAAGAGAGTGGTAGGAGCCTTCATTATTTTTTTTTCCCAGAATTTTGGGAGCATGACCAGCTACCACGCGTGATTTGGGAATGGATTGTGTAGAAATGCCTGAAAATGGGATAAATAAACATGCAACCAATACCTCTCTGATTGGTGGGTTAATCTTTTGGTATTGTAGAAAAAAATCATTCTATTCATGGATTTGGAAATGGGTATTGAAGATTGTTAGCGTCGCAACTGGGATCGAGGTGCTCAAGTTAGTATTCCTTTCATAGCTTCCTAGGTTCGTCTTCAGTGCAGATATAGAGATCAAAGTGTTCGAGTTAGCATTGCAACTACTAAGATATTCCTGAAAATTTCAATTACATTGCATTAAGTTCGTCAAACCATCCCTAAAGTAGTTGAAAATTATTCATGGTCAAGTTACAAATAGTCTAGAAAGACTTAAATTAGACAATGATTATGTGACTCATAAGTAATTTTTTTTTCTTCACCCGAAACTTGTTTTTTCCCTTATCAATATTTTAATTTATCTAATACAAAAGAGCAAATTGGCAATCATTAGGTTAGGATCATGTAGTTTGCAAATTTTTTGTTTTGGAACTGAGCTGATGTTGATGCCCTAAATATTCAATAGTAACTAAGTTTTGTTGTAATTGAATGAATTATTGCTCACATAGAGGTTTCTGGACAAGTTGCAAAAAAGAATAACAATAGAAAAATTATCTCTGCACCATTTCTATTTTGTCATAAGTACATTTAATCACTACAAAATTTTCATTATTTTTGTTTTTAAACTTATATCAATCAAATACTTTGATACGAACAAAATTTAGAATCTAGTAAATAATTTAAATAAAATGACCATTTTTAGCCCTACATGAATTAAAATCATTTTATCCTACAAAATTTTGAAAAATAAAAAATTATAATTACAAGAATACCTCTAAATTTAATAAAACATATAAATCTCAAAGTACAACATGTTAAGTTTTGTAATTATAATTTTTAAATAATAATTTTTGTAAGAGTGATGATAGAGCCACAAACTCATGTACAAACTTATCTTATACAAATTGGCGTGGCATTAATTCATTAGTTGAATGAAAATATAAAATAATAGAAATAAATCATGTGGGCCAAGAGATATTTAATTCAACTGAATTAATCAAAATAAAATTTGAAAGAGTATATATCATTACTCTTTTTGCAATTATAATTTTTTTAATTATTTAAAGTTGACTTAGACTATTATTATTTTGGTGATAAATTTAACAACGAAAATCATTTGATAATTGTGATTGTATGATTCATAATTTTTTATTAGTTTAAGATACTATTAAAAAACCATAAAAGAAAAGGAAAATATTTGAGATGATTATTACACGTTTGTTAGGTCAAAAGGATTTTAAAAATTCAAAAATATTTTATCAATTAATTAAATGCTATTCACACACCCATTTTATCAACAATATTTTGTTTATTAAATAAATGGTAATTACATTTTTTTATTTTTTAAAATTTTATAGGATACTATGGTCTTTTAATTCATTTACAGTAAAATGGTCTTTTTATTTAAATTCTTTAATGGGTTTTAATTTTGTTAGTGTAAAAGTAATTAATTGATACAAGTTCAGAAGTGAAGGTGGTGTAGATAAAATATTAAAATTTTATGGTAGTTAAATGTACGTATAATAAAATTAAGTGGTCTAGAGATAATTTTCACGAAAGATTAAGATGAGTGGTAAATTGAAAGAAGTTAGAGCTCAAAGAAAGTAAAAAGTCAGGGTAGCACTTAACCCTCTGGTGACTGGCCAGCGTACTCTAGACAGAAATTAAGTGACAGGTATGACATTCAGATTATACCAGCAAAGGGTAATATTTCTTCCATCTACAATAAGAGAAATATATTATCCAAAACAAAAAACTGCCTTCCACTGCACAAGTTTAAGGAGAAATGAGTGGTGTTGTGCGCAGAATGCGGAATCAAGCGCACTAAATAATCACAGAAAAATAAAAGACACAAGAATTATGTGGTTCGACAATATGCCTACATCCACGGGAGTAAGAGAAATATAATTGTATTATTAACAATTATTTGAGTACAAATTTGAGTAAATAAACCACATTTTCTCAGAACCCAAATACACCCAGTACTCTCACACACACTCTCCAATCGTGTATTCACCCCTTGTAGCCTTTAGCTTCTAGAGCACTTACAGAAATTAGATTTTTCTTCAAAGTTGGAACATATCTAACCTCTTTCAGTTCTCTAACCATTCCATCAAACATTTTGAGCTGAATTGTTCCTATCCCTATTATGCGACAAAGTTTATCATTCCCTATCACAACTGTACCGGATTTCAAATTACGAAAATCTGTAAATCATTCCTTAATAGGACACAAATGATAGGTTGCTCCAGTATCAAGTATCCACTCGCTTGAACTAGTCACATATGCTGCAGGAGTAATACTTAGTGAATAATATCTAATCAGAGTCCTTATCTTTCCGTACCATGTTTGCTGTTGTTGGTTTCTTTCCATCTCTCTTTTGAGCTTTTGGACAATCTTTCCTCCAATGGTCATTTTCATGACAAAAGGCACACTCGTCTCGAGCTATATTTTTGCTTCTCCATTTAGATCGAGAATTCTTTCCACCACGCTTCTTCTTTTTCTCTATCACCCAATCTCTACTCACCAAAGCTTCAGACGATGCTCGTTTAGAATTTTTATCATTATTCTGAATCTCCAAGTTAGTTAATGTTGTGCAAACATCTTTGAAGACGATCACACTGTTTCCATATATCAAGGTAGTCACAAAATGGCTATATTCCTCTGGTAGTGAGTGTAACAGAATCATAGCCTTAACTTCATCCTTAATAACTTCATCCTTAATATCTTCATCAAGATTTTTCAAATCAGCAAGTAATTTTTCAAATCTTTAGACATGATCGTGCATTGACACCCCAAGTTTCATTCGAAAGCCATATACTTGGCTCATTGCATGAAGACGATTTTCAGGATTTTTCAACAGGTACTTCTCCTCCAATGTACACCACAAAGTCATCATACACTCCTCATCTTTCACCAAGTATTTCGCCTCCTTGGTCAAACAAGATCTGATCTGACCACAGGCTTTCTCGTTCATAAGATCCCAAATTTTTTCATCATACATGTGTCTTTTATTTTTTCAGAACAATATCAAGATCAATTTGAATAAGAGCATTAATAACTTCGCGCCTCCACATGCGAAGTTGATTTTCCCATCAAACTTTTCAACATCGATCTTCTGGCCTCCTATAACAGGTGTTGAATAGCGATTTGACAAATCTCGCCTCCCACCTGAAGTGTCTCCAGAAATAGTCTCAGTAGATCTCTCCCTAATTTTGGAAGTTTCGCCTTCTACCATTTTCTCAACGAACTATTTCCACTTGAAAAACAGCCTCTATGATGTTAATTTCATGTGAATAAATACACTAGGAAAATTCCTAGGAGACTGGACGGGAACTCGGTCCCAATTAAAAACTAGAATCTTTAGACTCTTATCGCATGAACTTTTCTGCAAAAAACGCACACTACTTACAATGATCGCTCCCAAGTATAAATGGTGCTCCAATTCGTGAACAATACATGAAGCATAATGTGAATAGTACCGTATCCCCCCAAGTACGAACCGTTGGCTTTGATACCACTTGTTGTGCGCGAAATGCGGAATCAAGCGCACCAAGTAATCACAAAAAAATAAAGGACACAAGAATTACGTGGTTCGGCAATATGTCTACGTCCACGGGAGTAAGAGAAAAATAATTGTATTATTAACAATTATTTGAGTACAAATTTGAGTAAAGAAACCACATTTTCCCAGAACCCAAATACACTCAGTACTCTTACACACACTCTCCAATTTCTCATACTCTCAGAACTCTAGAATTGCTTCACTTGTAATTTCTCTTAAGTTCTCAAATTTGGGATGCTTAAAAAATGAAAAACTCCCTCTTATTTATAGGAAGTATTTTGCACTATTAAAAATTCGGTGCCCACCAACAATTTATCAAATTATCAAAGTTATTGTGAATTTGTCAAACTCTCACATGGTTCACCAACTCATTTGGCTTCATTTTTCATGATTCCATCCACATGCTTCCAACATTGCGGCTAGAAGGTTATGCATGTCAAAAAGCTGTTTTGACTTTTCAACAAGTGGCACCAATGTCAATTCCAATAAGGTTAAAAGGGTACGTAAACGAACAACAAGGCAGTACTCTGACTATAAGAAGGATGCGGTGCCCAACATTACAGATGATAAGCATGAGTTGGACGGATACTCTTCAGATAATGACAAGACATCATTGTATAGAATATAGATCAATAGAAAATGGGGAGGAATCTGGGGATGAAGGATTTTTGTTTGTGGGTTGATCGAATAGAATGGTTATTCGTTTAGGTCAACGATTTAAAGATGTATGTCAGTTTCGACGAGCTCTTGAAGTAATTGCAATACGTGAAGGGTTCAAAGTCTGCATTGTGTAGAATGGCAGCAAGTTTGTAATTAGTGAGTGTGCTGCCCTGTGCTGTGACTAGAAAATCAGTGTGTCGTATCATTCCAATGGCAAAGGTTTTCAGGTGGCACAGCTTGTGCAACATCACACCTGGAAGAGAAAAGCTATAGAACTTCAGATGAGTTCAGAGAGGATTGCTACTATGTACCTTCATTTATGGAAATTTTAACGAGATATATCACTTTTATCGAAGAACGGATTGCTGCCACGTACGCGATGAAATGCCGACCTTGCAATATTCTAGAAGATGAAAAATGAACAAAGACTCTGCTTGGAATTGATCATGCTGATGGATATTCATATCCATTAAAGTACATAAAGGGGATGAAACATATCAACCGTCAGAATTTCGTCATATTAAAGAGGGATAGTAAAGTAGATGGTGATGAAGATACTTTCAAAAGAATGTTTGTTCTTTTACATGAACCTGCTTATGCTTTCAAGTATCATCTGAGGAGATTCCTTGCTATTGATACTAGGGAAATCAAGGGGCCATATAGAAGTGCGTTGATTGTGGCAGCAAGAATTATGCAAATATTGGGATTCTGACCATAGATTTCTGCTAAGTCCTAACAATGGACTTGGAATCGTGGAGATTTTTTCTAGACAATCTAATAAAGGCTTTGCATTTGGAAACCGGCGAAGGTTCTTTTGTTTTATTTTATGGCGAAATTGGAATAGATTATGCCATGGAAGAATTCCTCTCTCAGGCCAAATACAGACAATGCAGTTGAAATATTAAGTTCAAAATGGTAAATAAATTCCCTGGAGCACGGTACAACACTTATTCTAGGCTGCATGTCATAGTGCCTGTGCTTAATGATTCCAGAAGTACATGAAAATGATAGGTATGAAAGTCAGGAATGCCATGCCTGGTTACTGGTATGGTTTGATATCACTGGGCTTGATATTGCATTCCTAACTGGGTGAAGTGCATACATATAACACTTATGGTGACTGAACAATTTACTAAGGATATTCTTCATGAAACATTTAGGTAAGAGCATTGATAAGAGGTAAACTGGCATAACAAAGGCTACAGCTTGCATTTTAACAACAAAGATTGGCAGGATTAGATTTTCTTTACTACAAATTCTACCCATATGTTCAATAGCTAACTGAACAACGTCTGATAGCAGGTCGATGGCTGACTATGGGACGAAAAAAGGGACACTTCTGAGAGCGATAGACTGTGCTTCTACAGCCTATGAGGAGAACATTGAAAGAAAAATATGAAATTGTAGATTATGGCAGAAGTTAGGACTTCCCTGCTCTCATGTTTGCAAATGCATTCCATTTAAAGCTCAAACCATCGAGGATTATGTACACGAAATGATGATTGTTGGTCAGTTTATGACGACACATGAACTGGGAATGATGACAATTCCAAACGAAAGCGTGTTGAAGTGGCACTGTTCTGCTCATTTTCTCCCTTCTTCGAGTGCTATTATCGAGCCTGTAAACGGGAAATCTGGGACTACAGGGCATTCAACATCAACTGTAGAAGTCACACCTGACATGAACACTCTTATAGGAGAGGCAAAGTTACCATACCTTTAATCACAAATAAAAAGTATCAGTATACATGTCCTGTAACAACATTATACATGTCCTGTACATTCCTAAACAAAACCCCATTATATTGATTATGAATTTTTCTTATTGTAACAGTTTAGCTACAGTCCATGCACGGCCACCGCTCCTTCTGCGACTGATGACTGCCTGAGGCAACCATCAAGCAGGAATGATGATTCGATAAGTAAGTTTTGTGTGCTCTTATTGATATTTGATTTTTAATTTAATTTTCTTCGTGAATCATTTTGCAGGCCAGTTATGGTGACTCTTGAGGAACAACCCAACCTCAAGGCTTAATATCTTCTACACCAACCAGGATAAATTGATGCAAGCCATGCGTTCTAATTGTTGAAATATTAATTTGTAATCTAGAGAAATCTTCAATTATTAGTTTCTAAAAATATTTGAACATCTAGAAAATATCTTCAATTATAAGGCAATTGCTAAGTTACTGTTGATGTAACTTACAGCCTTTGAAAATGACCAAAAAATAGTAATAAATTATAGGACCCGTATGTATTTTATTGAGGACTGTAAGTTACATAAGCAATAATTTAGCAAGACCCTAACAATAAATATTTAAGTACCTAAAAAATATCTTTAAAAAAATCTATAAATACTAGAAATATCTAAGTATCCAGAAAATATATTCAATAATAAATGTATATTATCCAGGCATCTAGAAACATCTGGGCAGAAGTTGTGATTAAAAATTCACTATAGATAAAAATCTAAATATTTGGTCAAGTGTTTGTCCTAAGGCCTATAAATACATGCGCATGTCTCCTGTTGACGCAATGAAGCAAAGAACAAAAAACTTTCACTTGTAAAATATTTTCCACTTCCCTTTATCTTTAAACAAATGTTCTTAATCAAAAATAATTTTCACTTTAATTATTTTAGCCCACTATCTTCCCCTGTTCCAACAATTTTGATATTAGAGCTTAAGCCTTTAACCTCCAATGGCCTCAACTCTACTACCTTTAATTATAACCAAAATCTTATTCCCATCAAAGATGGGGAGAATTATGAATTCTGGAGCATTCAAAATGAAAACCCTTTTTTATCTCCAAGACCTTTGGGAAATAGTACAAGAAGGGACAAGCAAAATAGAATAAAGGGAGAATAAAAGGAAAGACAATACAGCGTTACTCTTCTTGCAGCAAGCAGTAATTAAGACTACTTTTCCAAGGATCCTAACAGCAAAGAACTCGATTGATGCATGAAGAATTCTAAAGGCAGATTTTCAGCGATTGAAAAGGTAATCTCCATTAAAAATTCAATCTCTATGGAGAGAATTTGATAATCTCCTTATGAAAGACAATGAATCTGTCCAAGCATTTTTCTCTGAAGCATACGGCATAATAAATCAAATAAGAAGTTATGGAGATACCATTGAAGATAAAAGAATTGTTTAAAAAATATTAAGAATGTATTCCTTCAAAATTTGATCATATGTTGTTGCTGCTATCGAAGAAGCCAAAAACTTATCTCAGTTCTCCTTGCCTGAAACCAATGAGTTATTTCGAGGCACATGAGCCAAGAATGAGTAGATTTACTGAATAGTCAACTGAACAGGTTTTGCAGTCAAAGCTAAAATCAAAGGACGAAAGGGTGGAAAGTTTGAAAGAGGCAGCAAGAAAGAGGGGACTTCATCAAACAATGGCGGTGACAGGAGAAATTTCAAAAATCACAGGCAGTAGAAAAATGTCGTTATAAATACACAACTTGCAATAAATTAAATTATATGGATATAGAATGCTGATAAAGGAAAAAAAAAGGGAAGCAAATTTTTTAAAAGACAAAACTGAAGATCAAATGTCGTGTACTTGCTTGAATGGTAAAAAATAATCCAATAATGTTTGGCATGTAGATAGTGGATGCAGTAATCGTATGACAGGAGATCGAGATTGTTCTGTTAGTTTGGATGAAAAAGTGACTTCACAGGTGAAGCTTGGAGATAGCAAACTACAAGGCGTCCAAGGCAAGGGGATTACTTCCGTGCCGAAAAATAATGGTAAATCTAAACTAATTCCATATGTTATGTGTGTTCCTGGACTGACTCAAAATTTATTAAGTGTTGGCTAGCTTATTAGAAAAGAATACTTGGTGAAATTTGATAGAGATTACTGTATAATTGATAGAAGAGATAATCAATTGGTGGCAAAAGTACAGATGTCTCTAAATAAAATCTTCCCATTAATTATGCCAGCAAAAGAAGAGCAAGACCTACAAGCAGAAAAAATTAATGAGTCATTTTTATGGCATTGGAGTTATGGACATCTGAATCATAGATCTTTAAAGGTCCTAAAAGAGAAAATTTTGGTGATTGGCCTTCCATCTATCTGAAATGAAGAAAATGTCCGTATGTGAAGGATGTATCTCAGGCAAACTCCGCAGGATTCTATTCACCAGTCTTCCTGGAGAGCCAAGGCCCTACTTGAGTCAGTTCACGCAGATATCTGTAGATGAGCTCAAACTCCATCAATTAATCAAAAAGATACTTTCTACTTTTTGTAGATGATTACAGCAGGCACATGTGGGTGTACTTTCTAAGCTAGAAGTCAGAAGCCTTTACCATTTTTTGACTGTTCAAGGCATTAGCTGAAAAGCAGAGTACAGAAGAGCTGAAGGTGTTCAGAACAGATCATGATAGAGAATTTACTCCTAAGGAGTTCACAAGTTACTGCCAAGAGCATGGAATTAAAAGAGAACTGACAGTGCGCTGTACCCCTTAGCAAAATGGTGTTGTAGAATGAATGAATAGAACGATCGTTGAGATGGCTAAAACCACATAAAAGAAGAAAAGACTGCCCAACAAGCTTTGGGCAGAAGCTGTCCACACAACAGTCAACATCCTCAATAGATCTCCTACAAAAATAGTAGTAAACAAGATTCCATTTAAACCGTGGAAGAAAACCAAAAGTAAGCTCTTTCAGAGTATTTGGGTGTATTGTACGTGCTCACACTCCGTCATAGCAGAGAGAGAAGTTTGATGAGAACCGAGAAAAATATTCGTTCATTGGGTATAGTGATGTTTCCAAATGATACAGGCTGTTGAATCCAAGAACAGACAGGCTGGTGATTTCCAGAGATGTCATATTTGATGAAATGAAGACTTGGAGTTGAGAAACTAATGGTTCTGAAGCTTCAACAGTACTTGAAGAAAAAGCCACAGTTCCCATAATTGAGGAAGCAAGCACTTACAGCAGCTATAGCAGAAGTAAGTCCTGCAAGCTCAAGGTCTCCATCACCCAGGAGAATGTGCTCCCTCAGAGAGATGTATGATGTATGTGACACGGCACTCATTATAATCGAACCACAAAAACTTGAAGTCGCCGTCAAAGAAGATAAATGGGTGAAAGCAATTGGATGAAGAAATAAACGTGATCAAGAAAAACAATACTTGGGAGCTTGTTGATTGTCCTCAAGGAAAAGAAGGGATCGATTTCAAGTGAACTTACAAGACCAAGTATAATGAAGACGGATCAATTCAAAAGCATAAAGCTTGATTGGTTGCAAAGGTTATTCTCAGCAACCAGGACTCGACTATAGTAAGACGTTTGCACCAGCGGCTCGAATGGAGACAATACGGACAGTCTTTGCCATAGCGGCATAATTAAATATTCAAGTTTACTGGCTGGATGTGAAATCAGCCTTTTTAAATGAAGAGCAGCAAGAAGAGGTCTACGTGGAACAACCGTAAAGCTACATACAGAAGGATAAAGAAGAAAAAGTGTATCGCCTGAAAAAGGCACTTTACAAGCTAAAGCAGGCGCCATGGGCTTGGAACAATAAAAGTGATCAATACTTCTGTCAGCATGGGTTCAAGAGAAGTTTAGTGAACCATCACTCTATCTGTATATCTACACGAGCACAAATCCAAAAATTGCAAAGGAGTTCAAGAATGCTATGATGCAAGAGTACGAGATGAACGATCTTGGTCTCATGAGATATTTTCTGGGCTTATAGGTAACTCAGTCAGAAGTAGGCATTTTTGTTTCACAAGGAAAATATGTTGAAGACTTGTTGAACAAATACAAAATGACTGACTGCAATCTAGCAGAAACTCCAATGGGAACCAATGAAAAAATTTTAAAGGAATATGGTGCTCAGATGGTCAACGCATCAACTTATCGCAGCCTTGCTGGATTGCTGATTTATCTAATCGACACAAGGCCTGACGTAGTGAATGCAGTAAGCATAGTGTCGAGGTATATGCATGAGCCAAGCAAGCTTCATTCCGCAGGAGCTAAAAAGATCTCTTATGATATGTCAAAGGAACCAAGGATTTTGGAATTAAATACGTTCAGGAGGCGAAAAGTAACGTGACTGGCTACACCGACAGCGATTGGGCCGGCTCTGTTGATGACAGGAAAAGTACTTCTGGGTATGTATTCTGTCTGGGATCAAATTAACAGGAAGTGTTGAAATATTAATTTGTAATCTAGAGAAATATTTAGGTATCTACAAAATATCTTCAAAAAAATATCTATGGATGTTAGAAATATCTAAGCATCTAAAAAATATTTTTAACAATACTTGTATATTATTTGGGCATCTATAAATATCTAAACAAAAGTTGTAGTTAAAAATTAGCTATAGAGAAAAATCTAAATGTGTGGTGATGTGTGGTGAGTGTTTGTCCTAAGGCCTATGAACACATGACCATGTCTCCAATTGAAGCAATGAAGCAAAGAACAAAAAAAAAATTCCACTTGTCAACTCTTTCCCACTTCCCATCATCTTTAATCAAATATTCTTGATCAAAAATAATTTTCACTTTAGTTATTCTAGCCCACTATCTTCCCCTGCTTCAGTATTAGTTATTCTTTACCACCTACTAGAAACGGTCATTTAAATAAATTTCAAATTTTATTTAATAATCGCAAAATATCGACTCAAACCTGACATTTAAAAATAATCCATAAACCCGCTTAATATCTATATATTGAACAAAAGCTTACATAAAATATTTACACACTATACATATATGCATAAATACATACATACATACATTTATCGATATTATAAAATATATATATCTACCAATATATTACACATTTACACTATTGCTTTAATTATATATATATATATATATAATATTATATATCAATATTATAAAATATACATGTTATCAATTTTTACACATTTACACTATCGTTTCTAAACGATGTAAAATTTTATAAATAAAACACTGTGGTTATATTCACCCTTTTAAAGAATAAAAAAAAAAGAAAATCATCTCTAATATTTGAGTTTTAATTATAAGAATATGTAAATTATTTTAAACTATAAAATATAATCCATCGATCGGAAAATGGAAGAATTTTAACTCAAACCCGAAAAAAATCGTTGACCGACCCATTTAATAATCGTAATTTATACCCTTTTTATTTACGTGTGTTAATTTCAAAATTTCTAACACCTACCTACTACTTGAGGATTATTTTTCCAAGAATTCAATGCTTTTTTGTACTTCAAACAATGTTGGGTACTCTGTGATACTTAAAATGTCTGCTGAACTTATATCGTAGCTTGTTAAGTATGTGATGACATTGTAGCTAACTTATTTCATTCCCACCTACTAAGTAATGAAGTTAACCTTAATGACTATAAAAATATCACACTATAATATATTTCATTGATGAGCACTGAGCAGTTGTTATATGCTGCAAGTCATAGTATGGCATTTCATGCGTACGTCGGTATGTGAATTTTGGGGAAAAGCTAGGCCATGCAGAAGACGCTGGTTAATGGGCGTTAGTCGAAGGAAACAAAACCTTTTTTGACTTGAAACATAATTCGTTTCCCATTTGTGTGATTAATGAAATTTCTCCTTTAACTAAACAAATAAATTTATTACTGAAATTAAACAAAAAGCGATTTTATTTATTTTTTCATCCAACGGCTAAAAGAGGTGCCTCGCAAAAAGCGAGCTTGAGCTGGGCGTTTTCAAGTTTAGACCCAAGCTCACTTTAAGATAAGCATGAGGGCCGGGTTTGAGATTTTATTTATTTATTTTTATTTTTTTAAATTATTATAAATTTAAAATGAATTAATAATCAATAAGTTATTATAATAATAAATAAATTAAAATAATAAATATTTCAAAGTAAAATAATAAATAAAGCAAATAAAGGCTTAAATTTTTATTTTTTTTCAATATTGAATTCTCTAATTCAATTACTCTCTTAATTAATTAAAGAATAAGAGAGAGTTTAGTATTATAATTTTAGCTTTTTTGAATCATTATTGATTTATAAATTAAGAATTTAATTTATTTATTTATTTTTTTAATTTTAATTATATTATTTTAATTTATAAATTTATTTTTTAAAAAAGAATAGGTTTAGGCCTGGTCCGATTTTTTTTTTCTTGACCCTTTGTTCATGCCATCATGTGTGAGGACGGGGCTGAAACCGGTTTGGACTTTTTGCCACCATATATTTGTCGAGTGAAAATCGTATGGATATCCTCATCGTGCATCTTGATTAATTGGATTGTTTCTTCTGGAGCCTATACGAAGCTTTCAGACGTCTTCCGGAAATTCCTTTATCATTTCGTCCAAGAGAAATAATTCTCTAATTCATGAATTTTCTAGAATAGCCTTTTTCTTGAATATCATTCAAAAAGGTTTCGGATTGACTAATATTCCACCAATTAGTAACTCAGGATTCCAGACTTTTATTAAATGAGAGAGGGATCCACCAAGGCAAAAATACTACAAATACTATAGATGAAAGATATCTAAGGGGAAGAGGACGCATAGTAGACGTGGCCTACAAGTTAGCTACCAAATGCATTTTAATATTAATAAAAGAAGTTTTTGGTACTTTTATACGTCTGTCAATTTTTATTTACAAAAACGCAAAATAAGGCAATGTGTTTGTTAAGGACTAAACAAGACCCGTTTCAATTTTCTAATGAAAATCAAACCATCATCTTGTTTTTTACTTTAACAAAGGAAAGTGAAAAACAATTTTTTAAGGTTTTCTTATTTTTGTTTTTTTCTGGATCCCACTAAAGCTACAACTTTCATGCTTTGTTTGTGATTTTGTGAACAATACTACAATAGTGCACAGGTCCGCAATCCACTCACTTGGTTAATAGTTTATTATTTGTTTATGTTATAATTTAACTTTTTCTTTATATAATATGCTAATAAATTTTAAAAATAGTATGCCAATATTATTTTAATTCTTTACTGATAATAATAATTATTGTTTTAATGAATATCCAATCACTATAATTATATATCATCTATAATTTATGTATATAAATTATCCAACAATATAATTAAATAAAATATGCCCTTTTGTAACTGTTTTAGTTGTTTATGTTATTTCTTAAAATAAACATCTATAATAATAATAATAATGAAAGACCATTTAAAATAATTAGATATTGAAAAATGTTTCATTAAATTATTTTATCATTCTATTTCATTATTTCTAAATTGTCAGACAAACAACTAAATCACTTTTATTACTTTATTTTCATATGCTATTTTAAAATAATTTTTTAAATTCACCAAAAACTAATCATTCTTATTCTATAATGTAATTTATGAAAACTTGTGTTATGGAGGTGGGGTGGGTTTATAAAAATAGTTGGGTAGAAATATCCACAACCAATAATTAAACGGTCTATCAAATAATTAGATGAAAGTTTATTTAAAACTTGAACTCCGGCCAAGGTAAAGGAAGTACTTTTAATATTTCTTAAACCATTAAATAGTAAACTTTTTGGGACATTATTCTTTGAATTACATAACATTTAAATTTTCGTTTATTTCTTAGATTAGGGAATTGAAATGGAGGAATGAAAATGATTCTATTGCTTGCTTACTTATCTTACATTTGAAAAATAAAATGGAATTAGTGAGACTCACCAAATTTGAGAACAAGAAATGAAAATTTCATCTATATGAACTATGAAGGAGTGGGAATGTTATTTCCATTCCTTAAATTTACCCTGTTGCCCTTCTTTAAATTCTGAAACTTCAAATTTGTCTCTATTACAAAATTAAATAATAATTACTCTTCTAAATGTTTAATTATAATAATTATTTAATTAGTTACACTAATAATAATACTAATAATAACAATTAAAAGTGCAGTGCTATAGGAAATTGTACTAGGTATAAACTTTTTTTTTCTAAAAAAGTTATTATTTTTTTTAATATTTAATTTATAATTGCATAATTGTATTATTTAGATGAAAACCCGCGTGACTGCTGAGTGATTGTACCCAGCGGCGATAGCATTTTAAAATAAAATCTAGTCATCATAAGATAGTTGACCTTTTCCAGTTCCTTCCAGTTTCCCGCCAAAACAAAGCACTTCCCGCCAAAACAGAGCACTTTACCCGCGCACTTCTCCCGCCAGAAATAAAACTAGGCCCTACCGAAACCCATCTCCGCATTCTTTCGCGCCAGATTACATCTTTCTGACCGTGTGTGACTGTACGTCTCTCTCTCTGTGGTACTGAACCCAGCAATCCATGGCCGAAGAACGAAAGCCGAGCTCCATGAAACGTGCTGCTACGGCCAATGATCTTCATCCGACGGTGGGGATGTTCACTCGCAGCAAATCCGAAATGTGCCTTCATCGCAACCGCTCCGGCCGGGTCCGCTTCGATTCTTTTCCTCTACCGCTTTCCGAGAAACGCAGAAGAACAGCTCTGCGTCAAGATTCTTCCAGTAGTGTCGACGGTGGTGATGACGACTTGTCTTGCATTTTAATCAAAGATCTACGCACAAAACGTGTTTTCTCAAAGGGGTTCCCAATGAATTCTTGTTTTGAGCGCAAAAAGGTCGAAGAGGGTTCGGTTGAGGAATCTGCTCAATCAACACCGCCGGATATTGACTTTTTGGTTGATACCAAAGTGGCGGAGGAAGACGGAAACCCTAATATGGGATCTGTTCCGGAGAAGCAATCAAATGAATTCGATCAGAAGAGTTCTAGGATCAAATCAGTAAGAGCTGACATTTTATATTATTTATTTTTTCATAATAATTATTATTCATTTGGCATAGAATGATTTGATTTGTTCTGGGTTTGTTAAATGTATCCAGTTTCTTAGGCCGTGCTCTCGAGTTAAGCTCTTTAAAGCACCAGGTTCGGTCAGTTATAGAAGACTGCTCCCCTTTCTGATGGATATCTCAGAAGAAAATTCTGGTAATTTCTAAGCTTCTCTATATTCTATATTATTAAATTTTCGTAACAATTTGTTTGCACATGTAATGTTTGACTAAAAGATTCATAAACTCTCTTTTAAATAGTGTCTGTAGGTGGTGAAAAAATGGTTGTAGAAGAAAAGGCACTTTTAACTTCTCACGGTCATGAAAATTTGATAAATAAACCGACGACAGAAATTGGTCCCGCCAAAAGTAATAATCTGGATTCTGGTAATCGATCGAACTCAACTCCCTTTGACTGCATTGAGGAACCTTGCAAGGCTCAACAATTTTCTCATGCCTTGATTTCAATGGTTGATGAGTGGTCAAAGCCAATTCTGAAAGGAGGAATTAAGAAATTCAACTTCAAGAATAACTCGGTCTTGTTTAGTTCTTGTGACACAAAGTTGATGGATACTGAGGAAACGGAAAATATTGGTATTGCTAATCCTGAAAATATGCACAATTTGAACTGTAACAAGTCCTTGGCCCTTGAGGAGAAGTGCAATTCTGGTAAAGATAATGAGGATGGGAAGCATTTTGATGATACAAAGCAGTCTGAAATTGAAGATGTTCATAAATTTGATGTAGGGGGTTCTTCTGCAGTTAGTATTCCAAATGATGGAGATTCAAACTTGTCTGATGGGGAGCTGAATGAGAGCTTAAGTAATGCAGAGCAAAAAGATGATCACAATGGTGAGGTTCTGAACCAGATTGACAACGCAAATAAAGATTATGCCCCAAGGACATCACCAGATGGTGACATCTTTGGTAAGCCTGAAGTTGCTGAAAATGGTGGTATTAAAAAATGTATGCATAATGAGGATGATATTCCTGGGAAGCCTTCAATTGGAAGAAGCCATAGAAGCAATATCCCTGCTAATGACAAAGCAACTGGCTCCAGCCGCAGGAGAAAACTGGTAAGATACTTTTATCCTTTTAAATTTTACAATCTTATAGCTCATTTGAAGAAATCAGTATTATTTTGGCTCGATATTTTCATGCAGGATATATCAATTAGGCAATATTGTTTTACTTTCATTGTTAGGCTGAGAATATACCATCTTATGTGCTAAATTGTTCTTGTTCTGTTGATAGGTTATCAATCAACTCTCACGGTTGAAGTTATTCAGAACTCCAGGTTCAGTGAGTTATAGAAGGATGCTTCCATTTTTGAAAGATGTTGCAGAAGCTAGTCCCTGTAAGTTCTGTTTTTCTTTCTTATGATTGGGGCTGTATGCTAGGAAGCTAATGTTTCATCTATTTATCTTTTAGGTTCTTCTAGACAGGACCATGTTCTGAAACTTGAGAAAAAATTAGAAGCAAATCCTCCTTCACCACCTTTTGTTTCTGATTATCAAGAAATATCCCTTGGAAATCCTAAAGGTAATGATTGCCATGCCGAGCGTCGCACTGGTCACTATAATGCTTTGCCAATCTTAGCAGCAGATGCTTCTTCAAATGATCAAGAAATAAATTCAAAACTACTAAAAGATGTCAACGAATCTCCGAATCCACTTAATAAGCAGCAGGAGCAGGATGTTCATTTTGAACAGGATAGATCAAATACAGGTAGGAAGTTGGAGAGAGGCCCTGAAATCGTGGATATAAATCATGAAATTAATCTGTCAGGCACACAATTACGTCCTCATTCTACTTCTGGATCTTTCTGGACAAAAGATGATAAAGAGGCATCATCACCTCCATCGTCTTTGAGTATCGAAGAGGATTGCAGTAATCCAGCAATAGAAGTTAGCGATGATGCAAAGCCAATTGTAGCAGATAGCTTGCATCAGAAATCATCCCTCCATGCAACTTCTTTTTGTTTGAATACTTCTGCTCCTGTTTTTAAGAAAGGGATTCTTAAAAGAAATCCCCGAGGATGCAGAGGGCTCTGCACTTGCTTGCACTGTTCTTCCTTTCGTCTGCACGCAGAGAAGGCATTTGAGTTCTCAAGAAATCAGATGCAAGATGCTGAAGAAGTGTGTTTAGATCTGATTAAGGAACTATCATACATACAGAATATGTTGGAGAAACCTTCTTTCAGCGCCGATGGTCATGCTCTTGTCAGTGGCAGTCAGGTTAGTACTGTATAAACATTAGATACAGTTTTCTTCTGTCACTTCTGTCTATTATAGCGGGCTACTTTCGATTATTTTCAGTGACTGCTTCATGGTTGGTACTCTAGCTTTTTTTTAAGAAATATTGGCATAATTAGTACAAACTTATCAAAGTTCTGCTGTTTACAAACACATCATGGCGCGCTCTGGATTATTCTATGCTAGTAGACACAAAACATAGGTAGACTTGGATTCTCAACTAATCTTTCCGACAAACTGGCCTACATTTGAAGTAGCTTGGTTAGGTAACGAGAAAGGTTACTCGTTCATATCCAGGAGTGAACCTTCAGCTTTAGTCCGTGAAAACATGCAATTGAATATTAGAAGAGCTTTCTCTTATGAAATTCAGACTAAGGTCAGTGACATTAATTGTGATTTGATCATTCACTGGGTGTCTAACATATGATTACACATTACTCTTGTTCCAAGCTCTTGAATCTTGCTTTGGATGCCCAATGTACCATTTTATTCTGTATTTGCTGAAAATTATTGTTGTTTAATTTGAATCCAGATCCGTCAGAAATTTTTCTAATTGAAAAGTTTGGCATGTTGGATACTTGAAATTTCTTATTTGAAGTTCATATGTTTTCGAAATCAGATAAAAGAAGTTTGTAAAAGAGCATCTGAAGCAGAAGCACTGGCACAAAACCGCCTTAGCGAAATGAATTTTGATCTCAACATTCATTGCAGGGTCACTGTAAGTTTACCTTTAATTTTCTTCTAGCATTAATTTGTTCCTTTGTTTAATATTCACTTTTTCTCATTAGGCTTAAACAATATGGTACTTCTGAAAACATGTAACAACAGCATTCATCTGGTTTCTTGCAGTGCACTCAGGGACCAAGGGTTAGATTTGCCAATTACGTCGAAGAAAAAGTGATTACGAAACCAGACTTGCCAAGAAAATATTCTGGATTAGGAAATACAAAGAGAAAGATAATGTTGACTGAAAGAGAGCTATGATGGAAATGTGGTGAAAATTCGATGGTTTGTAGGCATGTTTCTATGCACATCCAAGGAGTTTCTGTCTTCAAACACAGATCTTCCTTTCACAGATAACTTGTTGGAACATGTAGACAAGGAACTTGCACACTGTTTTGCCCGTTCTTGCATTTAAACGTACTTGCATCCAATGTTATTGGAATGCTTGGACACTCAAGTATGAGATCTTATTTTAGTTATGCATGCATTGCATTGTGACCGAGGAAAAAATGTACTCAAATTCCTAGAGAAAAATTCTTGACATTCATATGTGATATGTACCAAATATTATCAATTGTTGCCAATTGTTTTTAGTTAAAGTTTGAAATATATAAAAGACAATTTAAAAAAAGTATTCCTGGGATAGTAATACATTACCTAAAAAAAGAGTGAAAAATTACTATGCTTTTGCATCATTTCTCTTTGTAGTATCATATTGCTGCCTCAGGTCAGAATTTGAATACTGGAAGTGGAAAGTCATTTGCAGAATTAGAGGAAGTGGTATGTTCTGTTTCTGTCCATTCAAATGAGGAAGACGTTACGCTCTTGGTCAATAATTCTATTCTTAAACTAATTAATGGGAGACATACACAGAAAGTATGCATTTTCATAGTAATTGTTATTTCATTCATTTTATTCAACAACGTCCATCGGTACATGCTGCTTTCCTCAACAGTTCAGAAAATAGTCATTTTGGCACTAACTGAGCTGCTGAACTAGCCACTGATCCCTCAGTATTGGAATTGGCTACCAAATTAACTGATATCGAGGAACAATCACTAAATGGGTTTATTTACAAACACTATCAGAAAAATTCAGAAACCGTAATCTCTGAATGATGAGCATCGCAACTATCCTAAAGAATAACTAGAACTCTATCTTAAGATGGAATCATCAAAAGACAAAAAAAAAAAAAAGGGAAATTCTCCTGACAAAAAATAAATTTGAACATAAAAGATTTGAATTGATGCGGGTACCAAGAAGCTGTTTGTACCAAGGAACTGAAACCCAGCAAATGATAAGTACTCAATGAACAGTGGTTATCCGCCTATCCGAGCCAATTAGATGTTTAGTCTACATGAGCTTGTAGTAGCAGTTCCCTTCTAAGAGAAGAATCTGATATCCAGTGCCACATGGGCACTTGAAATGAAGGATCAAGGCCTCCCCTTTCTTCTGCACACTCACAGCTTCAACACATCCTTCCTCAGAATTGTCCTACAGAACACAAAGTCACTTACAGTTAAGAGCTTTTTGATTATTGCACATCAAACTGGCAGTGGCAAATTTCTTAAAGAAAATCAGAAATAGTACAAAGACACAAATTTTCTTTCTTCAGTTTCATCAGCATTTTAAGAAAATCAGAAATAATACAAATACACAAATTTTCTTTCTTCAGTTTCATCAGCATTTAAAGAAAATCAGTAATAGTACTAAGTCACAAATTTTCTTTCTTCAGTTTCATCAGCATTTAAACACTGAATAGCAAGGACGCATGAAAGAAATTGATACCATAATTGCATTATTGTTGCTCTCCTTGTTTACGCCATGACTGCTGTTATCGTTGTTTATCTCTTCATTGGCAGTATCTTCCTCATCACCCAAAAGTTCAACACACTTGCGGCTCATTTCCCTCATGCAATCCCTCGTCTTCCTCACCACTACCATAAACAAAGCACATAACAGTTTCAATCCCAGAATTAAGATCACTCATGAACTATCATCCACTGAGGCAACAAAGAAGTGAAAATCTTCAAGCCAGTAAACAACCAAGAAAATCAGAATTGAAATCAAACCACTATTACCACCCTCTCCGCATTTGACCCATAAAATAGCATCAGTACCAAACATAAATTCACATAACAATTAGTCTCTAAACACCAGAAGCAAGTTTACATTTGAAAAGCTTTATCCAATTGCCAGAACACAAAAACACATTTATAAATGACAAGAACTCTTAACCTGCAACGTCAAACAGAGACCTTTAAACTTCAACAAGCCATTAATATTTATAGAATTACACAATCAGTAAATACAAAATCATAAGATAAAGCGAGAATCTTAACATAATTATACACCGCAAAAGAACAAAAGAAAGAAAGAAAGAGACCTCGGCATGAGGGCTACCGGAAGAAGAGCTGGAAACAGTCTTGGCCGGAGACGGCAAGAGTTCAGACACGGATCTCCTTAAAGTTGGTGGGCGAGGAGGCAACTTGTTCGAAGCAATGGCATTCGACAACGGAGTTCCAGGGCACTCCGGTTCCGCATTTGGCCGCGGCGAAAGCGGAGGCTCCTCCACCACCGGAGGAAGAGGCGGAATGTAGGGATCAGATGTGCAGCGGCGGAGCAAGGGAGGAGGAGAAAGTGGTATCTTTGAAAATCCAAAGAGAGAGTGGGTGGTGGTGGTGGTGGTGTTGGGTTTCTTGGGGTTTGGTTGGAGGTGGGTGATGGGGTTTTCAGAAGAGGGGCGTTTGTTGGAGCCACAGCAGGTACATGGAGATTGATGATGGTTATTGAGGTGGAGGTGGGTGAAGCGGTCGGTGGTGGCGGCCGGTTCGTTAAAGAATGAAGAGGATGCATTCATGGCGGCGGTTTCTTGGAGGAGAAGGAGCTCTTCTTCTTCAAGAACTTGTTCTTGCGGGTGATTGATGGTGGCCATTTCTTGATTCATTGTTCTTATTTCTTCTCGTTCTTTTCTTGATTTTGATTTCTTTCGCTTTAGGAAGGAAAGGCAGGGGAGGGATTACATGGGGGTTTAGAGATTTATATAGAGAGAAAGAGGCGCGTGGTGCTTTTACATGTAACGGATTTAGTTTACAACGGCTTTACGCGCCAAATAGAATCTGCTTTTTTTTTTATATTTATATATATTCATTGAAAAAATTTTAGCAAACAAGTTAGAAACTGGCCCGTCTAGCTCAGTCGGTAGAGCGCAAGGCTCTTAACCTTGTGGTCGTGGGTTCGAGCCCCACGGTGGGCGATATATGGCTTTATCACTTTCTTTTTTTTTTCTTCCTTGATTTTAGACTTTATGCATTCAAAACAAGAGAGTACGAGGCTGTATTAGTTTTCTTCAACCTCATCACAGCATTTGGTATCATCACAGCATTTGGTACAAGGGAAAAATTAAGAATCCCGTAAACAAGAGGCTTACATGTACAACAATGTGGCCTTCATTGCCAAAGCTAACAAACACGAGATTTGAAATCGTACACAACGCAAAATAGCAGAAAAAATCTACATAATCGACGTATGTCCCCTCTGTTATTTCATATTGTTGCTATTTTGTCAGCCAATAATCCCACCAGAAAACAAAATCCTAATTCCCTGACTTTAAGCCAGATTATAGAGTGGGCACCGTCCTTTGTTTAAGAACTGAATTCAATAATTCCTACCTAATTCTTCCCATTAATGGGATTTCTTCTATTTTCAATTTTTCGAGGGAGCTTAGTCTGAGTCATCCCTGGATAAAGCACAATCTGTCGTGATTGTCCACTAAAGGGCCCATCATTCACCAACAATTGAGTTTCAAAATCATGGAATCAGGTCAAAGTTTGCTTCCAATATTGACAGAACCTCAGTCAGTGAAGACACCCGGAAATCCGGTTGTAGATTGGATTTTGTGAAATCATCAGCGCTATACCTCCCTGTTTCATCAAGCAAGCACGTGAATGCTCCTGCTCGTTTTCCGCAAGCTACCTGAATGTGTTAAAAACAACATCAATCTGTGAAAACAAGAAACAGGGAAATTAGAGGTCCAAAATTTATCTAATCGTTACTTTAAGGGGAAAACAAGAAAATCTTTTGATGCTATGTGAAGCCAATTGAGACCTAATCATCTAAATGCATACCATTTAGAATACCGCTAGTATAAACGAAGGAAGAAAACAAATGAACCAAAAAAAAAAAAAAAACATTTGTTCAGCATGAATAAGACCTTACATCATCTTTAAGGCTATCACCAACCATCATGACTTCATTGGGTTGAACTTCCCACGTTGAACAGATATGAAGTAGTGGACCAGGGTCTGGTTTATAAGGACGAAACTCCCTGCTTAGTGCTGGAGAAAATGTTATCTGCAGCAATGACAGATATTACAAAAGATATAAAGCCAACCTTTACAGAATATTAATTTTGCAAAAGCAAAGATCATGACAAAAACTCCCTCACAGAAAGTGTGGATACTTAAGATAGAGAATCAGCAGATAATTAAAGCTAATCTAGAGCAAAAGCAAAAGCCAATTACAGCTTAGACAAAGCTCAGTCAAGAGGGATGCATGGAGTGAAATTTACACAACCCTCACATCAGTTTTGAGCTATCCTACCTATAGATAACACATAATGGGAAAGGGCAAAAGAATCTGACTAGCTTTGAAGTCTACCAACACTGAATAAGGTTAACATTATTCTATTTTATCATCACAGAACAGTTTAAACCTATCATAAGTAGTTACCCACCAATAATGCATATGGGGTAATAGTGCCATTATTGCAGAATCCAGGTTAAATAGTCACAAAAATCATGGTGATGTGGACAGTAGAGAAATAGATGGCAATACAAATACAAACAAAATCACTGTGTTTTTTTTTTTTTTTTTTTTTTTTTACTATTTAACCCAGCTTCTACAGCAATAAACCATTTTCTTTGGCATGTACGTTGGTCCCCTTTAGAACTGCATGAAAAAATACAATATATCCAACCTACCACATTGAAGAGGACAATTCAGATACGTTCATGGATCCATAGCATTTTGTGCATATTGGTAAGCCACATAGGAAAAATGACTAATTCCAGAACATACTCATGAAATGCTAGACTTCTCTCTTGATATTCCCACACATTTCAAATACAATAAGAAGAATTCCATGCAGAACAGCTCTAGTGAATAATTTCATGTGAAATTCAACAAAACTGATACACAAATTATCTCTCATGCTTTGCAAAAATTACCCCAAATCGGTTATGAAAAAGATCAACTGCTTCCTTAATATTGCGAGTTATTAATCCTCTTCTGCAAAAATGAAATAAAGAAATTGTCAGCATAGCTAAAATCAAGTTTAAGTGAGCACATAGCATTATCAGAAACAAAGTGAACAGTCAATAAAAGGAGAACTCCATACAGTCTAACAAAAAGCACTCCAATTCAAGCAACCACAAACCATATATAGTCTATTTATGTATGACGAAAAAAGGAAACCTTAAACACGGTGGAACTTGACCTTATTTTCTTTGAATCAAGAAACCCACAAAGTTGCGCTGTACCTGCACCATCATTAACCACATAATAGGACCTTAATTAATTATAATATCTATGAAAAATTGGAAAATCTTATCAAATTAACTCAGGTAGGACGCCATTGGGAGCCGAGAGCTTTTAGCATTACTAGATACTTTTGACACCAAATCGTAACTTTTGGCTCTATTGGTCAAAATTTCGCTTTGGGATTGAATGAGAAGTGTCAAATACAAACTTGTTTAGACCTATTGGTTGAAAAAACACAAGAAGTTCTTTTCCCAAGAGCACTTCTATTTGGAAGTACTTTGTACAAATGCGCTCTTCAACACTAATAATCTAAAGCATTCATGCTTAACTTCAAATTTAAATTCTTATAATCACATAACTAGAATAGAAGCATCAGAAGAGTGCTTTCTAAATAACCCATAAAATTAAAAAAATAAATGTAAAATATACATTAAAAAAAAAAAACAACCCACCGGGCATAATTTGAAGGCGATCAAGGCCCTGGCGTTCAAAGTCGGCGATAGTTTGATACGCATGGCGCTGCAAATCGGGGCTCCAGCTCTCAATATGGTGAAGAATATCAATCCCAGTCGGATTCTCAGCTTTAACGCGCTTGTACTCGTCTTCTCCGAGCACGGCCCGGTACATTGCTGGGAAGTCGATGACGGGGACCGTTAGGGTTCCGTCCATGTCGAAAACGACACCCCGAAGGCGCGTCTTGGGTTTGGGAGGTGAAAATGATGACATCATGTACGAAGTGAAGTTGGAGATTGAGGAAAAAGGTCTTGTGGGGAGGAAGAGGAATGATTTTGAGAGAAATAAAGGCATGAATTTGTGATGATTTTGATATTTTGAGAGGAAATGTGAAGGAATTTGAAGTGAGAGGCAGTGAGAGTGAGTGATGGGAAAGCGTGGAGCATAAGAGCATTTGATGGAGATATTTGTGGGAAATGAAAATATGAAATAAATTTAGGGGACCAAAAAAAAAAAAAAAAGGAAATAAAACAAAAGTCCATTATTTTTTGTAATTTTACTAAAATATTTAAAAACTGTTTTGAAATTAACCGTTAATTCCCCCATGGTTTGAATAAGCAACAAATTAGTTAAGAGTAAATGGACTTCCCCGCTTAATTAAGGGTGGGCTAAAGCCTAAAGGACCGGTCGGGCCGGGGATTTTTGTGAGTCGGGTTGAACTTTCTTACAAAAATTTTAGTTTTTGGTTTATTGATTAATAATTTTTTTTTAACTCTCAAATTGAAAATTGCTTTGGTTCAAATTACTTTGGCTTACAAATTTTACTAATTTAGAGTTGTAAGCTATAGAAACTTCATAACTCTACTTTTGCAAGGTTATATATATATAATTTTTAGAGTGTTTTGTTAAAATAAAATTTTTTGTAAGTCTTGATTGTAAATCTATAAAAATAATTTTATAAAACTATCTATAAAAATAATTTTATAAAACTATGTTAAAAATATTGTATAAAAAATTTTTGGATGACAAGTAATTTTAAATATTTTTTTGATTTTGAGATTGATATACAGAAGGGGATTTTAATTTTCTTTCAAACTAACTAATTAGAAAATTTCTCAAAAATAGGCAAAAATGCTACAAAATCCTACGGGGAAAAATCACCAAAAAAAAAAAAACAATCAAAAACATCCTATGCCCAATCCACTAGTACCCAAAAATTATGGTATGAAATTATTTGATACTAATCATATTTTCGGAGTAAGTCAGAAAGAGTTTGTATGCTAAGAAAACAAATTATTTCAGGGTATGTATGTTAATGTCAGTATGTGTACGAGTGTGAGTACTCAACGCCAATCAGAACATTTAAAAAAAAGAAAAAGAAATTGTTTTTAAATATTATGCCCGGTCTGGCGGTGTTCCTGCCAAGCCCGGTCCGGCTCAAAATCAAAACCATGGGCCGCCCGTGTGGCTTCGTCGGTTTGTCCGGCCCTATTTTGCCGACAGAAATAACTTGACAAAGTTGGCTTCGCGAAACAAGGGTATTTTGGTAGTTTTAAGGATTTTTCAACGGTCAAATACGAAGGGAGATGAGTTTTATTTTATTTTTCAACATTCTTCTTCTGAATTTATCTTCTCCCGAAAGACCAAACCCAAACTTTAAACATGATTTTAGTCACCAATATCAGTGTCTAGAACTAAATTATTGTTATTATTTTTACTATATTATTTCTTCATGTTAGACAAGAGGAATATTAAGATTATCCTTCGTTTAGTTTTATTTAAAAAAAATTGTTTTGTGAATTGTTATGTGTTTTAAACTAAAAATATATTGTATTTTAAATTTATTAAAAATTACCGGTTAAAAATGTCGGTTCGGATAATACAATAATAATAATGAATAGGTTTAATATTTTATATTTCTTTCAACCTAAATAAATTAATGAAAGGTTTCGGATGTATATAATTTAACATAATATTGTAAGAACATGACATGAAACTGCCTGAATATGACTCATCACAAGTCTAGTTATCTCTCAAAAGAAAAATTATGTGTGTTTAATAAACATTATTATGTAAGGCTTAATATGTAATATTTTTGTTTCAAAAATGGATCATAGAACTTAAGAAATGAAAAATAAATAAAACACAACTGCTACCGTTAAGTGGGGAGATTCTTGTAAATTTTGCACAATTTCTCAACTAATTTTGTTGTTTATTCAAACCTTAAGGGAGCTATACGGTTGATTGCAAAACAATAGTTTTAAATGGATTGAGTTTCAATGTTGCATCAAGTTTCAGAGGATGTTGGATTATAAACTTGGTACAACATTGAAATCTAATTCATTTAAGGTTTAAATCTCAGGTTAAAATTAGTAGGAAGTCGCTGTTGAAAACGTATGCTTTCGGGGCTTAATCCCGAGTTGTGATGCGAGCAAAGGTCTCCATGGTTAGAAGGAATCTGTTAAGACAAAAAAAAAAAAATAGAACTATGTAATATTGTGTATTCATCATTGATAATTTCAGATTTTTTTTTTCAAAAGTTGTGGAGATTAGCTTTCCACATATGGTCCAACAATGGCGTGTTAGTTGAGTTATGTTTGTGGTTACATATTTTTATGTATTTAATATTTTATGGTTTGTGTTAAGCTATCTCCGGTATAAATACTTCCTTATGTATTCAGTTCAGCAATCAAGTGAAAGAAATCTTCTCAATTGGCAAAATATAGTTTAGTGTTCTTCAAGTGTTCTTGAGAATAATTGTTTATTAATTAAATTCTCTAACAAAGTAGTATCATGTCATCATGATGGATTATAAACTTGATTGAACATTGAAATCTCATCCATTTAAGGCCCAAATCATAAAACAATCTAGTAACATGTGATTCATCATTGATATCCATAAGCTTTTGGATATTAATGATAAAACAAAAAGACTAGATTGTTTATACTCATGATTTGCCATTAAATGGATTGGATTTCAATAGTGATCAAGTTTATAATTCAACATGATGAATCATACTAATAGATTATCTCATAATTTGGGCTTTAAATGAATTAGATTTTAATGTTGGATCAAGTTTATAATCCAACACTAACTTCTCCCAATTTTGTAATCGACTAGGATAGATATCCCACTGCAATAAATTTCCATTCGACATAATGGTAGAGATTTGAACTATAATTAATTAATTACTAAACTTAAGAGTGCTAATGCAATCACCGAATTAGACCTCAATTTGGTTCCACCAAAATTTAAAAAAAAATTAAAAAAATTAAAAGAAAGTAATTTTTGTATGTAATAATTATTAAATACAAAATAATTAATATTATTGTGAGAACAAAATAAGAAACGGACCAAAATGGCTCAAGAGATAAAGCATACATCAAGCCATGCGAAGAAAAGAAAAGGCATGCAAACCATACACAGCCATAATTTAAGCATCGTGTTTTTTTTTTTTATTTTTTTTTTACTTTTTTAAATAGAGAGAATTTCTATGTTAGAAGAAATATTCTACTCGGTGCCAACCAAAATAAATTAAAATAAAATATTAATTTGTTTTAATTTTACGCCCGGTCTGGCTGGCGGTCTTCTTCCAAGCCAGTCAGGTCTCAAAATTAAGAAAATGCCCAGACAGAAATTATAACTATGGCAAAGTTGGTTCTGGGAAGCAAGGGTAGTTTCGTAGTTTTGTAGATTTGTCCAACGGTCAACTACTTGTTCAACTTGAGGGGAGGAAATGAGTTTTGCTTTTTCAACATTCTCTGGTTACTGTTTAAACTTTGAACCGGCCTCATTCATTCTTCTGAGTTCTGAATCCATCTTCTTTCGAAAGACCCAAATCATGCCGGTGGCGGAGCTCTTTCTTGCTGCTTTCCTTCAGGTCTTGTTCGAGAGACTAATGTCTTCTGACTTACTAAAGCTAGCTGGTCGAGAGGGTGTCCGTTCAAAGCTGAAAGCGTGGGAGAAAACGCTCAAGACCATCGAGGCAGTTCTGATAGATGCAGAGGAGAAGCAGCTCACTAACAGGGCTGTGAAAATATGGCTGGATGATCTCCGAGACTTGGCTTACGATGCAGAGGACATACTCGATGAGTTTGCCAGCAGCTCTGGTACTAGCAGGCTACGTAGCATTATCCATTCTGGTTGTTGTTTCTCTGGTGTAACTAGTGTTAAGTACAATATTAGTATAAGCTCTAAGATTGGAGAAATCAGTAGGCGGTTGGAGGAATTGTGTAAACGGAGAATTGATCTGGGATTGGAGAAGATTGATGGAGGAGGGTCATTGAATAATGTTGCTGTTGGTGGTAGGCAAAGACCACCACCCACTACTTGTTTACCGAATGAACCTGCTGTTTATGGGAGAGATGAAGATAAGGCCAGGGTACTTAAGATAGTGTTAAAGATTGACCCAAATGATGATTCCAGCTTTCGATTGATACCCATTGTGGGTATGGGAGGTATTGGGAAAACAACTCTTGCTCGTGAGGTGTATAATGACAAGTCAGTGGAAGATTTTGATCCGAAAGCTTGGGTTTGTGTTTCTGATGACTTTGATGTTCTCAGGATCTGCAAGGCGATTCTTGAGTCAATTACGCTGTCTCCTTGTGAGCTGAAGGATTTGAATTCAGTGCAGCTTAAGTTGAAGGAAGCTTTGTTTAAGAAGAAGTATTTGATTGTCTTGGATGATGTTTGGAGCAAGAGCTATGATTTGTGGCAGGCTCTTAAGTCTCCATTCATGGCGGGGGCACCTGGTAGCAGGATAATTGTGACCACTCGCAGCGTGGATGTAGCCCTAACAATGGGATCTGTTGGATATTATGAGCTGAAGCTTTTGTCTGATGATGATTGCTGGTCGGTGTTCGTGAAGCATGCATTTGAGAGTAGAGATGCTGGCACACATGAAAATCTTGAGTCTATCCGTCAGAAAGTTGTTGAGAAGTGCAAAGGTTTACCTCTCGCAGCAAGGGCTCTTGGTGGTCTTCTACGATCTAGGCAGAGATTTGTTGAGTGGGACGATATATTGGACAGTAAAATATGGGACTTACATGATGAAATTGAGATTCCTTCTGTTCTGAAGTTAAGCTATCACCATCTTCCTTCACATTTAAAAAGATGCTTTGCTTATTGCGCAATTTTACCAAAGGACTATGAATTTGAAGAGGAGGAACTCGTTCTTTTATGGATTGCAGAAGGTCTTATTCAACTGTCTAAAGACAGTAAACAACTACAAGACTTGGGCAGTGAGTATTTCCGTGATCTCTTGTCAAGATCTATGCTCCAGAAATCAAGTAGTAGCGAATACAAATATGTGATGCACGACCTTGTACATGATTTGGCTCAATGGGCTTCTGGAGGGACACGCTTTAGACTGGAGGATGAATTTTCGGGGGATAGACAGTCAAATGTATTTGGAAAGGTTCGCTATTCTTCTTACATGTCTAGTGGTCATTGTGATGGGATGGATAAATTTAAAGTTCTTGATAAATTTGAGAATCTGAGAACATTCTTGCCAATATTCATAGAAGGTCTTATTCCTTCTTACATAAGTCCCATGGTTTTATCTGATTTGCTACCAAAGTTCAAAAAGTTGAGGGTGTTATCTCTGAGAAGATACTACATCACTGAGGTTCCTATATCAATTGGATGTTTAAGACATCTAAGGTATCTAAACTTTTCTGACACTAAGATCAAATGCTTACCTGAGTCAGTTACCTCTCTGTTAAATTTGGAAATTTTGATCTTAAGAGATTGCTTGCATCTTTTGAAGCTGCCATCAAGTATAGGAAATTTGGTTAAGTTACTTCATCTTGATATTGAAGGTGCAAATCTTTTAACTGAGTTACCACTACGAATGAAAGAATTAAAATGTCTTCAGACTTTGACTAATTTTATTGTCAGCAAAGGCAGTGGATGTACTTTGAAAGATTTGAAGAATTGGAAGTTTCTTCGAGGAAGACTTTGCATTTCAGGGCTAGAGAATGTCATCGATTCACAAGAAGCAAATGAAGCTATGTTAAGAGAGAAGAAAGGCTTAAAATTCTTGCAGTTAGAATGGGGAGCAGAACTTGATGACTCGCGAGATAAGGCTAGAGAAATGAATATACTCGACATGCTACAGCCTCACAGAAATGTAAAAGGGCTAGCAGTTAATTTTTATGGTGGTGCAAAGTTCCCATCTTGGGTAGGAGATCCATCATTTTCCAATATAGTGTTCCTAATCCTGCAAAATTGTAAGAGATGCACATCCTTGCCCACGCTGGGACAATTATGCTCGCTTAAAGATCTCACCATTGTAGGCATGTCGGGATTAAGAAGTGTAGGTTCAGAGATTTATGGGGAAGGTTCCTCAAAACCTTTTGAATCATTGCAGTCTTTATATTTTGAGGATTTGCAAGAATGGGAGCACTGGGAACCTAACAGAGAAAATGACGAGCATCTTCAGGCATTCCCTCATCTCCGAAAGCTTTCCATCAAAAAATGCCCCAAACTCTCTGGACGACTTCCTAATCATCTTCCTTCTTTGGAGAAAATTGTGATTACTGAATGCATGCAGTTGGTGGTATCATTACCAAGCCTTCCAGCTGCCTGCAAATTGAAAATTGATGGATGCAAAAGGTTGTTGTGTGATGGTCCATCTGAGTCCAAGTCACTAAGCAATATGACTCTTTACAATATTTCAGAGTTCGAAAATTGGTCGAGTCAGAAGTTTCAGAAAGTAGAACATCTGAAGATTGTTGGCTGTGAAGGGTTTATAAATGAGATTTGTCTGGGGAAGCCTCTAGAGGGGCTGCAAAGCCTCACCTGCTTAAAAGACCTACTTATTGGGAATTGTCCAACTCTTGTTTCGCTTCCGAAGGCCTGCTTTCTTTCCAATTTGAGTGAAATTACCATCGAGGATTGCAATGCTCTAACATCCTTAACTGATGGAATGATACACAACAATGCACGACTTGAAGTCTTGCGAATTAAAGGTTGTCATTCTTTAACATCCATTTCAAGAGGGCAGCTACCTTCATCTCTGAAAGCAATTGAGATCAACAATTGTCAAATACTGCGGTGCGTGTTGGATGACACAGAGGATAGTTGTACTTCTTCTTCATCTTCTTCTTCAATAATACAGGAGAAAAGCATCAACAGCACCAGCACATATCTTGATCTTGAGAGCTTATGTGTTTACAACTGCCCATCACTCACTTGCCTATCTTCAAGATATCAGTTACCTGTCACACTCAAACGCCTTGATATTCAGATGTGTTCAAATTTCATGGTGTTGACATCAGAATGCCAATTACCTGAGGTGCTTGAAGAGCTGAAAATTGTGAGTTGTCCAAAATTAGAGTCAATAGCAGAAACATTTTTTGATAATGCTCGTCTTAGATCTATTCAGATCAAGGATTGTGATAATCTTAGGTCCATACCCAAAGGCTTACACAATCTTAGCTATCTTCATTGCATTAGTATAGAACACTGTCAAAATCTTGTTTCTTTCCCAGAGGATTTGCTTCCTGGTGCCATCATAGAATTTTCAGTCCAAAACTGTGCTAAGCTTAAAGGCCTAAGAGTTGGCATGTTCAACTCTCTTCAAGATTTACTCCTGTGGCAATGTCCGGGCATTCAATTCTTCCCAGAAGAGGGTTTATTTCCCAACGTAGCTTACCTTGGAATTTCTGGTGATAATATTTATAAGCCACTTGTTACGTGGGGCTTTCACAAGTTCACTTCTCTTACAGCTCTCTGCATTAATGGTTGCTCATATGCAGTATCCTTTCCTGACGAAGAGAAGGGAATGATATTGCCCACTTCTCTGACTTGGATTATAATTTCGGATTTCCCAAAACTGGAACGCCTATCTTCCAAGGGCTTCCAGAACCTCACATCTCTTGAAAGTTTAACTGTCATGTCTTGCCCAAATTTTAGTTCCTTCCCGGAAGTGGGCTTTCCGTCCTCTCTTTTGTCTCTATCGATTGAAGGTTGTCCTTTATTGAAAAACAAATGCAAAAAGGGCAAGGGCAAGGGACAAGAGTGGCCAAAGATAGCGCATGTTCCTTATGTTAACATAGATGGAAAATTCATTTACGATCCATGAAGAGGAAGCACTATGTCCATTTTGATGTCAGAAATAATAGAAGAAGCGAAAAACCAGATCATGATTTTGGCAACCATTTATTCTATGTCAGGTCTGTCTTCTATCCCCTCAACCATTATTCAGGTTGATATGAATTCATTTAAGTTGTTTTCAGTTTCACAGAAAATACTTATCTTAGAATTCAGGTGTATGTTCTATTTTGCATGAATTCGAGTGTATGTTATGCACTGTTTTAACAGTAACTCTGGGATGCCCATGTGCAGATTTTTGGTTGAATGCAGCAGTAATCATCACAAAAATAGCTTAGATCAGAAAGTATCATCTGGTCTTATTGTCAAGAGGACAGTCAAGCTGGATATTCCTATCTAAATGTATCAATAAAATTCTTGCCCTTCCACATATGCTGAGATTAATGGAAAGTGATACTTTTGAGGATGGCAGTGGATAATCTGGTGAAGGGACTTTTGTTGGAACTGAAAGAAAGTTAAAGACCTGTCACAGGAGCTTGTTGCAATGTCTTCTTACTTCTGAGTAAGTCCTATCTTCATAATGAATTGTATGTTACATGTTGTCCTAGGAATTAAAAGACTAATAACATTTTACTTTCAAGATTTTTGAAAAATAATTTTCTGTATTTGTTTAGGACTAAGTTATCAGATTTCTTGTTATGCATTGGATCTATATAACTCATTGCAATGTTTGTATGACAGCTGCGCACTGCACATATCCTGGTCTGCCATGTCACATTTGAGTCTTCAATGGCAGGGTACCTGTCCAGCAGGTCATGCATGTGTTGGCATCATCAAAAAACGAATGTAGTTGCTGATTTTCATGTTTTCAGAAAGGTAAAAGGGCTGCTCATTTTTGCTTTCCTTGGATTCTAGGCCCATAGAGATTAGTGCCTTGCTCTCTTTGAATCATAATGACTGCCTTGCTATTAGTTATTTGATCCTCTTAAAATGTGGTTTATGAGTTTCCTTAGTTTGTTTTTCTTTGAAAATTTTACCACTGTTTCTGTGTGTCAGTTGTTAGTTGGTGAGAGTGAGGCTCATTACAATGCTACTATTTTTTTTTCTTTTAATTCTTAATTGAAGCTATACAAAATTATTTTCCGTTAAAAGAAATAGAAATTGCCTTCCAGTGCTTATGTATTTTTTTTGCTCTCCCTGCATCTTATTGTAAATAATGCTAGTAAAAGTTTTCCAGATGCCTATAGTTCCTAAAGTTAAAGTCTCTGATCTTGCAAGAGGAAGCCCTATGGATCAAGCAATAGTGCTTTTGTTTCATTTTTTTCATCTATCAAGCAATAGGCTTAAATGTTTCTGCTTTTGATAAGACCAGAAATAACTTTTTTTTTCTTCTTCTTTTTTTGTTTTTTTAAATAGAGATACAAGATAGCACCAGTTGACCATACAATGAGCTTCTAAATGTACTACACAAGTACCTGTTGGAACAGTGGATAGTAGTGCAATTCACATACTCTTGCTGATTTCCTGAAGGTTGCAGTAACAAACCACTTAATCTATGCTGCTTTATGTTTTGGACGAATCTTAGGAATTTTGAAACGAATTGTGTTTCAGAGAGTTAGTGATACTCAATGATGCAAATAAAGACTCGTATCATCTCTGGTTGTGTGCATTCTTCTAACAACAACCTTATGAAGAGATTGGCTTTTGGATCTTCTTACTGTTTCAGACTTGTATCTATTATTGGCATAGCACCACTATTATATAATGTCAGTTTGTTGAGGTCTGCTTTGTGGGGGCTTGTTTTATCTCCTCTTGAATGTACTTGTAAAGTAAAGATCCATCATTTGTTGCCTCCTCGATGGGTTTGATTAAAAGCTAAACTGATGGTGTTTAAGGGAAATCCAGGCCTTACAGCAAATGGGGCGATTTTCTCCAGACCATGCTGGTAATTCTTTTGTGTTAATTTTCGCAATCTTTAGACCCTCAATACAGTTTATTATGCGGAAATTATGGGAGTGGTTGATTTAATCTCCAAAGCAGCTTTTGATCAAGGACTGATGAATCTTTGGCTCCTGGCTAGTTTGTCAATGAATTTTAGATTTTCTCAAGCTTTAGAAAAGCTAACTTCTATAGCAGATTTAATTGGCCAATGTTGGTCTTCCATGTGATGATTTCACTTAATTAGGAGAGCATCCTGATACTATCGGAGACTCCCAATTCCCAAATGATTCAAATGATTTTTATTGAATAGGTTTAATTAATGGTTGCACTTTTTTTTTTAATATTTCAGGCATGCTCTCTTTGACACATCTGGACAGAAATCAGAGCATGAATTTTGTGATGAGTTTGAGATTTTGAGAGAAACTAAAGGAAATGGGACATAAACGATCATGAGACTAAGTTCAATTTATTTACCGGTTCAACTTCAATAAACAAGTGCTGATATTATATGAAATCTGTAGTTTCAAACTTCTTCACCCCCCCAACAAAAAAAAAAAAAAACTGCTTAATTGTTGTGTCACATTCTACAAATTGTAATTGCTTTTAAAGCTGTTGAGATCGTATATTCTTGATTCCTTGAGCTACTTTGTTAACAAGGATTTCACCAATTTTTTTTTTCCCCGGCAAAATGCATAGAACCAGAGTCTCAAAGCATCAATAGAATTACTCTCACTGATGGTACAAACAATTAATTAATCCTGACCCATGCTAGAAAATCATTTGAACTATGAAGGAGTTTCTTGATAGCATGTGCATCAGGATGCTCTTCTCACTAACAGAAATCAGAGCAAATCAGCAAATGAATGTGCAATAGCATTAGCATACATCTATTAAAACTGGAGAAATCTGAAATTCATTGAAGAGATCTTGTTGCAAAGGTTCAACAATCTACTCAAAGGATGACAATTGGCAGGGAGTCTCATTGATACAACTAACTGTATTGTGGACTAAAGACTGCCAAAAGCTACCCGAAGAAATTTATCAATATGATCTTGGAAAAGCGCCCTACTTGCTGCCAGTCCAAGACCAGGATTTCCTTTCAAACTAGCACTAAATCGAATCCACAGAGGAGACCGTCACAGACCATGCCTCAACAGCTGATGTAAATCCCATCAAACTAGATATTTCAAGCTCGTAGGATTGCCTGTTGATAAAACTGCCGTGGCCATAGTTACCAGCCCAAAAGCCAATCACTTCGTAAGGATGTTGTTGGAAAGAGGCACATAACCAGCACACTTTGTATCATTGAGTATTCCAACTCTCGGAATCTCTGTTTCATTTAACGATCCTGAGATTCATCCAAACCATAGAGAAAAACAGATTAAATGGATATTGTATCCAAGAAAGAAGAAAAACTGTTGATGCGAGATTCCGGTTCTCCTCGTTATACGACCAGGATCTCTGCTCGATCAACTTCGTCACGACCAGGAGGTCTCCTCGCTAGGCTTCTTCTCGGAGGTTCTGCACGGACAAGTCGATCTGGGTTGTTTTCGGCGCAAACCCTCCGGCCTTTCGAAGTCGGATATGAAGGTTGAGCAACACCGATCTTATGCTTTTATGATTTTCTCTTTTTAATTTCTTTTCTAAAATACCAACCCTTTTACCTCGTTGGCTACCTTTTATAGGCTTCCTCGAATCGATTTTACGCTTTTTGAGGCGGTATGGGACTCATGCTGCGTTATGGGCAAGCGTGGGATCTTGCGTGTTCGCGGTTACGGGAATGCGTGGTATCGTGGTGTGAGATCTTGCGTGTTACGCCCGGTTAAAGCGGTGTGATTACTGTGAGATCTTGCGTGTTACATGCAGTTACGAGGAAAGCGTGGCTGTTGTGCCTAGATTCTCGGGCTGGAGAGCATGTCTTGCCAACTGCCGTCGACCGGGTCTCCTCGCCTCTCGACCTCTAGCCGGAATGGCCTTATGCCTCTTACAGGAAATTGGCCTCGCGGATGACGTGCTCGTGGACGAGCAGGATATTTCTGCTCCTGTTCCCCCGCGCACCAGGCTTTTACGGAACACACCATGCCTGGTCTCGTCGACGTATTTCTCCCAAACACCGGTCCCCCAGTTTCTGGTGTTGGGTAATGTAGTCAGACCAGCGATAGAAACTGATAGTACTTTTCGTGGGATTGGAAAAAGCCAAAGTCATATCGCATTTAATTGCAGACGGTGGCGTAAATCCCCCTCCGTTTGAATTTCAAGCCGGTTATGAGACCCCGAGGATTCGGTATTAAATCTGGCAACAAGTCCGTCCTCGTTAGGAAAACCAAATCCTCTCGGCATATTCACCATTCACTCCGTCTCGTCTCTCTCTCCGTGAAAAGTTCGGCATAAAGTCCTCCATCTCGATTTTCACCGGTGAACCATTACTTGGTATTTCTTATCTCGCTTGGTCTCGGATAGTTGTAGATAATTTCTCTTCTCTTACATTTGGGTAGTAGTTGGTGGTGTTGTGGTTAGAAGGGGAATGTCGAAAAGGCGAAGAGAAGGTCATGGAGGTTGATGACGAGTTGGACTTCTGCCTGATACGCTCATGATCTGCTTTTGACCGGGATTCCGAGCCCATTAGGTCTAGTGTCGGGACTAGTGCTAGGAGGATGTCTCCCGAAAACAACCTCTGGCGGAAGTAATGGTGAGGAGAGATCTTACGAGGGATACGTTGGTGAGAATGGCGAAGGTGACTACGGTGAGGTGTCTCCATCACGACCCGGAAGAAGCGAGGTCTGATGGGGCGAGAGCCAGCGATTATGCCATTGATTACATGGCGTGCGACCTCGTTTGACGAGCTCAATGACCTCCGGGTATAGCATTCACGGTGAGATACCTCTCAAGAGTCAGGGAAAGAAGGATGCTGGCCTCTGGGGATATGTTACCACATGTCTGGGCGACTTTAAGTGGTGGTGTCCTTTGCAACCTACTTTGCCCGGATACTTAGGCTAAATCTAGCTCTGGTCATTGAATCCCATGGGTGGAGAGTGCTCTACGAGTTCATATTGTGGGACGAGATGTTGCCAAAGCGAGTTGATGAGGTGAAGCACTGTAAAAAAGCGACCGAAGATCTTGGATACTTTGAATCTAACACCGAGAAGCGAAACTATAGAGCCTCCCTCGGTGGTGGTGGAATTGGAAGAAAGTTCTTTTTCTTTGGGGGTCCTTGGGGGTTACAAATGAGCAGGAAGGATTATCGGGTCCCACCGTTTCACGATCCCAGGTTGCTTTCGCTTTAGATGTCTTGTATCATAATTGTTCTTGCTTTATTGGTTTGTCTCAACGAGTATGTTAGTGTTGTAGTTTCTTGGGTGTTCCGCTCTGCACCGACTTTCAAGCTTGTTGTAATTCTGCTCGGTAAAGCGTGCTAACTTCTAACTTACTCGAGTCTCGATACTTCGGCCAGGATGGAGGGCCGTGATTGGGGCTCACGACAATTCTCGACCTCCACGAAGAGGGACAGTAAGGATGCCCTGCTGACAAGCGGGCCAACATCGTCGTGAGTCCCACCCTTGAAGATTTTACCTCCTGCTCCTGTAAAAGTCGGGGAAGCTAGTGGGCGACCCGGATCTGCTTCTCTTCTCCTCAACTCGATCTGTTTACACGGTAGAAGCGTCCCTACCTCAATGAGTTAACTAAACTCGTGAGCAAGAAGGACCTGGAGGACTTTGTGTTGCACCTTGGGTGGGGTCCATGTAGCATAGTCTTTCCGCCATTTTATGACCACCTAAGATTAAGCCCATTGACGGAAGATGAAGGAGGATATTGATCGGCGACGGAGGCGTTAGAAGAAGCAGGGGAGCTGAATCTCGAGAATCTGAAGCTCATAGAGCAAGAATCTCTTGCTCAAGCAAAAGCCATTACCCTCGAGGAAGAGCTGACCAAGGTCAAGGAGGATCTTCAAAGGTAGAAGGCAATGTATGAGGCTCAGCTCGAATCTCTTCGCGACTCCCACCGAGCTCAGGTCAAGAATTTGGAGAGGGAGGCCGACAACCAGTACGACCAGGGACTTCGGCATTCCTATCGTTGCATCATGGCCGTCCTTGGGAAGCAACACCCTGATCTGAAGATGGGTGACCTTGCGGCTGGTGTTGCTCAACATATGGACGAGGCGGCCAAGGAAGATGCCGAAGGGGTAGAGCCGATCGTAATTGAGGAGGAAAACTCTCCTCGTCGATCCTGATGTTGGCGTGAGCACCGCCCGGTGATACCCCTCACTGCAGAGAGGAGTCCGAACCGATCTTCTTTCATCTACCATCTTTTTGATATATTTCTTTTTGTATTGTAATGAACAACGTTTATGAAATTTATCCCCTCTGTTAGCCATTAACACATTAATAAAAATTTTTTTTGATTACTTTCTCGTCTTGTAATCATCACTTATTTTCCGTTTGGGAATCTGCTAGTCGTCAGTCGGCGAGTTACGGAACATATGGTTTTGCGTACATGCCTTAAAAATTTTTTTTTTTTTGGGATTACGCTTGCATGGTCGAGCGTCTGGCATCTACGTCCTGCGAACTTTGAGACTTGGTGAGGCCTTGCATGCCTTAGAAAACTTTCGATGTTTGAGGATTACACTTTCGAGCCGAGACCTATCTTGAAGTCTCGTCATCGCAGGCTTTGATACTTAGTGAGCCTTTTTTTCTTGAAGCTTGGGATTCTGCGCCCACCCGTGGCGGCGAGATCACGGCATCTTAACCATGTCTCGCCATAAACGAACTTTGAGCCTTTGCGACGCATCTAAAGCTTGGATTCTGCGCCCGTGGCGGATCACAGGCATGTAACATCTGTCCGCCATAAGCTTTGAGACTTAGCCTTTGCATGCCTTAGATAATTTCTTAAAGCAGGATTACTGCGCGCCCGTGGCGGCGGATCTGGCATGCCGCATATACGCGCTTTGAGACTTGTGAGCGCTTTGCATGCCTGATGGCTTCTTAAGCTTGGGATTATGCGCCTTAATGGCGCATGTCTTAACCCCCGCCATAAGCGCTTTGAGACTTGTGAGCCTTTGCATGCCTGATGGCTCTTAGGGATTCTGCTTTCGTGGCCGGCGATCCTCGGCATGCTGTCTCGCCCATAAAGGCTTTGAGACTTGGCGAGCCTTGCGTAGATAGCTCTTCAGCTTGGGATTCCGCCGTGGCGAAGATCTGCGTCTGGCCATGAGACTTGTAGCCTTTGATGTGAGCTTGGGATTCTGCGCTTACCGTGGCCGGATCTGCATGCCTGTCGCCATAAAGCAACTTTTGAGACCGAGCCTTGCATGCCTTAGATGGCTTCTTGAAGCTTGGGATTCTGCGCTTACCGTGGTCGAGATCCAGCATGTTAACCCATCTCGCCATAAGCAGGCTTTGAGACTTGAGAGCCTTTTGCGTACCTTAGATAATTCTGCTTGGGATTCTGCGCCCGTGGTAGAAGCGGATCACGGCATGCCAGCCTGCCGCCCATAAGGCTTTGAGACAGCGAGCCTTTGCATGGAATGGCTAAGCTTGGGATTCTGGCACGCCGTGGTAGAATCGCAGCATCACTCGCCGCCATGAGGCTTTGAGACTTGACAGCCTTTGCATGCTAAACCTTGGCTTGGGATTCTTCAGTGGCGGCTGAGAATCCGGCATGCTACCATGCAGGCTTTGAGACTTGTGCGCTTTGGGGAAATTTTCTCGGTTTGCTTGGCCAGATGAAATTCCTCGTCCATTAATGGCGAGTTAAATCTTACAAAATTGTTTGGACATAAGCGTAAAAGATAGCGATAATGATCGCGAAGAATAGCAAATGTGAACAAGTCTTCTTGGAAGTATTTTCGGTGTCTTTGCGTTCCGTGGGCGTTCACCGTGGCCGTCCGTGCGAACGGCTTGCTCCGGGTCCAGTATCTGCTTGACTCATATGGCGCTTGATTCGGTCCCGGCTCGAGTCGAATCTTTGGTGCTCGATTCGCTCTTACCGATTGCAGTCTCACGAATGCCGTATGTTCACGCCGGTTTGTAATACGAAACCTACATTGATAAGCGTCGGCTTGGGCTGCTTTCCAGTTAGCGGTCAAGATTCAAACATATCTGCTCGTCGTTCTCTTGCTCATTGAAATGATCTGTCCAGGTGGTCGTTCATATCTCGGTAAGCACGCTTCGTGTCCAGAAAGCGAATGACGGTGTCTCCCGATTCGCGGTTTTGTGGTTGTTCATGCCCATAGCACACTCGTCGACCAGCACTTTTTTCGGCTTTTGCCTCTTGATGGTCTTGTTGGTACATCGTTCGATTGAGGGTGAAGCGGCGAGCAATACTTGACTATCCAGGGTTACGAAATCTGACGTGATTATCGACCGTATCAGATTACCAAAGGCATACGGGATCCGTGTCGACCGGAGTTCTCGCACGAAGTGTTGTTTTCTTCTGATAATCTAAGGCCTACGCTCCGACCGTGAAGTAATCTGGCTTATTGCATGTGTCTTGCTCGTGCTTTGGCAATGGGCGATCGGATCGATTCCCCGTTGAGCAAATGGCGAGGGAGAACCATGGAGGTGAGCCTGCGGTGGTTGGTTAGAAAATTTGCAAAACTCGGCGAAACTACGCTCCTTTGCATCACGGTGCATTGTCGTGAAATATCCATGCCTTAGAACCTTGTGGGTGAGGGACCTCCCACCAGAATGATTTCCGTAAATTCCTTCATGTACTTCTCTCGATCGTAATCCGTCGTCATCGTCAAACACCGAAGGAACGGTAGTGTATATCCTCGCCGATACAGTACCCCATCAATCATCGTGTATCTCGAGGCCTGGGCTCTAATCTTGCGAGCTTCGCGAACATGGTAATACCCGTCTGGGTATGAAACTATCGGGTCCCTCCGAGCATTTTGTTCTATCGCGGCACCAATTCGATGGGTGGACTTCGCTTTCAGGAGGGACTTTGGCATTTTGGGTGCTACTGCTGCCATCCTGAAATATGTCGCTCGACTATTCTGCTCCGAGGATTTATCTCAGCCTCGAACTTCCCATCAGCTGATCTTGCTCCAATCTTCTCTCTCTTGGTTGGAATCTTTCCTTGACATGATTAGCAAGAAATCGATTCGATCTTAACTCTGCCTTTCCGCGGCCTTCCGGACCTGTCGAGGCTTATCTACTTGGTTATTTGTGGCCAAATTCAACTTTCTGATAAGATCTCCTCCCCTGGACCTTCCAGAAATCCACTCCACGATGACCCGTCCAGGACATCGCCATACTTGAGTTTAAATCGTTATAACTGCGTCTTGTTGATCTAAGCACTTGCCAGACTCGTGAATTCAAATCGGCCGTTGCACAGGCTTTTATCATTGTGGGGTTTATAGTCTATGTCGAACTTCATTTCGACTTCAAAGCGAGCCGAGCATCGGCTTGTGAAGAGTTTGTGTGATAATTTGGTTTGTTATTACAAGGGGAATGCTTGAAAATATGGCCTCACTTACGGCAAAAGTGCCCATTTCTCCAATGGGTGCTCGGTCTCGGCGAGCCTTTGGGTGTAGTATATCGGATACTGAACTCCTTCTTCCTCTCTCACCAGAACAGAACTGGCGGCCCGATCCGATACCGCGAATCTGAGATACAACTTGTCCCGTCCCTCGGTGTGGACGGCGAACTTCTTTGAGTTAGGAAGGCTTCTCGCGTTAGGGTCCCATTTTCTTTCCCTCGCTTATCACTTGAAAACGGTGACACTTATCGTAGCCTTGGATATGAATCGCTTTCAACGCCGTAACCTCCGTGAACTCTGCATCTCGCCCGATTCTGAGAGGCGTCATCCTGATCGCACGGATTTTCTGGGTTTGCTTGATCCCCATAATCAATCGAATTTCCACGACTCGACCAAAGCACACCGGGTTGAGCTCATCTCTTCGCTCAGCTCGAATGTCTCCTCGAGGTGTCCGGCATATTCCTTGAGTTTTGGACGTGGTGATCATGTCATCCGTACACCTCCATGGTTTTCAATCAACGGCTTAAAGACTTTGTTCACGCTTTGATAAGGTGGCCCCATTTTGAGACCGAATGGCATTACCGTAAACAAACCTTGGTTAGTGATGAAAGCCGTCTCTCCTCGTCACTGCATACGGGGATCTGGTTGTATCCGAGAACGCGTCCGTGGCGGACCGTATCCGGTAGTTGAATCTACTTCGATCTTTGGTAAAGGAAGGTCTTTTGGCACGCTTATTGAATGTGAAATCCGCATCCTCCTGCTTTGCGCCTTTACCAACACCGCGTTCGATATCCACTGGCGGCTTCCAATAAACCACGCTGAGCTTCTCCCTCGCCATTTATAGCCTCATCTCTTTGAAGCCCTCTTCTGTTCTTTGCCGAAACGCTTTCTTTATTGCCGAACATGACATGCTACCCGGGGTCGATCCTGGCATGTCTTCATGTGTCGGCAAACACATCGGCAGAGCACGTAAGCATTTCACTCCGCTTTGCTCTCCCAAAGTCTCGACCCGATTACGATGCTCTTTCCGGGTTCTGGTCCTTCATTTCGGATCGCCTGAGTTCTTGTCTGCCCTTCTTGTTTTCCACTCGGGTATCGAGGGATGTTATCTGCATTGCTTCCCTTACTGCCGAGGAGTAGCTTCTGCGATCCTACCGCTCCGCTCCCTTTACCCGTTTGAGCGGATAATGGTTGGACAACAAGCTTTGCTCGTCGCCCAAAATGGCCGACCTAGGATCGTCGGTAGGACGCTTCTCATCCACTGACAAAGTCCGATATCATTGTTCTTTACGTTGGGAGCTCCAATTGTAATAAGCGACCACGCCTGAGGGACCGAACTTCCCTCCTCGAACCCTTCAAGGAGGTATTGGTGTATTCCGACTTAAATTCGGTTATTCTCTCTTCCGGGGTTGACTTAAATAAGACATCAAGAGCTCATCAATCGATGTCGGTCAAACCTCTTGCTAGCGACAGTAGCCTTGATGACTAAAGCATCCTCGTGGGGGTATAGAATCCCTTCTCGTCCTCATCCACATGATTGGCACTTGCCTGACCCTTGCTCGTTTGGCTGCTGGGGTGTTGAAGAGTACCTCTTTACTGGTCATGGCGTACCTAGCATAATTTTTTCTCGATCTGTTGGAATCTCCGGCCAATGTTGGGCCCATTATCACCGCTTCTGCGCTTTCGCCCAAGTTTATCCTCTGCTCCCCTTTTGGGCCACCATCGGAAAGTCCGTCCATAAACTTCGTCCCAGATTTCTCACGAATCTTCGACCCGGGTCTTGAGATCTCTACACTCTGCCGTGGTATGGCCATGGGTGCCATGGAACTTACAATAACGTCCTCTATCTCTCCTGTTGGGTAGCTTTGTTATTGGTGTAGGGAGGTGCAGCAGCCCTCGATCCTTTATGGCCTCGTACACCTCATCCAGGGGCATCTTCAAGGAAGTGTACCTTCTGTTAGTCGGATCAGTGCCTTCTTTCTCTGTTAGCCCCTACGAGTTGAGGCGGAAGTACTTGGTTACACTGCTGGTAGAATGTTGATGAAGACCACCGGATGCCGAATCATGCCTTCTCGAGGCTCCTTCTTTGAGCGAGGAGGTTATGCCTGTGGCGATCTTGTGGCGCTCGATGAGTGCGATTCACCCTCTGCTCCAGGAGGCTGGTGGTCCCTATCCTGATCGGCCCATTCCCGTGTGCTTTCTTCTTTCCTCCCAACCCTTCTAGCTGCATCCGTTGTTCTCCTCTTGATCTCGATGTCTCTCTTGCTTTGTTCGTGTCTTGCATCGTTTGAATAAGCCCAGGTGTACCCATCTTCACCCTTCTTTCAATCCCCTTGCCTTTGAGGGTGGTTGAAGGCTCCCAATCGAGGGGATGGAACCTCTTGATGAATTCAGAAGGGTTTCATGCTTTTCGGCTCCATCATGTCTTCGGTGCCATTGCCCCACTAAATCGCAATTCACAGCTCTCGCCGAAGGTTTTAACGCCAGGAAGTTTCTGTACCGTTCTCGCACGTCCCTCAGGATAGTGGGAACACCACACCTTTGGGATTGAGATAATCCTTGTGATTATGTCGTTGAAGCATGTGCACCGGATCGGTTCTTCCCAGATATCTCGAGGTGCAGGGAAATCTCGGAATAACGCCATGATCTCTGCGGCGGTGATTCTCCGCATTATCCTCCAACCAGGGGCCCCTTCCTTTGCATGTCGATTATCTGCGCTAGTCTGCGCACTTCCTCCTCCACGCCGACCGGTCACGTCTTGCGACTTGATCCGCTTCTTGCTCTACATCATGCAAGTGTTGCCTCTGTTTCCTCGCATTCACCGTCGTCCTCGTCTGTCTTCTGCTCTGCTTTCTCTATGAGATTCTCCCAGATCGTTACCTCTCTCACCACCGAATCTCCCGGTGGTTTGACTTCTCCCCGCACTATCGGGACCTGGTGCCACTCCACCGCCTCTCACCCTTCCCTCTTGGGTTACCCTTCGCTCGCTCCGCAGCTCATGCAGGATGGTTGTCAAGGTCTCCATCTGCTTTTCCATCCGTTCCATCCGGTCGAACATGACTTTTTCCCGTGCTTCACTGACTATCTCCCTCAGCGTCACGGAATCGTTAAGCCTCCTATCACCCCCTTGTGCACTACTTCCTCCTGTCTCCATCGCTTTTCACTTGCCTCACCCCTCTTCTTGCTATCAACAGAAGCTTTTTGCTTCGGTCCCCACAGACGGCGCCAAAATGTTGATGCGAGATTCCGGTTCTCCTCGTTCTACGACCAGGATCTCTGCTCGATCAACTTCGTCACGACCAGGAGGTCTCCTCGCTAGGCTTCTTCTCCAGAGGTTCCTGCGTTACCTGAGACAAGTCGAACGCCGGTTGTTTTCCCGGCGCAAACCCTCCGACGCTCAAGTCAGATATGAAGGTTCGGGGAACGCTTGCCACAGATCTTATGGCTTTTTTATGATTTTCTCTTCTTTTTAATTTCTTTTCTAATCTCAAAAATGCCAACCCTTTTACCTCGTTGGCTACCTTTTTATAGGCTTCCTCTGAATCCCAGTTTTCCGCTTTTTTCGAGACGGTATGGGACTCTGACTGCTGCGTTATGGGCAAACGTGGGATCTTGCGTGTTCACGCCCGCGGTTACGGGAATGCGTGTGTCGTGATTAGATCTTGCGTGTTACGCCATGGTTACGGAAAGCGGCGGTATCGTGATTACAGATCTTGCGTGTTCGCCACGGTTACGGGAAAGCGTGGCTGTTGTGCCTAGATTCTCGGGCTGGAGAGCATGTCTTGCCAACTGCCGTCGACCGAGCCTCCTCGCCTCTCGACCTCTAGCCGGAATGGCCTTATGCCTCTTATAGGAAATTGGCCTCGCGGATGACGTGCTCGTGGACGAGCAGGATATTTCTGCTATTGTTCCCCCGCGCACCAGGCTTTTACGGAACACACCATGCCTGGTCTCGTCGACATATTTCTCCCAAACAAAAACGATGCTGGAAAAATAGAACACAAGTCAAGTTTAGATTAGGAAACAAGGTTAATCACTCACCACAAGCTTGAGCAAATAAGCTAGTGACCACTGTTTTGGCAGATAATTCTTGCTCAATAAGGATATGCAGATGATGCAGATGCTCTTTGCATCGTTGATTGGTGATTAAAGATTAATTAGCAGCTCCAGATATATAGATGAGATCAGCTGTCGGTATTTTCCATCTCGATAAGAATGAACAGAAAGTTTTTTCTGGCATTATCAAATTCTAGACCCTTAATACCGCCAGCAGCTCTGACTAGAAAGCGAATAGCAGTCCCTTATGCCTTCTCTTGCACGCGACTCAAAACTCTTGGACCTAAGAGGCATCTGTGAAACTTTTACGGCAGAATTAAATTACAATAAGATGCTTGGGATACCATACTGGAAGGCAAATTCTATTTTTATCCTAAAAAAAATACTTTTTTTTGCATATTAAAAATAAAGAAGAATAAAACAAAATATGTGAGAACATCATAAGCCTTGCACCTTAACAACTGAAAAGAGGTGAGCCAAAATGAAAAAAGTTAAAAAAATAACAAAAGCTCAAAAACCACATAAAAGAATAACCAATAAGAGGGAAGTCATTATGAATTTATGAATCAAATAAAAGCAAAGCAATAATCTCCATGGGCTGCGATTCTCAATATTAATTGTAAATCTGATTATTGATTATTCCAATTGAGGCAAACCAAAATATCAGCGGGCCTATTACCTTCTTTGAAAGTATGAGAAATCAGTGACTGAATTCCTTTCTTAGCGATGCTGATACCTGCATGAGCACCCTGAAAAGACCCCACCGTTGAAGACTCGCGTAGCAGATCAAAATGTGCATGGCCATCATATTAAATTGCAATGAGTGATATAAATCCAGGACATCACTAGAACCTGATAATATAGTCCTGAACACATAAACTGAATTATATTTCAAATTTCTTGGAAGAAAAATGTTATTAATCTTTTAATTCCAAGGCTAACATGTAATTTACAGTATACTTATTTATCTTCATTCTGGAGTTTGGACTTAGAGAGAGGTAAATGACATTGCAACAAGATCCTGTGAGCTTTTCAACTTTCAGCTGCAACTTCAGTCCCTTCACCAGATTGTCCACTGCCAACCTCCAACTATCCCCTTTCATTAACTTCAGAATATAAGGAAGGGCAAGAACTTCATTTGTACATTCAGATGCTATGAAATAAGACAAGATGAGCTGACTTGTGGTCTAAGCCAGTTTGTGCAGATCACTGCTGCATTCAACCGAAAATTTGTAACATTGAATTGCCGATTGGTGGTTAAATTTAATTAGCAGCTGCAGACATGTAGATAGTATCAGTTACTGGCATCCTCTGTCTACACAAGAAAGGAAAAAAAAATGCTATTTTTGGTCTTATCAAATTCAGTAACATTTATAGTTGAAAAGAAACTGAAACAAAAGAGCTATTGCTAGATCCTTTATTAAATATACCTGCCATTTTCACTACAGCATTAAATTAAAATAAGATGCTGTGAGACCAAAATTGTAAAAGAAATGGAAGGCAAATTCTTTTCCTTGTTTAGAGGAAAATACTTTTTAATAGCTTTTAATAAGCAAAAAGAAGAATGAACAAAAATTAGCAGTAAACAAATGAGGCTTATTCTTTAACAACTCACAGAGCCCGAAAACCAGAGCTAAAACTTAAAAAGAAAACCAAACTAACTCAAGCTCATAAACCACACATCTAAACAACCAATAATAGGTCAGTCGTTATCAATCAAAGGAAAAGTAAAACTCTAATCTTCTGGACCAATGTTGTAAGTCTGAATACTGCAATCTAAGGTCAGCCAAAACATGAGAGGCACTAGTACCTTCTTGGAAAGTAAGAGATATCTGAATTCATTCCTTGGCGAAGCCAACACCACCATGAGCCATCTGACGGCGACACCTATTGAATTTTCATATGGCGGATCAAGATAACAAAATACTGATAACTTAGATCTGAACACATAAACGGAAAGTTATTTTTCAAACATCTTACAAGTTAAAATGTCACTTCTGGTAAGTTACTAATGATTTAACCTTTTGGGTAACATGTAATGCATACATTACTTATATATACTCATTCTGGAGATAGCACTTACAGAGAGGTAAGATAATACTGCAACAGCAGTCCCTTCACCATCCTCAACGCATCACATTCCATTAAACTCGGTAAATATCGAAGAGCAAGAATTGTATTTTTACGTTGAGATAACTGTCAAACAGATAAACAGCTTGATTATCCTCTTGATAGTCATATCAGGCAAGCTACCTCGTGATGAAAGCTCATTCTGTGCTAATTAGTGCTGCATTCAGCCAAAATCTGCACATCAACATTCCAGGAATTACTGTTAAAATAGAGGATAACAGATTAATGCCCCTTCATGTATTGTCTAATTTCATGCATAAGAGAAAATGAAACTGATTTTCGGAAAATATTTAAATGAATTCATAACAGTAATCTGAATTGTTCAGGGGATAGAAGTTGACAGACCTGGCATAGAACACAAGATTGGGGACAGCATTTTCTGGTTCCGCGCTGTTCTTTTCTTTTGAAGATCAAAATAGACCTTATGCTACCTCTTGTTGATGGCGAATGAACTTGGGATCTATCACAACGTAAGGAATGTGGGCTATCTTTGGCCACTCTTGTCCTTTGTCCTTTCTGCATTTGTTTCCCAATAAAGGACAACCTATACTTTTTAGAGACAAAAGAGAGGATGGAAAGCCCGCCTCCGGGAAGGAAGTGAAATTTGGGCAAGAGAAGACTTCTAAACTCTCAAGAGATACGAGGTAATGAAAGCCCTTGGAAGATAGGCGTTCCAATTTTGGGAAATCTGAAATTCTAATCCAAGTCAGAGAAGTCGGCAATATCACTCCCTTCTCTACCTCAGGAAAAGACACAGCATCTGAGCATCCATTAATGCAGAGTTTCCTAAGAGAGGTCAACTTGTGAAAGCCCCAGTTGACGAGTGGCTTATAGATATTAGCACCTGAAATTTCAAGGTACGTTAGGTTGGTGGATAAACCCTCTTCCGGAAAGAATACAATGCCTAGACATTTCTTTAGGGATAATTCTTGAAGAGAGCTGATTTTGCCGGTTGGTAGAGGGCCTTTAAGTTTATCACACTCTTCAATTGAAACGTCTACGACACTGCTGGGAAGCGCATCTTCTGGCAGAGAAACTAGATTATGACAACCTTCGATACTTATCCGATGAAGATGGCTAAGATTGTTCAAGCCTTTTGGTAACGATTTAAGATTATCACAACTCGATATCAAAATAGATCTAAGACACGCATCATCATAGAATCTCTCCGCTATAGACTCTAGATTTGAACAATTAGAAATTGTCAGCTCTTCGATCGCCACAGGTAATTGGCATTCTGATGTCAGCACCTTGAAATTATAACAACACCAAATTTCAAGGCGTTTGAGTGTAACGGGTAACCGGCCTCCGGTTCATAAGCAAGTGAGCAATGGGCAGCGGAAGACGGATAAGCTCTCAAGATCAAGACATGTGCTGCTGCTGTTGATGGTTTTCTCCAGCACCGAAGAAGAAGTACAACTATTTTCTCTATCATCCAACACACACTGCAGTGTCTCACAATGTCGTATATCAATTGATTTCAGAGATGAAGGTAGCTGCCCTCTTGAAATGGATGTTAAAGAATGACAACCTTTGATTCGCAGGACTTCAAGTCGTACATTGTTGTGTATCATTCCATCAGTTAAGGATGTTAGAGCACAGCAATCTTCGATGGTAATTTTTCTCAAATTGGAAAGAAAGCAGGCCTTCGGAAGCGAAACAAAAGTTGGACAATTCCCGATAAGTAGGTCTTTAAGGCAGGTGAGGCTGTGCAGCCCTTGTAGTGGCTTCCCCAGGCAAATCTAATTTACAAACCCTTCGCAACCAACAATCTCCAGATGCTCTACATTCTGAAACTTTTGACTAGACCAATTTTCGAACTCTGAAATATTCCAAAGAGTCATTTTGTTCAGTGACTTGGACTCAGATAGACCATCGCACACCAGCCTTTGGCATCCATCAATTTTCAATTTGCAGAGAGCTGGAACGCTTGGTAATGATATCACCAACTGCCTGCATTCAGTAATCACAATTTTCTCCAAAGAAGGAAGATGATTAGGTAGTCGTCCAGAGAGTTTGGGGCATTTATGTATGAAAAGCTTTTGGAGACGAGGGAATGCCTGAACATGCTCATCATTTTCGGTGTTAGGTTCCCATTTCTCCCAAACTTGCAAATCCTCAAAATATAAAGTCTGCAATGATGGAAAAGGTTTTGAGCAACATTCCCCATTAATCTCCGAACCAATGCCTTTTAATGCCGACATGCGTACGATGGTGAGATCTTTTAGCGAGCACAATTGTCCTAGTGAGGGCAAGGATGTGCTTCTTCGGCAATTTTTCAATATTAGGACCGCAACATTGGAAAACGATGGATCTCCTATCCAAGACGGAAACCTTGTACCACCGTAAGAATTGATTACAAGCCTTTTAATATTACCGTGAGGCTTCAGCATGTCAAGAATATTCTTTTCTCTATCCTCATCTACTGAGTCGCCATCACGTCGTGCCCTCCATTCTAGCTTCAAGACTTCTAGGTCTTTCTTCACTCTTAACATAGCCTCATTTGCTTCTTGTGAACCGATGACATTCTCCAGTCCTGAAATGCAAAGTCTTCCTCGAAGAAACTTCCAATTCTTCAAATCTTTCAAAGCACATCCGCTATCTTTGCCAACAATAAAATTAGTCAAAGTCCGAAGACATTTTAATTCTTTCATTCCTAATGGTAACTCACATAACCGATTTGCACCATCAATATCAAGATGATATAAATTAACCAAATTTCCGATACTTGATGGCAACTTCAAGAGAAGCCGGCAATCGCTCAAGATCAAAATTTCTAAATTGAAAAGTGAGGTAATTGCCTCGGGCAAACATTTGATCCAACTCTCAGAAAAGTTGAGATACCGTAGATGTTTTAAACATCCAATTGATGTGGGAACCTCAGATATACGGTATCTTCCCAAAGATAACACCCTCAACTTTTTACACTTCGGTAGCAAATCAGATATAACCATGGGACTAATGTAGCCAGCAGGAGAAAAAAAGCATTCTTCTACAAATATTGGCAAGAATGTCCTCAAATTCTCAACTTTGTCGAGAACTTTAAATTTATTCATCCCATCACAACGAACGCCCATCCCATCACAATCACCACTGCGGACGTACGAAGAATGACGAACCTTTTCAAATACATTTGGCTGTCTATCCACCGAAAATTGATCGTCCAATCTAAAGCATGTTTCACCAGAAGCCCATTGAGCCAAATCATGTACAAGGTCATGCATCACAAATTTAGATCCGCTGTTACTTGATTTTTGGAACAAGGATCTTGACAAGAGATCATGAAAATACTCACTGCCCAAATCATCTGCTTGTTTACGGTCCTTAGATTGTTGAATAAGACCTTCTGCAATCCATAAAAGAACGAGTTCCTCCTCTTGGAATTCATAATCCTTCGGCAAAATTGCACAATAGGCAAAACATCTTTTTAAATGCGAAGGAAGATGGTGATAGCTTAACTTCAAAACAGAAGGAACCTCAGTTTCATCCTCTAAGTCCCATATTTTGCTGTCCAATATAGCTCTCCACTCATCAACTCTCTGCTTAGATCCAAGAAGACCACCAAGAGCCCTTGCTGCCAGAGGTAGACCTTTGCATTTCTCAACAACCCTTTGACGAGTTGACTCGAAATTTCCATGTGTGCCAGCATCTCTGCTGTCAAATGCATGAGCTACGAAGACCGACCAGCAATCATCATCGGACAGAAGCTTCAGCCCATAATATTTAACAGGTCCCATTTTTGAGGCGACATCCCGGCTTCGAGTAGTCATTATCCTGCTGCCGGGTGCTCCAGCCATGAAGGGAGATTTTAGAGCATGCCACAATTCATACTTCTTGTCCCAAACATCATCCAAGACAATCAAAAACTTCTTCTTAAGCAGAGCTTCCTTCAGCTTAAGCTGCACCGAATTCAAATCCTTCAGATCACAAGAGGAGAGCGTGATCGACTCCAGAATAGCCTTGGAGATCCTGAGAACATCGAAGTCATCAGAAACACAAACCCAAGCTTTGGGTTTGAAATCTTCCACTCTCTGGTCATTGTACACCTCCTGAGCAAGTGTTGTTTTCCCGATACCTCCCATACCCACAAGGGCTATTACTCGAAAGTTGGCAGCATCACAAGGATCATTCTTTAACACCATATCAAGTACCCTGGCTTTCTCTGTATCTCTCCCATAAACAGCAGGTTCGCTTGTTAAGCAGGTGGTGGGTGGTCTTTGCCTTACTGCAGCAGTATGCGCTGACCCTCCAGCAATCTTTTCCAATCCAAGATCAGTTCTCCTTTCACAGAGTTCTTCAAGCCTGCTACTGATTTCTTCCATCTTAGACCTCGTGCTAATACCGGCCATAATACTACTTGCACCAGAGGAAAAGCCTTGGATGAGGCTAAGAAACGTGCTAGAGCTGGCTTCATGTTTCTTCAACAATCTCAGCCCGGCTTCAGCAGCAAACTCATCGAGTATGTCCTCTGCATCGTAAGCCAAGTCTCGGAGATCATCCAGCCACAGCTTCACAGCCCTGTCACTCAGCTGCTTCTCCTCTGCATCGATCAGCACTGCCTCCATTGTCTTGAGTGTTTCCTCCCAGTTTTTTAGCTTTGAACGGACACCCTCTTGGCGGGCTAACTTCAGCAACTGAGGGGACATTAATTTTTCGAACAACACCTGAAGAAAGGCAGAAAGAAAGAGCTCCGCCACAGGCATGGCTTCTTTTTTTTTGGTTGGGGGCGCTTTTGCAAGTCAAAAAAGAGAGAGAAAATCAGAAGAATTCAGACGGGTTATCACACAAAAGAGAAGAATGAAAGCAATAAGCAAGAAAGACTGAGACTTCAATATTTGCAAAAGAAAGGTTATCAGAATTCAGAAACAGTAAAATGGATTTGTAAGAATAATGATGTACATCCATTAGTACAATATTTATAATAGATAAAACAAAAAAAATTATCGCGTCGAAATTTTATTTTATCTTAAAATAATTTTTTTTTTAATTTTGTAGTGATGGTATAACAATTATAGCGCTCAGCCGCTCACTGTAGTAAACATATTATTATTGATTTTTTTAATTAATTTTTCATTTAATGTTCATATGTATAATTTTAACTTCTTTTTTCATTATTTTTCTAATTAACCTTAACCCATATAATTTTAAGGATGATTCTGTTACCACTTAAATTTTTTTTGAATAAATATTAGTAATTTTACAAAATAATAATATTTAAAATTCTAATATTTAAATACTAACTTAATTCTTAATATTATATGTCACTCATGTATTATTTATTACTTAGTGCCTGTTTGGTATGGCTTATTTAAGAGCCATAAGTGCTTATTTAATCATATAAGCACTTTTTAAAATTTTTAGTGTTTTGGTTATTTTTTAGTAAGTTTTTTTAAAATAATTTACCTCTTCTAAAAGCTAAAATTTGAGCTTTTGGGAGTAGAGGTTATGTTTAAAAATATATAATATAAAAATATCATTTTAATGGTTCAAAATCTTTTTATTACAATAAACTTTTTATCAAAGTTTCATTGGTATAATCTTTATAATTTCTCTTGTTATAATTTCTATTTAATAAAAAACTTATTATTTTATTCTACTATGTAATTAATGAGTACCACATCAATTAGAATAGAACTCAAATATTGAATCTCTATTATTACCCTTTGCAAAATGGCATCACTGGACAATCTAACCAATAATTTATAAAGTTAAATTAAAAATTTAAAAGCTGCACAAGGAGGATCAAGTTAATGCCATTACAACATTCTAAGCAACTTTATATGCCATACTAATATTTTTTACAAATAAATACAAAATTATTTAATTCAACTTTTTTTAATAATGATATACAATTAAAATCTATTTATATTTCTATTCGCGGGCTGGATATTTCTATTTTCTAACCCATTGATATTCATGAATATATCTATTTTACTCATTTTAGTGAGATATAGCCAAATAATAAGATGTTATATTGAGTAGAACAAGGCACCATACTCCGATCATCCCATGTTAAATGTTTAGGAAATTTATAAAAATAACTCAAAAACTTTTACAATTTTCACAATTAACCCTCCAATTTTTTTCCTATCAACATTAGCCAAACACAAGTTTTTCTCTCTAAATTACCCTTGTTTACAAACCAAAAACAACTTTCATTCTCCCCTTTTATCAAACCAAACGCAGTCTTGCACTCTTGAATCATCACCGGCGACGACGAACAATAAAAGTGAACTCCGATCAAATACAGTATAATCCATATGGATCCAACACCAATCCATATCACGAGTGGTAAGAGGTATTTTCTCAACTTGTGAGAGTTTCAATGCGATTGCATCTTAGTCACGACAATTTTGCTTGACGAGCAACATGCATTTACGAATCGCCTCTTCGTCGTGTCACACCAAAATCGCACCAAGGAGAAGATTCATTGTAACTCACTCTTGGTGCGACAGTGCGACAAGCAACCTGTCGCACCAACATACAATTTTTTTTTTATAATGTTATATATAAAAATTTATTCTCTTTATTAGTTTCATAGTGCGTAATTAATTTTTTTTAATAATTTCAGGCTTAATGGATTCAGTTTTGCGACTCTCCTTTGCATCTGGCTCAAGGGTTTGTAAAACGTGCCCCTGCCATGAATTCAACCCAAAATTTTAAGTGTACAGAACTCAAATTTAGTAATGTCAAAAATAGTATTATACGTCTACCAATACATATTACTTACAAGACAAGATTCGTCATTCAAGAATGAATAAACCTCAGCAAAGTTTATTTTAGAAGAAGCCATTGATTCCATTGCACGATACGGGGAATCTTTTTCTTCGTTTTCACACCCATGCTGACAGTAGAGCTCCGATCGCTTCGTAAATCCAAGCCTGCAATAACCAAAGGGAGAAAGCTATTAAAACTACCATTAAATATTTAATGTTACAAAACTTATTAATAAAAAAAATAACGCACCTGAACCCCGGATGTAAAGCCGTAAACATTGTACTTTTCTATTTTATGATTTGGCTTTTCCAACTAAGTTGTCTTAAATTTCTCGTCTTTCTCATTCAGTGCATTGTCAAGACTCTTGTATATCGTTTCCCACGACAAACGAGCCCATGGACGATTTCGGAAGTGATCTATATCATCTACTTCGTTAAGCCATGAGAAATAGATTTGAAAGTGGCCTTTTCTTCCATTTAGAACTCTGTCTGCAAAATAAAAGAGCACGATTTTTAATGCGTCAATGTCGTCCATAGCCTCGAAGTCCAACTCCTTAAATAATGCATCGAATTGCTTAAGATTAATGTTGCGAAACAAACCATCAAAATACTTATTTAGTAGCCTATGCACCGTTTTATTATTTGTTAGTGCGGTATCTACATTATAGGAAAGTCCAGTAACCAGGCACAATTCTCCAATCGACAAGCGTATCAAATGCTCACCAATTTGAAACCATCACTGATCCCCCCCTCGGTATTCTCCATAGGCTACTTGCCTAAGGAAAACATTGTGCAAAATTACACCACTGAACGGAAAGTTTCGGCACTCCAAGAAATATCCAGATATGTCGTCCTTGAACAGACGAAACTGTCGTTTTGTTAATTTTCGTTCGATGGCTTTTACGACTGTAGAAAAGTTACACATGCTCAAAATTCGCCCCGGGAAGTGATCGGCACAAGCTAACTCCATCCTACCTAGTTCGTTTCTCGATACTTCTGATTTCGCCATGTATCTGTAATATTTATAACATTATTACATTGCATTTATAACCAAAAAAAAGGAAATTGACTTCACTTAAAAAAAAAAAAACATTGTAATTTGGTGTGATAGGCTGCTTGTCGCACTTGTCGCGCGCGCGATAGGCACGATGTAGAGCACGCGCGCAGCGCGAGTCGCACCTGATTGCAAATTGCACGCAAGAAGCCTCCTCCTCCACAATTTCCCAACTTCTTCACCCATGCACCACACCAACACTTCACCCATGCACTCAACATCACAAACCCTTCAATCTTCACTCATCATCACCAACACAACACAAAAACCACAACATAAAAGAAGAATAGAAAATAGAAATCTATGGTTTTTGACCTAACCTTTAATTTCAGCTTTTGACCGGAAATTTGGTGATGTTGGCTGCCGAGAATGACTCCGGGAAGCCGTTGGCGACGAGTGAACATGTTGGGAGAGAATTCGGTGGTGAGAGACAGAGAGAGAGAGAGAGAGAGAGAGGAAGGAGATGAAGGAGAGGGACGAGTTATGGGTGGGGTAGTTTTGGCACTAGGGAGGACTTTTGGCTAATGTTGATAAGAAAAAGTTTAGATGGCTAGTTGTGAAAATAACAAATTTTTTGGGTTATTTTTATAAATTCCCCTAAGTGTTTTTGCTTGAACCCTTAAATCTTGATATTAGTGTTGTTAAGTTTTGTTTTCAATATTATCGTTAGAGGACAAAACTATCTTGCAATTGTGGTTCCGTACCACAATAATGCTCTATTACACAATAGTCCTTATTTTTTTGAAAATAATAAAAATTGCAGGTTTTGAAATTTTAACATAAAAGCCCTAATTTAAAAATTATTTGTTATTTTCTCTCTCTTGTTTTCCATGGTTTAATATTAATCCTGGTTTTTTTTCTCCTCCACACTTTTTTTTTTGTCTGGTTTCTGCTTTTCTTTCTTTTTTTTTTAATAGAATTTCGTAGATAATTTTTTTATATTTTGAATTTTCAAAGACAATAAGAGGATTTATTAAAAAAAGAAAATAAAATAAAAATCAATCAATTGGATTTGATCTAATATTTGCTGTGTTTGGCCTCTTCGCTTTAAGTTGACTTTATTATAGTAATTGGGTGGTCTTCTCTCAAAGATAAAAAGCTTATTTGGCTTATTTTTGATACAATCAATTGGTTTAATGATCAAATTTTGCCAACTGAATCTGAGTTATCCTAGGATTTTAAAAATCTTGTGACACTTGGCCTTTAGTGTTATTATATGAATAGGTTATAATTATCTTTATTTTTTAATTCATTAACTACTAATTACTTAGTGAATTTTTTCTTGGAAAACATTACATCATAATAGATTCCTAATTTAACTACCTTAAATCACAAAGTTTCAATCCTTAACGTTAGAAAGAAAAATCTTGTTAAAAATTTATTAGGATTTAATTACCTTTATTTGAATTCGATTGAAACGTGCAAACACAAACAACTTACCCATCTCAACTCGTATAATTATTATGATTATTAAAAGCTGAAACCATAATTTTTTTGCCTAAAATGAAAGAAGTTTAACCAAACATTGAGCAACTCTTTTAAGTTTTGACTAATCAGACAAATTATGTTCCCATAAAAAAAAACTAGAGTAATAAAAACATTTAATATTGTGTACTTTCTCAATTGTATGGATAATTAATTATAGAAGTAGATATGAAAATAATAATAATAATTATAGAATTATAAAATATTGATGTATTTGTGGAATAAATCAAGAGATTTGTCTTTCTAAAGTTCATAGGCTTTATTGTATTAAAGAAGTTGTGGCTCTCATGGATGCGCAACTAAATCGTGCATTATAATTACCCAATATCAATAATAAAAATCCTCTCAAAATTCCATATATCTTCCTTACTCATATTATTTAATAACTTAGTAAATAAATAAAATAAACAACTAAGATAGAAAGAAAAAAACATGAAAGTCAAAATTCCCTATATCTTCCTTACTCATATTATTTAATAACTTAGCAAATAAATAAAATAAACAACTAAGATAGAAGGAGAGATGAGGATGACTATTGATGGGGTGGGAGAGTAAAATAATAATAATTATATTCTTTCTGATATTTTAGAAAAATAGAGGGATTGCAATGTTAACTACCTAAGTAAATACATCATACCGTTGCTTTTACTTTTGCAATTCTTTCGTTGGATCTAACGGTCAAGTAAAAAAAAGACAAAAAAAGGTGGTACCATACCACTGTAGTGACTTAGCTGAACCTTGTCGTTAGACCCTACTTATAACCTTACACTTTTAGGTCAAATAGTTTTTAAATTCCTAAATTGATTATATAATTGTATTTATGCAGTTTCTTAGTGCTCATTCTTTACACGTTTAATATAGAGTGAAAATACATATATATTTTTAAATTTTTTAGTTCACTTTAAAGCTCTTATTTTTCAGCAAATTTCTTTCTTAATTCTTAGTCAACATCTTAAAAAATTTATTAAGACTCATTTTAAATATTATTATTGTTCCGGTGTTCCCTACCTAACTTAAAGTTTCAAAATAAACAGTTGCTCGAAGACAGACACCCATCTACATAGCTATCATTGGGGACAAAAAGTTTCTTATTATTAAAAATTTACGACTCTCTTTTTGAAAAAAAAAATTATTTAGTACTTGTGTAAGTGATGCACTCAACACTCTCATATAAATAATTTGTCTTGATTGGAGAGGGCTCTTGGAAATCAATGGAATTAAAATTTTTCTTGTTATTGGAATCGTGTGGACTCCAGCATGGTCTAAAACGACGGCCCTTGCAGCCTTTTTTTTGTTTGCTTTGAATTACTTTTTTATTTAAAAAAATAAAAAAAGAAAATTGCGAAAGGGTAGTGACATTTCCCGCGGGCCCACACTTTTTCTAATCCCATTCATTTCCACACTTTTTATTTGCTTTAGAAATCAAAGAAAATTCCACACTTTTTTCAATTTGGAAAAAGTTAAAAAGTTGGAAAATGCTACTTACTCGGGTCAAACCCCGAAGCCTTCAATTTTTTTTTTTCTTTTCACTCTTCCTAAAACGACGTCGTTTTAGCTTGATTAAGGTAGCAATGATAGTCTCAAATTGCTTTCTTTCCTCTTTGTCTTACTCTCACCATAGTCATTCTCCTTATATTTCTCTGTAAAACCACTGATTTCTTCCCCTTCGTTTCACAATTGGCAGCCTTGACTCTCTTGAGATGAGTCAGTGCTGTAACAACCCTTGACAAGTTAATTAAACTCAATAATGGAAGTACCAGTTACAGCCTCTGTGTCAGCAGCAGTTCCTGCACCGCAAAAATATATTTGGAGCCATGTAATGAATTTTCTCACAATTCTTATCACAAACAATGGGTTCTTCAGTTGCTCTGTGATGAGCACATAATATATACATATTTTACCCTTAATTCTATAATTATTAGTTATTTTTATTTATTATTTTTAATTAATTAAATTATTTTATTAAATAGGGTAATAAATTGAAGATTGGGAATAATTTATGCTTAAAGGGATCAAAGCAAGAGAGAGTTGAAGATTGTTCATGCTCGTTGCCGTGGTGATAAAGTCAAAAGAAGAAAAAAAAACAATTAAATTGATTGGCCGAATTAATAGCTAAAGGACATGACAAATATTAGCCAAATTAAAAAGGAATGAAAATTCCAAGTGGAGTGCACGTGAGTGAAGCCAAAGCACATTAAAAGGGCTTGGCCTTCGGCTTAAGAGCATCTTCAAAAATTTCTATAAATTTTATTCTTCAAATAACTATTTGCTTACCTATGTGGTAAATAAAAAGGTAAAAAAATATAATATTTTCTAAAAAACTCTTCAAATAGAAATAAGTTAATATTATTTTAATCATATAATTAGTTTTTAAAAAAATCAATGAATTAAAGACTTCTTTTTTTCAAAAGTAATAAAATATAAATCAAGAGGAGAAATTAACTCTCCAAATTGAAGAGAGAATCAATTTTATTTAAAAATCTTAATTATTTTTTTTTAAATATAAGTAATAAATCTTATTTGAAGGCGCTTTTAAGAAAAAGTCGGTGGGGCCTATTTTACAGACTATATAAGAAAGTTGAACTTTGGCTTTTGGAGGAGGGAAGCCGCCAGAGCAACGAAAAAGAGCAGACGCGATTCGGCAGAGAAGACAGGAGCGGCAACAATAGTTCAATATTTCCATGGCTGTTTTTATTTGCTTTGTTGCTTCTTATTCAAGTATGTTTAACTAATTTTCTTATATTGAGGTTAAGAATGAAATTCTATTTTATAAAATAATTATCTTTTTATTTAATTTAATTTCCTATATATGTTCTTTTGATGATTTCACCAATTCTGTCATGCATTATTGATTGTTAGAATTAATATTTGATTAAATCTATGCTTGGGTCTATAAAGTTTATATATGATTATCTTTGATTCTATATTTTTCATTAAATTATTTACACAGAGTGCGTAGAAAACATTTGACTCTTTATTATTCAATTCGTTTACATAGGATGCTTAGATATCATACTATTAAGCAGAAAATAAACCTACACAATATTAATTTTATTTGGACTTAATTGTGATATCTATGAGATGACATAGATTGATTTCGAGTTGTCATTCTAAAATTGGAGATTAATTAATAATTAAGTAATTACTAGTTGAATAGTGGTGGATTCTGAAACCTTGATAATTTTTGTCTTATTAAATTCTCCTTTGTTTTAATTGTTTTCTTAGTTTAATTGGTTTAATTTTATTAGAAACTCAATTTACTCAACTAGGTTAGGATTAATAATAATTTTAGATTTAAATTAACTTTTCAATTTATAACAATTCATGTGGGTTCGACCTTATTACCACTATTCTATTTCTGGATTCGTGCGCTTGCGAGTATATTATAATTTTTCACAACACTCTCGTATCTGCCCCAAGAATGAAGCCATCCTATGAAAAAAAAAAAAAAGGACAAATAAGAATAAGATACTCATTCCTGAACTGTTTTGATAGGAGCATTATCTAACAGGATGGATATGCTGCAAAAGCGTGCATATTTTTATCCTTCTATTTGATAAAGTGTCAAGTGCCGTAAAACCATAGGCCACGCTAGTTGGCAATCATCTTCAAGGAAACCGTCACAAATTCCCCTATTTATAATGGCAATCCACTCTCCCAAACCAAAAAGAACACATTGACATGATAACAAATACATATATTCCACTTTCATATTTCATCTAATTATAACTTCTTTCCGGTGGAAGTCTGAAATAATTCCCTTATACATTCTTCATCATCCTTGAACCAATCATTTACTGCAATATTTTTAAACGAAGGGGAAGAAAGCAGTGGTTTTACAGAGAAATAGAAGGAGAATAATTATAGTGAGAGTAAGGCGAAGAAGAGAGAAAGCAATTTGGGGCTGTCGTTGTTGCCTTAACCAAGCTAAAATGACATCGTTTTAGGAAGAATGAAAGGAAAAAAAAAAGGATTGAAACAGCATCGTTAATTGACTTCGGGGTTTGACCCGGGGTAAATAGTAGAACTCTAAAAAATTTGGTTCTTAAACATAAAAGTACTGTACGCGTTTTTTTAAAAAGATTAGGCTCAGAGTTATTGGAAGAATTCCTTATTAGGTTTCCTTATACATTCAAGAAATTTATTATTAAAAAGTAATTTTGGTATTTAGATATAATATAAATTGCGGTGTTATATATTATAGAAAAAGTGGGGCTATATTAAATCTATGAAATTCCCCCCTATATCTATTTAAAAAATAAATTCATTATCTTGATATTCATTAATTTTTGTATTTGGTAAAAATTAATTTGTTGATGCTCATTAACTTTCATGACTGATAAAAATTTATTGATGTTTATTTTTAAATGGTGAATGTTGTTTCTCTTTGTTAGTGATACTAATTATTTAAAGTTAAAAAAAAATCTAAATGAATTGATGAAAATTTGTGAAATTAACAAGTGGAAGAGAAGAAATCGTTAGTTAAATATTTTTTAAAAATTATTTAGATAATAAAATTTTTAATTACAAAGAAGACATTAGAGAGAAAATTAACAGATTCGGGTGCGTTTGGGAGTGAGATGCTATAACATTTAAACTACAACTGCTGTAGATAGGGGTGGATACAGTATAGGACCAGTGGGGCCTGTAGCCCCCGCTGGCTAAAAAAAAATTCTAAGAATAAAAGAAAAAAAATATTTAAGATTTATAATTAGCCCCCATTAAATCTATTAAAATTGACCTATAAATTTATATATAAACTCACAAAATTTAAACTTTAACTTTTAGAATTATAAAAGTCTACACTATAATTAAAAATAATGATAGGTCACCACCACAAATATTTTTCTATTCTTGAAAATACGTCGAGAACAATTATAAATGTATTAAAAAATATTTTATACATTCAAAGTTTTAGTTTTAAAATTTTACTATTATAAAATCTAGCCCCCAGTAAATTATTTTTCTAGATCCGCCACTGACTGTAGAGAAAAAGTTATAACTGTAGTCTGTAGAGTAGAAGTTGATAGTGTTTGGTAAAAATGATGTAACTTTTAAACTACAGCTACTGATGGTGTTTGGTAAATTTTAATAGCTGTGGAGTGGATGAATATTTGTAATAATTACTTTTATTATTTTTAATTGTTTACAAATCAAATTATTTTTCATACTTTGAATTATTATATTGACATACAATTACGGTTTATTACTTTTACATATTAAATTAATATTTATTAAATCAAATTTATTTTTTTTACACAAGTTGTAATAAATAATTTTCAAAATAAAATAATTTAAAAATGAAAAAATAAATTCTAGTTTTAAATATTGATTGAAGAAATAAATTATATCAAATACGTCTAATAACGATCATACAACATAACATAATAAAATTAAAATGTAATTAATTACAAAAATCGTATAAATATTTCTATTGTCGTGCCTCAACTCACAGCAATGTCATCTCTCAAGATTATTATATCGTAGGTTGTGTTATCAATTGTATCATAGCTTTCTTCATGATATGCAATATTGCTTATATGCTTGCTAATATTATGATTTGGCTCATCCATTGTTTCATCAAAATGATCATGATTTTGTGAATATCTTTTGATGTAATTATGTAAGACCATGGTAGCAATGACTATCTTCATCTGCTTCTTGAATGGGTAACTTGGCAAAACATGTTAAAGCACCTACTTACATTTTCGTCAAGTATTTCTAGCAACCATTTATACTCTGTTTGAGTAGAATTCATATAAGGCTACTTATGGATAAATGTCAAATAATAATGATGCATCAAAACAGTCATTACACAAACAAGCTAGTCAAACTCCTCTTTATAATTATTCATATTCTTATATTGAATCTATAACCAATTATCTAAAATTATAATGAGATAATTCAAACTACAAGTTGGTCAAATTCAGACTCCTTCACTCTCAAAGCAGATTTATGATTAGCAATAATCTTTTGAATTTCATTATGCATTGTTAAAAAAAAAAAAGAGGGGAATAATGAAATAGTTGCACAAGTAGTTGGATTCATTTTTGAAATATGAAACACCATTCAATAAAAGAGTAAAAAAAAAAAAATGAAAACACATGGATCATAGTTCGCTGAAAACCACAGCAGTGTTTTTGCCGTGTGAGTTTTGCAATTTTAATTTATTAGTGAATTTCATAAGTCCCAGTCTAGCGTTGAATTATGCAGCATTGAATATTCACAAGGCATGAGATTCTGTTGCCAATTCTCATAAGTTCCAGTTTCACTAAGTTTATGGTTGAACACTGTTAGCTTCTTTTTCCTTTCGTGAGAGAGAAAGCGGGGGTGTAGTAGAGAGTAGACAAAAAAAGAGTAATGTAGCGCTGCACATACAACTAGTAATAATTGTTACGATTACGCTAGTTAATGAAGTGATGGAAATTACAATAGTAAATTCAGGGAATATACCCCGTCACTTTCCTGAACTCTTTCAAAGAAATTCATACATCAACACAAACAATTTGATTTGAAGAAATTGATCTACTCTTTCAAAGAAATCCATGCACTAGGGTCTTATATTTCCACCAAAAAAATTCCACACGCAACAAAATATCAAACAATACGGGTCCCAACGACGAAAATCAAGAATGAAATTGATTATAGGCTTTGAAAATTCTTTTTCACATTGACCAGAAGTCTACTCACGGCTCTGTATGTATGAATGTCAAGCTGCTGGTCTTTAATTTATGCAAGCCAAATTTCCCACACAGCAAACGAAGATCAATAGCACGGGACATGGAAACAATGAAAAGTATGCTTTACAAGCAAAATTGTCTGCTTGGGCATGTGGATTTTGTGAAGGAGATTATACGCCAAAAGCTAGAGCTTGCTGGAAAGTCAAGACATAATTTTAGAAGATATATTAACAATCATTTCAATGGAAACTAAAAGAATTATGTGTGTGTGTTTGTGTAAGAAGAAGCTTTTATTTTTCCTCAAGCAAATAGTATTTAGGTCAAAAAGTTTCTATATCCCTAAATTTATTAATTATATTTGTATAGTTTCTTAGTGCTAATTCCTTACACATTTAATATGGAGTGAAAATACATTTTTTTTTTTAATTTTCTGATTCACTTTAAAACTCTTATTTTCCAGTAATTTTCTTTCTTAATTCTTAGTCAACATCCTAAAAAATTTATTAAAACTTATTTTAAATATTATTATGGCTCCTTACCTAACTTAAAGTTTCATATTAAGCAATTGCTCGAAGACATGGTGTCTTAGACACCAATCTACATGGCTATCAATTGGGACAAAAAAATCTTATTATTAAAAATTTATGAATCTGTTTTTTAAAAAAAATTACTTAGCACTTGTGCAAGTAATGCGCTTAACAACTCTTATATGAAAAATTCGCCTTGATTGGAGCAGGTTCTTGGAAATCAATGGAATTAAATTTTTTCTTGTTATAGGAATCATGCGGACTCCAGCATGGTCTAAAACGACGGCCCTTGCAGCCGATTTTTTTTAGTGCTTTTTATTACTTTTTGTTAAAAAAAAGTGAAAAAAAAATTGGAAAAGGGCAGTGACATTTCCCGCGGGCCCACACTTTTCCCAAACTCATCCATTCCGCAAAAAAATTATATTAAATTTATTAAAACGATTGCGATGCTTCTTTTTTCAATTTGGAAAAATATTACGTGTGAATAAAAGGTATACATTGAATAATTTTGTTATTAAAAGGGTAGTTTTGGCATTTAGATATATTTAAAACTGGGGTGTTATATATTGTACAAAAGGGTAGGGTTATTTATACCCATCAAATTCATCTCTATATTATTTTTTTTACATTGCATTATTTTGATATTCATTAACTTTTGTGTTTGGTAAAAATTAATTTTTTGATGTTCATTAACTTTTATGATTGATAAAAATTTGTTAATGTTCATTTTTAAATAGTAAAATTTATTCGTCTTAATTAGTAATACTAATTATTTATAGTTAAATAATATATCTAAATGAATTGATGAGAATTTATGAAATTAAAAAGAATAAGAGACAAAAGAGTTAATTAAGTAATTTTTTAAAAATTATTTAGATAATAAAATATTTTCAATTAAAAAGAAGACTTAGAGAAAAAAAAAATTAATGGGTTCAAGTAACCACATTCTATATATAAAAAAAATAGTAATAATATCTTTGCATAAACTGTTACATAATAAAATTGAATTAAATATCTCTTGCTCATACGATTTATTTATGTTATTTTTATTTTCATTCAATCAACGAATTAACGCCACATCAAGATAAGATAATTTATCATTACTCATAAAAAAAAGGCAAAAATATTTATTACCCATTCCCTTTAGCCTTGATATTAACCCCATATGGTTATTTAGTTTTCTTGTCATTATTGCCCCGCCATATTTATATAAATTTTCATTATTGCCCATTGCACGTTTTATGTAAGGGTGTGGATATTTCCACCCCACTATTTTTATAAACTCACCCCATCTTCATAAAATAATTACAATAAGTTCACATTATTTTATAGAATTACAAATTAATAATAAGTTTGAATAATTAATTAATTAAATCATTCTTATAATATTTTTTTTTCTTACTTTGTCTTTTAACAATCTTTAACACTTTAAGGTTGCTTTAAGATAAGTTTAATTTAACTAATTTATCCTTATAATATAAAATAACTAAATTAACCTAAGAAATATATATGTTATTGTAACTAATTGTTTAGGCATTTAGTTTTATGTTTTATAATCTAATATGTTTTATATAAAATTTAATAATTTTCAATACTCCAGATGTCTTAATTACATCTCGTTAGTTTAGTAGAATATTAATAATCATACTAAAAAAGTACTACTTACACATCAATAAAATATAAAAAAATTTGTATATAAATTTATTAAAGTTAAAGTAAAATTTTAGATATTTTTAGTACTTTTACCTTATGAGGTTAGAATAATTATATTAATTTATGTTAAAACAACCCTATTGATCAAATATAATAAAAAAATAGTCTCATAAAAAATTAATTAATGAATATGGATTTAATTGGTTAAATTTTTAAATTTCTTCTTAATTTAAAATTTTAAAAAATAATGTGCACTTGTTGTAATAATTTTTAAAAATTGGAGTGGGTTAATAAAATTTATGGGGTGGAAATATCACCAGCCTTTATGTAATTGCTCGCTAAAGTTTATATTTCCTTCGTTAAGTAACCATCTCAAACCAAAATCCTAATATTGCTTCTGGTTGTAACTTGCATGTAATTCATACCCAAAGGCTTAAACAATCTTAGCCATCTTCATTGCATTAATATAGAACACTGTCAAAATCTTGTTTCTTTCCCGGAGGATTTGCTTCCCGGCACCATCATAGAATTTTCAGTCCAAAACTGTGCTAAGCTCAAAGGCCTACGAGTCGGCATGTTCAATTCTCTTCAAGATTTACTCCTGTGGCAATGTCCGGGCATTCAATTCTTCCCAGAAGAGGGGTTTATCCACCAACCTAAGGTACCTTGGAATTTCTGGTGATAACATTTTGTCCTAGGAATTAAAGGATTAATAACATTTTACTGGCAAGATTTTTGAAACATAATTTTCCAATATTTGTTCTGGACTAAGTTATCAGATTTTTTTCTTATGTACTGAATCTACATAACTCATTGCAGACTTAAACGGGAGCCACGCACTGCACACATCCTAGTCTGCCATGTCACATTTGAGTCTTCAATGGCAGGGTATCTGTCCGGCAGCTCATGCTCGTGTCAGCATCGTCAAAGAATGAATGTAGATGCTGATTTTCATATTTTCAGAAAGGTAAAAGGGCTGCTTATTTTAGCTTGCCTTGATTGCAATTTTCAGACAGTTAATTTTGTGATTCTAGGCCCATAAAGATTAGTGCTGTTCTTTGTTGAGAGCAAGGCCCAATACGATGCTACTAATGTTTTTTTTTTTTATTTTAATTCTTATTCAAAGCGATAAAAGATTATTTTTCTTTCAAAGAAATAGAAATTGCCTTCCAATGCTCATATATTTTTTGGTCTTCCAGCATCTTATTGTAATTAATGCTGTAGTAAAAGTTTTCCAGATGCCTCATAGGTCCTAAAGTTTTTTTTGAACGACAAGATCGTTATCAGATACATATGATATATACAATGACGATATTTACAATCAGATATATACATGAGACTTATATTATTACATTTTTATTCAATGAAGTACATGCCCATCCAAATACCCCTCACGAAGGAGGGATGTCTCTACTCCACTCGCATTTCGCAAGGGAGAAAGACATTATAAGAAGTCTTCACACAATTATGTTTAATTGAGGGAGGTTGAGTCAACCATCGCCTTCATAAATACGCTTAACTTTGGCGAATTACCACGCCATGCCCAAGTGGCATAGGTCCTAAAGTTAAAGTCACTGATCTTGCAAGAGGAAGCCATATGGATCGAGCAATAGCCCTTTTATTTCATATTTTTCATCTATCTATGCTTAAATGTTTCTCATTTTCTTATAAAGATGGAAGATACCTGTTGATGCTGAAATTTGCTCGCCCTTTGCCCGACCAGATTTTTACACCAACGTTTACGTTATCAACAGTGAAGATGTCAATTCCTTCTTGCTTCAACGATCGCTCTAGCCACTGAAGTTGGAATTGTCCTTCTTCCTCTCACTAAGCCTGCGTTCACAAAAGTGGATCAGAGACGCCGGTGGTTTTACCGGCGTAAACCCTCCGATGCCTAAGTTAGCACAAGGTGTTTACGAGAAAACGGTGCAATTGAGATTCCAATAATTGCTTAGAATTTGCTCACTGTTTGTATTGAAAGTGGTCTGGATACAATTTGATAGAGTTTTCCCTCCTCTCCATTTTTCTGTCTTTCTTCATCGATTTCTTCCCCTTTTATAGCCGATGTCCCATGTTTTCATTCACCCTTCCTTCCTCTTTTTTCGCAAGGCAGCCCTCATGGACTCTAACTCGCTACATTGTGGGCAACGTGGATCTCGCCCCCTCTTGGGAATAGCGCAACTATCGTGATTCCGTGAGATCGTGTGCTCGCTCTTTGGGGGATGGGTGTCGGCTCGGTATATGTCTCTGGTCGGCTCATGTTTGTAGAAGACTCATTATCGATTTGGGTGGTCCACCCTGGCGTAGGGATGATGACATGGCCGAGGAGATGATGACATGGCCGAGCTGGTGCTCTTATTTATCTAACACCAGTCCCCCAGTTTCTGGTCTTGCAACTGAACCGAGTTGAGAGTAGAAACTGATAATAGAATATTACCGGCCCGGTGAACTTCTCACCTAGTCTTCTTTTTACTGGGATAGACTTGAGGTTCCGTTTTTCCTCTGGGAGGACTCCGACCTGAGCATGGGCCTTCATGAGCATGTCCATTGCATATCTGGGCTCACATCTAACCTGGCTTCTTATAACGGTTAGTGACGTGGGATCTCCAGACTCTTCGTATTTGAAATTTGAAACGACGGGCTATCCATTCCTCGATATCCGGTGAGTGAGCTGGCACCCCCTTACTTAAATGCTTCCATTTCCCCATTTTCGCTTCAAATCCCTAGATTGAAATCATCATCGTTTTGCTATTCGTCTCTCCGCCGTTAATCAACCCCCTCTTCGAACTTTGCTCACACTTCCTGCGTCCGGAGTATCCACTTGTTGAGTGTTCTCCGCACCGCCGCTTTATTCCAGGTATAGCTCTTAATTTCTTCTCTGGTTGTTGTTGGTTGGGTTCTGTGTTGCCCCTTTTGTATCCGTATACTCGAGTTTGCTTTGTTTTCTTTTGGGATTTCGATATGTCAAATCGGAAAAGGAAGTTAATTACCGATGACAGTGACGAAGAAACATGGGATTCAGACCTTAACTTGTCCATACCCACTGATTTTTTACGTCCCTCCGGTAGTGTAGGTCCTTCCCCTGGTAGGGATATCCTTGAGTACCTACGTCCCCTGACCATTTCACCTTCCTCTGAATTAGAACTTGTAGGCAATAGAGGGGGACCAGCGTCTGGCTCGGGTGAGAACCACGGTTCTGGTGGGGTTGGGGTCCCTGGAGAAGTGGGTGATGGTGAGGGAGAAGTGGACTGAAAAATGAATCTTGGCCATAGGGTGGAGGCGGATTCTTACCTTATTGATTTCATAACTTGTGCCACCACCCCCACTAATTTATTTAAGCTTAGGAACCTCTACAACATTCCCAATGAGGTTCTCCTTGTAGTTCCTGGAAAATGTGATGTTCCTAGTCGGCCTCCGAAAGGGTATGTGATGATGCACTTGGAGAGTTTCAGACTAGGAGCTCGGCTGCCCCTTCAACGTTATTTTGCCAAGATACTGGGCGGTATGCACCTAGCCCCAGGTCAGCTACACCCAAATGGGTGGAGGGTTCTCTCGGCAATGTTTGTGTTGTAGGAGAGGTGCGGGTTGGAGGAGCCTTCCCTTGTTGAAGTAAAGCATCTGTACCAGCTGCGGAGTAGCCCGAGGGAAGCGGGCTGGTACTACTTTATGTCCAGTTTTGCAAAGAGGAAACCGATCACTGGGTTTCCTTCTTCATGTAAAAATTGGAAGAACAAATTCTTCTTTGCTGGAGGAAACTGGTGTCCAGCAGTCCGGTCGCTTGATGGGGATATTTACCTTCCAACACATTTTGTCACCATAGGTCGTTCATTTTTGCCTATGTTCTTAATCAAATTGTCACTTATTGGGTTCTTTAACCTTTTTTGCTATTTCAGAGTCGTGGGGTTTGATCGAGGGGCTTGAAGACCGACCTTTGCTTCAGGTGGAAACTAACGCTGCCAAGACCTCTTGTTACCAACAAACCGGTCTGGGACATAACCGGAATGGATAGCAAGATCCTCAGCGCAATGAGCAGAAAGCGTGGTCGGGCTCCAAGCAGCTCCAACAACCCTCCCCCTCCTCCAAAGAAAACCAGCGTCGGTCCTTCCAAGGCTCCTGTTCCTGCCCTGCCCCCTCCTCCACCTCGTAAGAGTGGTGGGGAGAAAACTTCCGACAAGAGTCCTGAGGTCAGCATCCAGTCTGGGGACCGATCCTCTCCTCTTCCATCTCGGGATCAAGGTGACTACCTGAGCCCGTATCAGAAGGATTACAGAAAATCGGTGGGGCCCAAGATGGTGAAGGACATCGAGAGTATGAACCTCTCCGAGCTAGCTGGTTCTGTTCAAAGAGTCTCCTTCAGGCTGGCCACCATGGTTTCGTGTTACAAGAATGGGTCCGCGCGCCATGAGAGGAAGCTTCAAGCTGACAATCAGGAGTTGAAGAAGAAAGCTGAATCTGCTGATCGCTTGAAGGAGAAGCTGGCTGAGCTGAACAAGCAGATCACGGACCTGGAGGAGAAAGTTGCTATTGCTGAGTCCACCACCTCCAAACTTGAGGGTGAATTGGGTGACCTGAAGTCTGATCTTCAGGCTACTCAAAGTGAAAGAGATACTTTGAGGACCGCCCTTGAGGGAGAAATCAAGTCCCTGAGTGAGCAGTTGGCTGAGGCGAAAGGCAAATCTGTCGATGTGGACGATCGGCTGGATGCCGAGTATGACTCTGGGCTTGCTTTCAGCTATAAATGTATCATGTCTGTGCTTAAGGAAGAATATCCCGAGTTGGACATGAGCAAGCTGGAGGCTGGCGTGCAGAGATATATGGCTGAGGCCGACCAGGGGGATAAGGAACATGGTGATCAAGACCAGGTGGAGGCTCCTTTAGGAGGGGTGCAGGCGGAGGAAGCAGGAGATCGTGCTCCTGAAGTTGGCCAAGGGTTAGTGCCTTCTCCCCCCGACGTTGCTGATCCTCCTCTCCCGGAGATTGTTGATCCCTCAACTGCTGAGGCTGCTGATCCTCATAACCTTTAGACTTATTTTTGTATAAATTTTTTACTTTCATTTGTTTGCAATTGTTTGAACGTTTATAAATTTTTAGATGCTCTCTATTGGCCTTCTTGTCTGGTTTTTGCTCATGGATTGTTTCTGCAAATTAACTTGACAATTTATCTGATTTTGCCTACTGGTTCTTTAGTGGACCGAGCAAAAATAGGCACTTGTTTGCCATAACCAAATTTGTAGATTTGCTTGCTGGTCCTTTAGGCGAAAGCGTGAATAGCACTTTTTTAGTAAATATTCGTAGAATTACCGGTCTTTTTGTTGACCGAACCACTTCTTGCCTTAGAATTTCATGAAATTGCTCTTTCTTTGACCGAAAGGCACTTGCTTTAGAAAAATTTCAGAAATTGCTGGTCTTTCGTTGACCGAGCAGGAACAGGCACTTGCTTGCCTTAGTAAAATTTCGTGAAATTGCCTGCTGGTCTTTCGTTGACCGAGCAGGAACAGGCACTTGCTTGCCTTAGTAAAATTTCGTGAAATTGCCTGCTGGTCTTTCGTTGACCGAGCAGGAACATGCACTTGCTTGCCTTTGTAGAATTTTGTAAAGTTGCCTGCTGGTCTTTCATTGACCGAAAGCGGTTACTTGCTTGCTTTGTAGAATTTTTAAAGTTACCGGTCTTTCATCGACCGAAAGGTCCTACTTGCCTTTGTAGAATTTTGTAAAGTTGCCTGCTGGTCTTTCATTGACCGAGCAGGAGCAGGCACTTACTTGCCTTAGTAAAAAATTTTTAATGGGCTTGCTAACGGGGGATTTTCATGCTGAATTTTATCTTTATTGAAATTTGAATGCATTACAGAAATACGGAATACGTGCATGTGCAACAAGTCATCATGCATCTAACAGAAATAACTTATCAAATGAAGACTCACTTTGCTTACTACTTCAGTGCTCTTTCCGACCTCTTCACATCTCGTCTGCGCTTAGTAAGCTTCGGTCCATTCGCCAGATCACCGTATGGGCCTTCCCATTTCGAAGTGCGCTGGGATCCTTAGTGTTTCGTTCACCTTCCCCAATCCCGCACTGCACGTTTCTTGTTGTAATAACGCATCCTTTCACGACACTTTCTGCGAGGCCCCTTCCATTTTCTCCTCCAAAGAAGTCCTCAGCAGATCTCGTCGTTTGTTCCTCATTTAAGTATTCCATCCGATGTGTTCCTCTAATTTTACTACCGCCACCAAAAAAGCAGGGTTTCCCCTGTAGCGGTTTTGTGAGTTGTCCGGTAAGCCCACAATACCCCTGGTAGCTCGTCAACCCAAGCTCCCTTCTTCTCTCCCAGTCTAGTTTTCAGGAGTTTCTTTATCACTTTGTTGGCTGCTTCCACTTGTCCGTTTGCCTGGGGGTGTGCGGGGGTGCAGAACTTCAGGTCCACCCCCAGGTTTCGGCAAAATTCCCTGAAGTTGTTGTTGTCAAATTGCCTTCCATTGTCTGTAATGATGGCATAAGGGATCCCGTATCTGCAGATGATGTTCTTCTAAATAAAATCCGTTGTCTTTCTCTCCGTGATTTGGCTGAGGACTCCCACTTCTACCCACTTGGTGAAGTAGTCTATTGCTACAATTGCGTGTGTTGCCGCTCTTCGGCCTTTAGGTAACGGACCAATCAAGTCAATTCCCCATTGGGCGAAAGACCATGGGGATGTCATGGTGGTCAGCTTTTCTAGGGGTTGTACAGGAACCTCTGAGAAGTTTTGGCAGACCTTACATTTCTTTGCCATCTTTATCGCGTCCTGGTGCATAGTTGGCCAGAAGTATCCTTGCCGGAGTGCCTTGAAGGCTAAAGTTCTCGCTTCCGAGTGATTGCCACATATTCCTTCATGAATTTCCTCGACATAATCGCTCTCAAAAGGGTGGGTGAATCCTCGGTACAGAAAGCACCCCATCGAGTAACGATAATTTTAATTTCCTTGCTTGCTTCTTGTCCTCTGGTAAAATGCCATCACGGATGTATGAGAGAATCGGGTTCATCCAGGATTCTTCAGTGCTTACTCTCATTACTTCTACTTCATCCCCTATACTCGACGAGGTCCTCACCTCTAGTGGGACTGACTTAGGTAATTTCGGATCTACAATTGCAGCCATTCTAGCCAACATATCTGCTCGGTAATTCTCATTCCGAGATATCTGCTTTACCTCTACCTCTTTGAAGAGTCCAACCATTTGCTTCGCTTTCTTCAAATAAAGCCCCAACTTCTCTTCCCTTACTTGGAATTGGTCGCAGAGCTGATTGCAGACTAGCTGGGAATCTGCTCGGATTTCTACTCTTTCAGCTCGTAGTGCGTGTGCAAGCCCGAGCCCAGTAATGAAGGCCTCATATTCAGCTTGGTTATTCGTAAGCTGGAACTCGAATTTTACTGCATAGGATACCTCGACCCCTTCTGGGCTCCGTATTACAACTCCTGCTCCGGATCCCTGTTCACTACGTGACCCATCAACCATCACCAGCCACACCCCCTCTGGTTTCTCCTGCTCTATTGGTTGTTCCTCCCGAATCTCTTCCCCCGGTTCAGCACGGTCCACCATAAAATCGGCCAGGGCTTGGGCTTTGATTGCTCCTCGGGGCCTATAAGATAGGTCAAACTCGCTCAGCTACATGGACCATTTTACCAACCGACCAGATGCGTCTGGTTTTTGAAGCATTTGACGAAGGGGCTGGTCAGTCATCACAACAATCTGGTGGGCTTGGAAATATGGTCGGAGTTTGCGTCTTATTAGAGCCCACTTCTTCATCAGGATACTGGTTTCTCAAGGGCCTTACTTGTATAAGATATCTGTTGCCTTCTTCCTCTCTCGACTAACAGCCCATTCAGAGATTGCCAAGTACAAAAACAGTTGGTCACCTTTGATAGTAATGAATGGTATTCCTTCAGCTGTCCAAATGTCTCATCGCATTCCGATGTCCATTCCATCTTCCTCCCTTTTTTTATGATTTGGAAGAAATTGTGGCACTTATCAGTGGCTCGCGAAATGAATCGGTTCAATGCTGCCAATTTTCCCGTAAGGCTCTGCACCTCCTTAATTGTTCGTGGGGATCTCATTTCTATCACCGCTCTTTCCGAAGTTGGCCTCAATCCTGCTCACTGTATCCTTTGCTGACCCCAAATGCACATTTCTCCGGGTTCAGCTTCATTTCATACCTCCTCAGCAATTCGAAGGTCTCTTCCAAGTGCTTCACATGATCTCTCAGTTCCCTTGACTTTGTGATCATATCATCCACATATACCTCCATAGTGTGACCGATCAATGGTTTGAAGACCTTGTTCACTAACCTTTGATAGGTAGCTCCCGCATTTTTCAGGCCAAAAGGCATAATCCTGTAACAAAACAAACCCATGTTAGTTATAAAGGTGGTGCTTTCCTCATCCTGCTCGTCCATGGGTATCTGGTTGTATCCGGAAAAGGTGTCCATGAAACTGAGCAAACTATGACCCGCTGTTGAGTCCACCAACTGATCTATTTTTGGTAGGGGAAAGCTGTCCTTCGGGCATGCCTTATTAAGGTCCGTGAAGTCTACACACATTCTCCACTTCCCATTGGCCTTATCTACCAGTACTACATTGGAAATCCACTCCGGGTACTTGGCTTCCCTTATAAATCCTGCTTTCAGCAACTTTTCTACCTCGGCATTTATGGCCTCGTACCTTTCCTGGTTGAAGCATCTCATTTTCTGCCTCACCGGCATTGCTCCTCTCCTCATCGCCAACTTGTGGCAGCCTACCCGTCGATCAATTCCTGGCATATCCTCATGAGACCAAGCAAATATGTGCGTGGGCAGACACTTCGCTTTTATTGCTTCGACCCTTAACTACTCGCTTACTCTTGCTTATAACAACTCCCTCCAACTTCTCGACAGGTTCCTGGCGACCCTTTTTCGAATCCCCTAGAGAGGTAACTGCTTTCCTTGAAGCATGCCTTGCCATTCTTCGGTCGCTTTTACTACACCCACAACTCCATTTACTCAGCATAATGCGTGGACATTACACATTGGCTTATCCTCATGAACGGTCTCCCTAGTATCATCTGGTAAGGGCTTCTTTCCTCTACCACGACGAAGTCCAACATCATCGTTCTTTCAAACGGCTTTGTCCCCACAGTAATCGGGAGTTCGATGATCCCCATGGGAGTTAACCGTCCCCCTCCAAATCCCTTTAAGGATGTATTTGTCCGTTCCAACTTCAAGTCTGCAATTCCCATATCATCTAGGGCCGACTTAAAATGGATGTCAACCGAGCTGCCCGTATCTACCAGTATTCGTCGCAATTCTGTACCAGCCACCATTGCCTTAATTACCAGTGCATCCTCATGAGGATATAAAATACCCTCTTCGTCGTCATCTGCCTACATAATGGGAACTTGCCGCACTTTTGCCTTCTTGGCTGCTGGCAAATTGAAAAGCACTTCTTTGCTGGTCATGGCGTATCTCCCATAGTTCTTCCGTGCCCTGTTCGAATCCCCAGCCAATGTTGGCCCTCCTGCTATAACACGGATAGCCGGCTGTTCACGTTCCAGATCCCTCTCAACTCCTTCATCCCGTGTGTATTGTGATTCAATGACAGGGGACACTCCATCTACGTACTCATCCAAGTATCGGTTCCTCACTAAATCCTCCACCTGAATCTTTAGGTCACGACATTGGCTGATAGTGTGACCGTGAGTGTCGTGGAATTTACAGAATCTGCTCTTATCCCGTCGGTGAGCAGGTTTTGTTATAGGGGCTGGAGGGTACAGCAGGCCTCGTCCCTCGATCCTCTCATACAGTTCCTCCATGGAGATTTTTAATGGAGTGTATTGTCTATATGCCACGCTCTGGTCAACCAATTGAACTGCTCGGCTATCATGGATGTCACCTCGGTATATGGTACCTGGTCGTCCCGGACACTGGAATTAGTTACATTTAACGCTCTGGGAGTGTTGTGATAAGGGTGGCGTACCATCTGCTGAATTCTTGCCGGGAATGGGCGGAGGTTGAGCGTGTTGGAACTATTGTGATCTCGAATGGGGTAAAGGCGGACCGATATTCATTATCAAGATTCCCGCTTTGACGCCTCCGGGGCTCTTCCTTTCGCCTTTCTTCCAACTGCTTCACTTTTTATTCTTGATTTCTCTTCGATTTCTATATCTACCGCTTTTGCCGAGTAATTTCAGGGGCTTAAGTTATACCACAATTTTTCTTTTTAATCCCTCAACGCGGGTGATTAAAATCTCCCAGATCCAGCACGGCTCGGTGATATCGTTTTACAAAATCTCGAAGGGATTCATGCTCCTCCTGTTTCATCCCCATCGATCATGTCGGCCACCGCCTTTGCCCAACTCGGCATATCTGCCAGACTTTATACTTCCTCGGTACCATTCTCGGGCTCGTCCATCTAGTGTCAATTGGAACACCCGCACCTGGTGTCACCCTATGTCGTTGAAACGCTTCAATGTGGTCACCCGGAGTATTTGAGGTCGGGGAAGCGGAAGTCTCTTGGGATTGCGGTACCCATGATCACTGTTGATAACGTAGACTCTTCATCTAACATTATCCTCCAGGGGCTTTCTGCTCATCTCCTCCATCAATCCCTCTCCTCCAATTCTACTCGGTCGGGATCACGCAGCCTATCTCGATCTCGTTCTCAACGCGTTATGTAACCGCCCCGAGCTCTTCTTCATCAACATTGGCTGCTCGGCCATCAATTTCAAATACCCGTCCGGGGTGAGGTTGGTCCCTCTCTTCATCCATCCGTTCTGCTGGAACCGGACCGGTACTTCTGTGGGGATGAACCCCATTAGGTTGGTCTGCTGGCGGAGGGATTTCCTCGACCCTACGCCTCCGGAGGCTGGGTCCTGCTCCAACTTCATCTCTTCCCACGGGGGTTTCACAATCCCTTCTACGCTCATCCCTCAGCTCCCCCAGTATGGCCGCGAGAGTCTCCATTTGTTTCTCCATCCGCTCCAGCCAATCTTGCATCATTCTCTCTCGGGCTTCGTTTGCAATTTCCCGGAGAGTGATTGTCTCCACAGTTTCATTGTCCTCCCTCAAAGCATCCTTCTTTGACACATCCATATCTAACCGTTCGCTGCTTCTCTGGTAACTACTAATTTGGTGGTAGCTTTTTATTCAACTCCCCACAGACGGCGCCAAAATGTTGATGCTGAAATCACGCTTTCACCCTTTTTTTATACCAACGCGTTACGTTATCAGTGAAGATGTCAATTCTTCGCTTCAACGATCGCTCTAGCCACTGAAGTTGGAAGTGTCATTCTTCTTCTCTCAACTGCGTTCTCACAAAGTGGATCGAGACGCTTGGTGGTTTTACCAAAACCCTCCGATGCCTTAGCACAAGGTGTTTACGGGAAAACGGTGCAATTGAGATTCCAATAATTGCTTAGAATTTGCTCACTGTTTGTATTGAAAGTGGTCTGGATACAATTTGATAGAGTTTTCCCTCCTCTCCATTTTTCTGTCCTTTCTTCATCGATTTCTTCCCCTTTTATAGCCGCTGTCCCATGTTTTCATTCACCCTTCCTTCCCCCTTTTTCGGGTAGTGGCAGCCCCTCATGGGACTCTAACTGCTACATTGTGGGCAAACGTGGGATCTCGCGTCCCCCTCAACGGTTTTGGGAATAGCGCAACTATCGTGATTCCGTGAGATCGTGTGCCCGCTCTTTGGGGGATGGGTGTCGGCTCGGTATATGTTTCTGGTCGGCTCATGTTTGTAGAAGGCTCATTATCAGTGTTCTGCTCGTACCACTCGGCTGAGGTGGTCCACCCTGGCGTAGGGATGATGACATGGCCGAGCTGGTGCTCTTATTTATCTAATAATACCACCAGTTAATCGTACAATGAGCTTCTAAATGTATTACACAAGTACCTGTTGAAACAGTGGATGGTAGCGCAATTCACATATCCTTGCTGATTTCCTAAAGCTTGCAGTAACAAACCTCTTAATCTATGCTGCTCTACTTTTTGGATGAATGCTTCGATATTTGAAATAAACTGCATTTCAGAGAGTTAGCGATACTCAATTATGTAATTAACACTAGATCATCTATGGGTTGTGCATCCTTCCAACAATTATGAAGAGATTGGCTTTTAGACGCTTCTGCTTTGGTATCATTATTAACCTACCACCACTCTTATATTATTATGTCGATTGAGATATGCTTTGTTTTTTTTTCCCTCCTCTTTGTCATGCTCATAAAGTAAAGATTCATTTTTTTGCCTTCGATGGGTTTGATTAAAAGCCAAATCGATGATGTAAAAGGAAAATCCAGCCTTACAATGAATGGGGTATTTTTTAGATCATGCTAAATTCTTTTGGGATTTCAAATCTTTAGGCCTTCAATACGCTTCGTGTGGAAATTATGTGAGTGTTGATTTAATCACCAGCCTTTAATCGGTCAAAGGTGAATCTTTGGCTCCTAGCTAGTTTGTTAATGAATTTTAGATTTTCTCAAGCTTTATTTACCAGTTCAACTTCAATAGACAAGTGCTGATATTATATGAGATCCGTAATTTATTGCTTCTTCCCCCCTCCCTCTCTTAAATGCTTAATTGTGTCAGATTCTACAAATTGTAATTGCTTTTAAAGCTTCTGAGTTCACAAATCCTTGATTTCTCGAGTTACTTTGTTGACAGGGATTTCACTAACCTTTTTTTTTTCTTTTTTCTTTTTGGACAAAATGCATAGAATCAGTCTTAAAGCATTAATAGAAAATTACTCTATAACACTGATGGTACAAACAATTAATAAAACCTAACCTATGCTATGAAAATCATTTGAACTATGATGGAGTTTGTTGATAGCATGAGCATCAGAATGCTCTGCTCATTAACTGCAATCAGTGCAAATCAGCAAATGAATCTGCAATAGCATTAGTTTCATACATCTATTAAGGCTTGAGAAATCTGAAGTTCAACAATCTACTCAAAGGATGACAATTAGCAGGGAGTCTCATTGATGCCGACGATTCAATCACCCCCATAATTTCTGTATAACAAACTGTATTGTGGACTAAAGACTGCCAAAAGCCACCCAAAGAAATTTATCAGTATGATCCTGGAAAAGCGCCTACTTGCTGCAAGTGTAAGACCACGATTTCCTTTCAAATTAGCACTATTCGAATCCACAGAGGAGGCCGTCACAAACCATGCCTCAACAGCCGATGTAAATCCCATCAAACTAGATATTTCAAGCTTATAGGGCTGCCTAGTGATAAAACCGCCGCGGCCATAGATACTAGTCCAAGAGCCAATCACTTCATAAGGATGTTGCTGGAAAGAGGCACACAAGGAGCACACCTTGTATCATTGACTATTCCAACTCTTGGAATCTCTGTTTCATTTAATAATCCTGATATTCATCCAAACCATAAAGAAAAACAGATTAAAGGATATTGTATCTGTTAGAAGATGTGTTTAGGACTGCTGATGTGGAGTCATAGAAGTTGCTTCTGTTGAATGTTTCAAACTTTTCCTATTTTTCTAGTGTTGGTTATTTATTTGGTTGTTCTTGTTGAGATCGTGGCACAATCTTTGGACCATGATTCTAGTGGGTTGTTATTTGGCTTTGGTGTGTTATTTAAGCTTTAAAGTGTAATGTTTTCAGTTAATAAATTGAGTGAAGTTCTCTTGACTATTCACGTGGCTCTCATTTCCATCTGTAAACTTTGCTTTCTTTTCTTATTCAAGTAACAACATCTGGTATAATAAAACATGGGAGTTGGTTGATCGACCCCAAAACAGGAAGGTAATTGGAGTCAAGTGTGTGTACAAAACCAAGCTTAATGCTGATGGCTCAATCAACAAATATAAAGCTAGGCTCGTGGTCAGTTTGCTCAAGTACACGGCGTGGATTACTCGATACTCTTTTGATGTTAGACTCGACATCATCAGGCTGTTACTAGCTATTGCAGCACAAAAAAATTGGAGGGTGTACCAGTTAGATGTCAAGTCAGCGTTCTTGAATGGTTTCCTGCATGAGGAGATTTACGTAAAGCAACCGGAAGGCTATGTAAAGGAAGGAGAAGAAGACAAAGTGTATCTTCTTAAAAAAGCTCTTTACGGCTTGAAACAAGCTCCAAGAGTTTGGTACATCAAGATTGATGAATACTTGCGAAACTTGGGATTTGTTAGAAGCTTATCTGAATCAACATTATATGTCAAGCACAATGGTGCTGACATTCTTATCATCTCATTATATGTGGATGACCTGCTCGTGACAGGAAATAAAAAGTGTGTTGTGGAGGAGTTTAAGCAAGAAATGATGGAGATTTTTGAGATGACAGATCTCGGATTAATGACGTTCTTTCTTGGAATGGAAATTAAACAAAATGAAAATGAAGTCTTCATCTGTCAGAAGAAATATGCCAGGGAAATTCTGAAAAAGTTTAAACTTGAAGAATGCAAAGAAATGAGCACTCCAATGAACTCAAAGGAGAAGCTCTGTAAAGAAGATGGAACAGAGAAGGTTGATCAGGCATATTTCAGAAGCTTAATTGGTTGCTTGATGTATCTCACAGCAACTCGACCTGACATTTTGAATGCTGTAAGCATTTTGTCTCGGTTTATGCACTGTGCTAGCGAATGGCATCTCAAAGCTGCAAAGAGGGTGCTTAGATATGTGAAGGGCACATGTAATTTTGGCATTAAATTTACAAGGAGCAAAGAGTTCAAATTGTTTGGTTACTCAGATAGCGATTGGGGAGGTTCCATTGATGATATGAAAAGCACTTCGGGCTACTGTTTCACACTTGGTTCTGGTGTTTTCTCTTGGAGCTCGAAAAAACAAGAAATTGTAGCTCAATCCACTGCTGAAGCAGAATTTGTTGCTGCAACGGCTGCTGTCAATCAAGCTTTGTGGCTGAGGAAGATTTTAATTGATCTTAACCTGGAGCAGGAGGAAAGTACAGAGATTTTAGTTGACAACCAAGCTGCTATTGCAATTTCTCAAAATCCTGTGGTTCACGGGAAAACTAAGCACTTTAATATTAAATTATTCTTCTTAAGAGAAGTGCAGAAAAATGGAGTTGTTAGTCTTGTCTACTGCAAAACAGAAGATCAGGTTGCAGATGTTTTCACCATGCCACTGCCGGTTAGCAAGTTTGAGTTTTTCATAACAAAACTTGGTGTTTGCAGCTCCTAAAGCAAGGAGGAGTGTTAGAAGATGTGTTTAGGACTGCTGATGTGGAGTCATAGAAGTTGCTTCTGTTGAATGTTTCAAACTTTTCTTATTTTTCTGGTGTTGGTTATTTATTTAGTTGTTCTTGCTGAGGTCGTGGCACAATCTTTGGACCATGATTCTAGTGGGTTGTTATTTGGCTTTGGTGTGTTATTTAAGCTTTAAAGTGTAATGTTTTCAGTTAATAAATTGAGTGAAGTTCTCTTGACGATTCACGTGGCTCTCATTTCCATCTGTAAACTTTGCTTTCTTTTCTTATTCAAGTAACAACAGTATCCAAGAAAGAAGAAAAATGATGCTGGAAAAATATGACACAAGTCAAGTTTAGATTAGGAAAGAAGGCTAATCACTTACCACAAGCTTGAGAGCAACCACTGTTTTGACAGATAATTCTTGCTCAATCAGGATATGCAGATGATTCAGATACTCTTTGTATGCTTGATTGGTGATTACAGTCTAATTATCAGCTCCAGATATCTAGATGGCTTCAGCTGTCTGCGTCTTCCATCTCGATAAGAATGAACAGAAAGTTTTTTCTGGTATTATCAAATTCTAGACCCTTAATACAGCCAGCACCTCTGATTAGAAAGCAAACAGCAGTCCCTTATGGCTTATCTTGCATGAAGACTCATAACTCTTGGACCTAAGAGGCATCTGTGAAACTTTTACTGCAGAATTAAATTACAATAAGATGCCTGGGATACCAAAAATGTCCAAGCACTGGACGGCAAATTCTATTTTTATCTTTAAAGAAAAATACTTTTTTTCATAGTATATTAAAAATAAAGAAGAATAAAACAAAATCTTTGATAACATAATAAGCCTTGCACCTTAACAACTGATAAAACCAGAGCCAAAATGCAAAAAGGTAAAAAAATAACAAAAGCTCATAAACCGCATAACAAAACCAATAAGAAGGAAGTCATTATGAATTTATGAATCAAATAAAAGCAAAGCAATAATCTCCATGGGCTGCAAATCTCACTACTAATGTTAATTCTGATTATTGATTATTCCAATCGAGGCTAACCAAAATATCAGCGGTCCTATTACCTTCTTTAAGAGTATGAGAAATCAGCGACTGAATTCCTTTCTTAGCGATGCTGACACCTGCATGAGACTTGCATAGCGGATCAAAATGTGCATGGCCATCATATTAAATTTCAATGAGTGATATAAATCCAGGACATAACAATAACCTGATAACATAGTCCTGAACACATTAACAGACTTATATTTCAAATTTTTTAAAGTAAAATGTTATTAATCTTTTAATTCCAAGGGTAACATTTAATTTGCAGTGTACTTATTTATCTTCATTCCGGGGATTGGACTTACAGAGAGGTAGATGACATTGCAGCAAGATCCGGTGAGCTTTTCAGCTTTCAGCTGCTACTTTAGTTCCTTCACCAGATTGTCCACTGCCATCCTCCAAGTATCACCTTTCATTAACTTCAGAATATATGGAAGGGCAAGAACTTCATTTTATTACATTGAGATACTATGAAAATCCAGGCTGATTGTCCTCCAGATAATAAGATAAGATGAGGGGACTTGTGATCTAAGCCAGTCTCAGCAGATTACTGCGGCATTCAACCGAAAATTGTCTCATTGAATGGCCGATTGGTGTTTAAATTTAGTTAGCAGCTGCAGACATGTAGATAGTATCAGTTATTTTCGGTCTTGTCAAATTCAGTAACATTTATAGTTGAAAAGAAACTGAATCAAAAGAGCTATTGCTAGATCCTTTATTAAATATACCTGCCATTTTCACTACAGCATTAAATTAAAATAAGATGCTGTGAGACCAAAATTGTAAAAGAAATGCAAGGCAAATTCTTTTCCTTGTTTAGAGGAAAATACTTTTTAATAGCTTTTAATAAGCAAAAAGAAGAATGAACAAAAATTAGCAGTAAACAAATGAGGCTTATTCTTTAACAACTGATAGAGAAAGCCAGAAAACCAGAGCTAAAACTTAAAAAGAAAACCAAAATAACTCATTCCTTGGCGAAGTATGAGATAGAGTTCATAAACCACACATCTAGACAACCAATAATAGGTCAGTCGATGTCAATCAAGTAAAAAGAAAAACACTAATCTTCTAGACAAATGAGCGGCACTATTACCTTCTTGGGAAGTATGAGATATCTGAATTCATTCCTTGGCGAAGTCAATACCACCATGAGCCGTCTGATGGAGACACCTATTGAAGATTCATATCACGGATCAAGATAACAAAATGCTGATAACTTATATCTGAACACATAAACTGAAAGTTATTTTTCAAAAAGCTTACAAAACGTCACTTCTAGTAAGTTACTAATGATTTAATTTTTTGGGTAACATGAAATGTATAGTTTACTTATATGTACTCAATCTGGAGATAGGACTTACAGAGAGGTAAGATGATATTGCGACAGAAGTCCCTTCACCATCCGCTACGTGTCACATTCCATTAAACTCGGCAAATATCGAAGAGCAAGGATTTCATTTTTACATTGAGATAATCGTCGAACAAATATACAGCTTGATTGTCCTCTTGATAGTCATATCAATCGAGCTACCTTGTGATGAAAGCCCATTTTGTGCTAACTAATGCTGCATTCAGCCAAAAATCTGCACATCAACATCCAGGAATTACTGTTAAAATGCAGGATAACAGATTAATGCTCCTTTTTGTATTATCTAAGTTCATGAAAATCAAACTGATTTCTGGAAAATATTTAAATGAATTCATAACAGTAATCTGAATTGTTCAGGGGATAGAAGTTGACAGAGCTGTCTTAGAACACAAGATTGGAGAGAGCATTTTCTGGTTCTACGCTCTTCTTTTGTTTTGAAGATGAAAATAGACCTTGTGCGTCCTCTTACAGACGGTGAATGGATTTGCCACCTATCAAAACGGAAGGAATGTGGGCTATCTTTGGCCACTCTTGTCCTTTGCCCTTTTTGAATTTGTTCTCCAATAAAGGACAGCCTTGAATATCTAGAAACAAAAGAGATGATGGAAAGCCTGCCTCCGGGAAGGAAGTGAAATTTGGGCAAGAGGAGACTTTTAATTGCTCAAGAGATGAAAGGTAATGGAAGATAGGCGTTCCAATTTTGGGAAATCTGAAATTCTAATCAAAGTCAGAGAGGTCAGCAATATCACTCCTTCTACCTCAGGAAAAGACACAGCATCTGAGCATCTATTAATGCAGTGTTTCCTAAGAGAGGAAAACTTGTCAAAGCCCCACTTGACGAGTGGCTTATAGATATTATCACCTGAAATTTCAAGGTCCGTTAAATTGGTGGATAAACCCTCATCTGGAAAGAACACAATGTTGAGTACATAAAAAAGATCGCTACCATTCATACGGATTGCCTCAAAGTGATATGAAGCAGAACAACGAGGCTAACATGAGCCGACGGAGATGAGTCTTGACGGAGGTATAAAAGCGAGCCAATACTGTCCCCAGCGAACAGCATAAAGAATCCGCGTTTGCCATGTCGGCGAGTCCGTCTAGTCCCGAAAAGCGCGATCTCAAATCCACGGCATTTATGCTTTCCAGAAGTGGAAGGCAAGATCCAGTTGCCCATGTCGTGATCGAGTCGTCTGGTCCCCAAAAGCAGCTCGATCTCGAATCCATTTATGCTTTCCAGAGCAAGTAATGAAAAGATCCCCGTTTGCCCATACGTGATCGAGTCCATTAAAATGGCAAAGAATCCCGTTTGCCCATAATGCAGTCGAGTACCGTCCCCAGCGGGCTTGGGATTGACTATAAAAAGGTAATATGAGGTAAAAGGGTTAAATTTTGAGATAAAAAAAGATTAAGGAATCATAGAGAGGAAACCGACCCAAAAAGCCATAAGAGTTGTGTGTTCCCGAACCTTGTATCGACTTGGCGTCGGAGGGTTTCTTGTAGGAAAACAACCTACTACGACTGTGTCTAACCTCAGGAAAAGAAGCCTTACGAGGAGACCTCCCGGTAGTGGTGAAGTTGATCGAGTAGAGATCCTGGTCGTATAAGGAGACCTCCCGGTAGTGGTGAAGTTGATCGAGTAGAGATCCTGGTCGTATAAGGAGACCTCCTGCATCAGTGAAGATTGGTCGAAGATATCACAGTGGTAAACGAGGAGAACCGAGAATCGCGTCAACGTTTGGCGTCGTAGGGAGTTGAATAAAAGCTACCAAATCAGTAAATCTGGGAGAAGCGTGACGATCGGATATGGATTCGTCGAAAGGATACTTTAAGGAGCAATGAAAGCAGTGGAGACAATCGCTCTCAGGAGGCTAAGTGAAGCCCGGAGAGGGCGATCTGCAAGATAGGCTGGAAGCGGATGGAAGCGAAATGGAACTCTCATGGCACGTGTTGTTTGAGCTGAGGGACGAGCGGAGAAGGGATTGTGGAACCCCCGGGGAAAGAGATGGAGTTGGAGCAGAGCCCAGCCTCAGGGGGTGAGACATCCCTCGCCCATGACCAGCAGATGCATACCCACCAATCTTGGTCGGGTCCAACAGCGGATGAAGGAGACCAACCTCGCCCGGAGATGGGAAATAAATAGTAGGGGCAGTGTTGATGAAGGAGAGCTCGGGCGGTTGCGAGAGCGTCGGCGAGGCAGACCGGATAGGCTGCGTGATCCTGATCGTGCTATAGAGTTGGAGGGAGGTGCAGATTAGGCGCGGTGATAGAGAGATGCGAGGGGCAAGAAAGCCCCGGCTTTGGAGGATAATGCTAGATGAAGAATCTCCAGTTGTCAGGAGATCATGAGTACCGTAATCCCAGAGATTTCCGCTTCCCGACCTCGAATACTCGGTAGTGACCCGTTGAGTGGCGCGACATGAGGGTGTCACGGTGACATCATTCGGAGGTGCGGCGCTCCGTTGACACTAGAGGGCGAGCAGAATGGTATCATGTTGCCGAGAAGGAATAAAGGGTATGAGCAAATGTGCGAGGAGTTGGCGGCGATTCAGAAGCGGTGGCCAGAGGATGACATGATGGAGTTGATGGGATGAGCGGAGGCGAGAATCCGCCCGAGATTTAGTAAAACGATATCAAGCCGTCTTAGAATTTGGGAGCTTTAATCACCATGAGCATTGAAGGGATTAAAGAGGGTGTAAATGGTTGTGGTATAACTTAAAGCCCCCGTCTGAAATTACTCGTCAGGGGTATGGCGGCGAGACGGGATATAGAAATAGAGGAAGAAATCGGCAAAATTAAAATGAGCAGTGGAGGAAGTGGCGAAGAAGAGCCAAAAATGGCGGGTCGGGAAGCTGAGAATCCTCGAGGGGCCAGGCGGGATCAGTCGATCTCGCCACCACACTAGCTGAGAAGCAGTTCAACCTGACAGGCACAACCTCGCGCCCGATACAGGCGGCGAAATTGAGCAGATGTGACCCGCCTATCACACACTCAGGAAGGCGGTAAACGATGAACCCAGGTCGGCCCGGAGGCTGGTCCATTACTCGGCGAGGTGACGTCCATGATAGCCGAGCAGTTCAGTTGGTTGACCAGAGCGCGGCATATAGACGATATACTCCTTTAAAAATCTCCATGGAGGAACTATACGAAAGGATCGAGGGACGAGGGCCCATTTGTATACTCAAGCCCTACAAAACCTCTGGCGTGATAAACGAGTTACGCAAATTCCAGCGTGGTCGTACCATCTGCATGACCCAAGAGGATTCAGGTGGAGGATTTGGTGAGGAACCAATACTTGGATGAGTACGTAGATGGAGTGTTCCCCGTCAGTGAGTCGCAATATGCACAGGATGAAGGAGTTGAAAGGGGTTTGGAACAAGAACAGCCGACTATCCAAGTTATAGCAGGAGGGCCAACATTGGCCGGGGATTAAGCGAGCGAAAAACTATGGGAGATATGCATGGAGGAAGTGTACCGATTTGCCGGTGACCCGAAGGCAAAAGTGCGGCAAGTTCATCACGTAGGCGAGAGGATGTGAAGAGGGCATTTTGTACCCTCGAGGATGCTTGGTGATCAAGCAATGGTAGCAGTCTGATGCGGCGAATCTTGGTGAACACGGCTCATTAGACATTACATTTAAGTCGTACCCTAGATGATATGGGAATTTGATTTAAAAGGAAGCGGACAAACACTTCGAAAGGATTTGGAGGTGGTTAACTCGGGGTCGTTGAACTCCAGGTCTGTGGGGACAAAAGCAGTTTGAGCGAGCGATGATCTTTGGACTTTGTAGTAGAGGAAAAAGCCACTTACCGGATATCTGGGGAGACCGTTGTGAGGATAAGCCAATCGTAATGTCGCGCATTATCTGGCGCTAAAGTATAGAATAAATGGAGTTGTGGGCGTGGTAAGGCGACGGAGAATGGCCGGGGAGGCTAACATGCTCTGGCCAAGGAAGCAGCAATTACCTCTCTAGATAGCAAGGGGATTGAAAAATGGTCGTCGAGGCACTTGAAGGCTGGAGGAAGTTGTTATAGCGAGTGACCTGCGAGTTGTTAAGGTCGAATTGAATTGGTGAAGCAATAAAGGCCGAGCTAGTGAAGTGTCTGCAGTCCCATGCGGATGTTACTGAATCTCGTGAGGATATGCGGGTATTGACAGCATGGGATAGCTTATCCTGGCGGTCAAAAGAAGGCCAGGGGTGAAGGCGAGAAAAGTGCTTGACAACTGAAAGGTACGAGGCCATTCGAAATGGAAAAACTAAGCGAGGTTTATAAAGGAAGCCAAGTGGAGATGGATTTCGATGTGGTCTTAGTAAAAGGCCAATGGGAAGTGGAGAATGTGTGTAGACTTACGGACCTCGATAAAAGGCATGCTTCCCTAAAAAATAGATCGGTTAGTGGACTCAGGCCATGGTCTGTTTCGAACTTGGGCCTAGGATACAATGGATACCATGAGCAACGGACGAGGAAAACCACCTTTATAACTAACATGGGTGTTTTGTTCTGAGGATGATGCCTTTGGCACTGAAAAATCGGGGCTACATATCGAGGTTAGTGAACAATATCTTGAAACCATTGATCGGTCGCGGAAGTATATGTAGACGATATGATCACCAATCAGAAGGCAGAGATCATGTGAAACTGGAGGAGACTTTCGAGTTCTTTGAGGAAGTACTGAAATGGTGAACGAGGAGGTGTGCATTTAAAGGCTCGGGCGAAATTTTTGGGATACAGTAAGCCAGAGGTATTGAAACCAGGAAAAAAAATACTGGTAATAGAAATGAGGTCCAGCGCAGTTAAGGAGGTCTGAGAGCCTTACGGAAATTGGCATTAAGCGTTCATTTTAGCGAGCCTGATAAGTACCACCTTTCTTCGTAAAGAAAGGGAAGAAGATGGAATGGACACCGAGGATCGAGGGCATTTGGACGGTGAAGGAATACCTAACTGCATTTACTCGACTCAGAGAGGGTGACCAGGTTATTCTTATCTTAGTAATCTACAGTGGGCTAGGTATTGAGTCGAGTGAAGAAGAAAGCAACACCGTTATCTTACGAGCAAGGCTTTGGTAAGCGAAGGATATCTAATGGAGAAGTGGGCTCAGCTTTGATAACGGCTGCATGACTCATTGCCACAGATCGTTGTGATGATGACCGACCACTTGAAGTGCTTGAAAACCCGGATCACGTCTGCAGTCGGTTAAAAGTAAATTAGTGGTCTTGAATTTGACACATCTACGGGCCAGAAATCAAGGCACAAGCCACAGTAGATTTTATGGTGAATTTGTGTAGAACCAGGAAGATGTCGAGAGACGAGGCGAGCAAAGAGGATTGAAAGGGATATGGTGGTAATGGTTGGCCGGATCACGTAGTGAAACAGATCCGGTCTTGAGGGAGTTATGTCTGAGCCAGAGGAAGCCGAGATAACATATCTTGATGAAGTTCAATTTGACTCGACAATGAGTAAAGCCTATCGCTCGAACATGCTAAAGCGAAAGGTAGAAATCGCGATTCCCAATTGGTATGTAATCAACTCAGCGATCGGTTCAAAGGAGAGAAGATGGGTGCTTTATTTAAAAGCGAAAGCGAATGGTGACTTTTTAGAGAGGTGGAAGTAAAGCGAGATATCTCGGAATGAGAATTACTGGCCGGATATCTTTGGCTAGGATGGCTATGATTCTTGATCCAAAGTTACTAAATCGGTTCCACCAGAGGTAAGGACCTACATAGAGAAGTAGGGTGATGAGAGTAAGCGTGAAGAATCTGGATGGATCAGATTCGGCATATGTCATGATGGAGTTTTACGGAGGATAAAGAAGCAAGAAAGTTAAAGTGCGAGCATGGTATCTATTCTTGGATGGGTATTATAAGGGTTCACCCGCACAGGTGTTTGGATGATGAGGAGGCGGATTATGTCTTTGAGAGAGATTCGAGGGAATGTCGGCAATCCTCGGGAGCAAGAACTTTAGCCTTGAGGCCCGGCAAGGATACGCCGTGACCTGGGGGATGCGAAGGATGGCAATTGTAAAACATGCAAAAGCCTCCGGGGTTCTGCCTGACCGGAAAAAGGTATATAACATCCCGTGGCCTTTAAACGGGGAATCGACGATTGGTCCATTGCTGGGGCGAGGCGGCGACATTGTGGCAATGAGCTACTTGAAGTGGGTGGAAGTAGGAGTCCTGGCCGAGATCACGAGAGAGGAAGGCAGATTTTATTTAGAAAATATCATCAATGATATGGGATCCCTACCTTGTCATCACGATGGGAGACAATTTGACAACAGCAAGCTTGAAATTTGCGAAACACGGGGTGGACTGAGGTTACGCACCGCCACCCAAGCGGACAAGTGGAAGCGAAAGGTGATAAAGAAGGCTCAAATAGATTGGGAGAAAGAAGGGAGCTTTGGGTTGACAGTGCAGTCTTGGCTATGGGACTATAACTCAGGAGAAACACCGCAAGCTTTAACTGCTTTTTATGAAGCGGTAATCCAGAAGGTTGGAGTGAACGCATCGAGCAGAATATTTCAAGGAAGCGAGAATAATGAAGATTTGCTTAAAATGCGGACTTCTTTGGAGGAGAAAGGAAGGGCCTGCAGAAGTGGCCCCGATGTAAGGGTCATGCGTTATTACAAAATGTAGCGTGAGCGGTTTGACGAGGGGATTGGTAGTCTTAGGAAGGTGAACGAACACGAGGAATCAAACCATGGCTCAAGCCCAAGTGGGAAGGCCCGTCTGGGGTGAATCGACCCTTTGGACGAGCGTCTAATTAACGTATGCGAAGATGGGCGAGGCGTGAAGAGGTCGTGGAGCATGAACACCTAAAGAAGTATTTCCGATGGCGAATGCTTTCTAGAAATCCTCACTCGACAAGTTATTTACATTTGATGCGATAACACATCGGCATGCATATATTCATGTTTTTGAAATACGTTCGAATTATAAAGATGAAGTCGGCGTAGAAATCCTACCGCTAGCAAGATCAATAGAAATTTTACTAAGGCAAGTAAGTGCAATTACGCTCGATCAGCGATTTAAATCTATGAAATTTTACTAAGGCGAAAGTAAGTCTTTCAATTACGCTCGATCAGCTTGAAAGACCATTGCAAATCTATGAAATTTTACTAAAGGCGAGTAAGTGCTTTTCGATCAACGAAGACCGCCAGCGGTAAATCTATGAAATTTTACTAAGGCAAGTAGTTACTGCTTTCGATCAACGAAAGACGGTAAATCTATGAAATTTTACTAAGGGTAAGTTTAATTACCTTTCGGTCAACGAAAGACCAAGTGGTAAATCTATGAAATTTTATTATGTCGCCTTTACTGCCGGTCAGCGAGAGACCGTTAAATTCTGAAGTTTCTACTTAAGGCAGTGCCTTACATTCGGTCCCACGAAAGGCCGTGAATTTATGGTCTGCTAAGCGACAGTGCTACTTACGCTTTCGGTCGAAAGACCGGTAAAACTTCGAAGATTTTACTAAATGGCAAGCGGATACTGTTACATTCGGCGCGAAGAACCGAGTGAAACCGGACAAAAAGCTAGATAGAGCATTGAAAATTTTTATAAATGTTCAATGTTTACAAAACAATACAAATCTGAGTTTATACTAAAAATAAGGTCAAAGTTTAAGCAGTCGTGCTCGTGGTGAAGGATCGACGAGCTCGGAAGTAAGGGATCGACATCGGAGGTGGAGATCGGAATCTTGGGAGGAGGAGGCATGGACCGCAGCCAGCCGAGTCGTCCCCGCCTTCCCCTCTTGCTGCATCGAAAAGGGCCTCGCACTGCTTTCCTTCTCGCCTCATGTCGATTAGTCGACTGCGCCATATCTGCGGCCCTTTCGACCTGGGTTGCTCATGTCCATCTCGGGATAATGTCTTAGCAGACTGATGCACTTTGGAGAAAACGGCAACCTCAAGAATCATAATGACATCGTAGATCACCGTCATCAATGGATTGCCGCCGCCATTTGCCGGTACTTCACGGATCTGATTTCCCCGAAGGCGGCCACCAAGTATCCCTTTCAAACGAGTGCTGAAGATCCGGATCTCAGGTCACCCGGCTTCCCTCGAGTTTGGAAAGTGGATTCGACCGGACTTTTCTCCTCGGCTCAAGTAATTGCTTTGTTCACGGTAGTTTCTCGCTTGCCGTCGATTGACTTTTCTTTTTTGACTCTTGTTGTCGGCTTGAGAAACGCTTCTTACCAGCCGGGACCAGTCTTTGCCGAGACCATTGTGCGTAATCGAAGGAGACTCTACGGCAGGCTGACCAACTTCGGAGAGCTCATGCTCTCGATGTCCCTCACCACGAACGACCGTTTGGGCACGCTTGACAAACTTTTTATAATCATACGGAGCTGGTGTCCGATCCGAAGATGGAAGGATCGGTCATCCTTTCGTCCGCAAAGTGACCACCGGACTCTTAGCCGAAGTTTTCTCCCATACTCCTACTGAGATGGAGGAGGCGAGCGAAAACAGGCGCCTTGGAGGACCCGCTAGAGTCTGGAGGAGGAGGAAGATGCTTTGGAGCTACCGGGCCAAATCCACCGCACTCCATGTTGAGGATCTTGTTATCCATCACTAGCATATATCCATAAGCGAATGAAACCAGGACTTGTTGGTGACAGGAGGTCTTAGCGGTTTCAATCGCCGTTTCCACCCGTGATGGCGATCTTGAAGCCAGGCGACCCGCGACTAAAATATAGCGAAGGTTAAGGAACCCAATAAAGTAGCAATCAATTAAGAATATAGGAAAAAATACGACACAGGGTACAAATGGTGGAAGATAAATGTCCCCACCGACGACACCAGCGATTCCTCCGTGAAAGAAGAATTGTTCTTCGATTTTCTGGAAGATGAAACCGGTGATCGGTTTCTCTTCGGAGCTGGACATGAAATAGTAGCACACTCCTCGAATACTCATGTGAGATGTTTCACCTGAGAAGGCTCATAAGCCTTTCTCTTGAAACATTACCAAGAAAGAACCTCACCCATTTGGTGTACCTGAGGCCAGGTGCATACATGGGATCTTGCAAAGTAAGGTTGAAGGCGGAGCTCTGATGCAGAAACTCCAGTGCATCGTCACACAGCTTTCGGGCCAGGGACATCACCTTTTCAGGAATTACAGATGAACCTGCGTTGGGGATGTTGTAAAGGTTCCTAGTTTAAATAGATCGGTGGGGTGGTAAACCATGAAATCAATAAAGGAATCGCCTCCACCTTGCTAGGTACCTTTTACGGCCCCCACTCCCTGCTGCCAACTCAGGGATCAACCCAAGGCATGGTTTCACGGAGCCCGGCAGTCCGCCTATTCCCTGAAGCTCTAGCTGGGGAAGGAGAAATAAAAAGGCGTGGGTATTCAAGGTATCACTGCCGGCCGGAAAGGAACTACCGCTCTTGGAGGGGCCTAAGTAATGTATTGGGTATTTGGGCTGAAGTCACGACTCTTGTCGCTACCATAATCAACCTTTCTGGATTGACATCTAGGAATCCCAAAGGAAAGCCAAAACAAACCCAAGTACCACGAATACAAAAGAGAACATGAGAACCCGATCAACAACGACGAAGAGTTAAAAGCGATACAGAGCAATTTGACCGATAATATTAGTGTGGAGAAAACACCAATACTGGATACTTTGGAAGTGTGAAAAGTTCGAGGAAAATTTTGGTTAGCGGCGGACTTGAGTAACAAGATGATAATGACTCAGGTCTGAGGTTTGAAGCGAAAAAGTGAAATGGAAGCATTTAGTGATGGGATATGCTCATATATCGAGGGTGATGATAGCCGTTTAATTGAATACTAAAAGAGCGCCACGTCCTGCTTAATGAGGCCGGGATAGATGTAAGCCCGATTACGATGGACATGCTCCTTTAGGCCCGCTCGAGTTAGTCACCAAGGAAAAAAAGCGATACCTCAGGTCCACCGTGAAAAAAAAAAAAAAAAAAGATGAACAGATGAAAACTTCCCCGGTTGGCGAGATTTGACCATCGGTTACCTCTTCCTCATTTCCTCATGGGACCGAAACTAGGGGAATGGTGTTAAGTACAAAAGTACAGAATCGGCCGCACGCTACCATTCCTTGGATTGCCTCGGCAAAGTGATTATGAAAGCGAAACAATGAAATACAGAGCGAGATGGTGACGGAGGTGCTCATGAGCAATACCGTCCAAAAGCGGAACATGCAAGATCCACGTTGCCCATGTCGGTGATCGAGTCCGTCACGAATCAGCGAAAACCGATCTCGCGAATCAGCATTTATCTTTCAAGTAGTAATGAAGACGCAGAATCCCGTTTACCCATGTCGCGATCGAGTCCGTCTGGGCTACGATCTCACGAGAATCCATTTATGCTTTCCAAAAACCGTAATGAGAAAAGATCCCAATTTGCCATGTCGTGATCAGTCGTCTGGTCCCCAATGCGGCAAGATCCGTTTGCCCATGTCGTGATCGAGCCCATCTGAGTCCCCAGCGGAAAAGCTGGGATTCGGAGGCACTGTAAAAAGGTATATGCCGAAGGTAAAAAGGGTTAGCAATTTTGAGATAAAAACAAAGATTAAGAATCTAGAGAAAGCCGACCAAAAGCCATAAGAGTTGTGTGAGTGTTCCCAAACCTTGGTATCGACTTGAGCGTCGGAGGGTTCTTGTGGAAGAACAGGCGTACTTTCGACTGTCGTAATGAGGAACCTCGGAAAAAGCCTACGAGGAGACCTCCCGGTAGTGGTGAAGTTGATCGAGTAGAGATCTGATTATGGAGACCTCCATTAGGTGAAGTTGATCGAGTAGAGATCACAGTGCGTATAAGGAGACCTCTGATGGTGAAGTTAATGACGATATCACAGTGCGTAGAAACGAGGAAGAACGAAATCCGCATCAACATAATGCAGGCAATTCTTTAGGTTAATGCTTGAAGAGAGCTGAGTTTGGGTTGGTAGTGGGCTTTAAGTTTATCACTTGATCTTATTGAAAGCATATTACATTGCTGCATCTTCGATGAGAAACTAGATTATGACAACTGCGATACTTACCGATGAAGATGGCTAAGATAGTTCGATCGCTTTTGGGTAACGATTTAAGATTATCGCGATCGATATCTGATATATCTAAGACATGCGTCATCGTAGAATCTCATTATAGACTCTAGAATTTGACGTGATAAATACTCGACTCTTGACCGCCACGGGTAATTGGCATTCGATGTATTTGAAATTTGAACAATCCTCGATTTGAATGCATTTGAGTGTGACGAGCATTTGGACCCGTAATGGCGAGTGGCGATGGGCGAGGGACGGATAAGCTCGAAGATCAAGATATGTCTTTCTTCTTTGTTGATGTTTTCTCGAAATATGAAGAAGAAGTACCTATTTTTCTCATCATCAACACTGCGATGTCTCGCATATTACAGTTCAATTTCTTTCGAGAGATGAAGGTAGATGCTCTCTTGATGGATTTTAAAGAATGACAACCTATGATTCGCAAGACCTCAAATGCGTTCATTGTTGTATCATTCCATCCATCCGTTAAGGATGTTAGAATACAATCCTTGATGGTAATTTCGGTCAAAGAAAGCGGGCGCTGGGAAAAAGAGTTGGACACTTCGATATGTAGGTCTTTTAGGCGAGGTTAGGTACATGCTTGACCCTGGCGCTTCCCGGACAAATCTCATTTACAAACCCTTCAGCAACCGACAATCATCGGTTGTTCTACTTTGAAACTTTTGTTAGAAAAACAAAAATTCAAAGAATTAAAAAGCGATGAAAGCTGTTAAAAAAATTGGAAATTAAAAATGTGTCAAAACTTGGCATTAATGATTTTGGTGACATTCGCGCTGCAGGTTCAACCAAGTCGGTCTTGGATTTGCACCCCCGCGATGTGAAAAGCCTAGTTATAAATCTTACCATGCATGGTTAAGTGTTTATATATAACCTAATCCTGCTTTTTAAAAGTATGGGATAAGCGTCATTCTTTTAAATTTCAACAATTTGAACTTTGAAAGACAATTTCTCATTCACCCAAGCACCATTTTGCAAAAATAAGATTATACTTTTGAAGTATCAACGGAGTAGAATCCGAACCTCACAAGATTTTCCACTTTTGTTAAGTGGGACCCACTCAAAATGTGCCATCAAAATAGCATATATACATGCTATTTTTTCAATAACACTCGAGACAATTTTGAACTTTGAAATATTGCAAAAGCCATCTCGTTCAATGACTTGGACTCGGATGGACCAACCTTTTGCATCCGTGATCAATTCCATCGTCGGTTTGGAGGCTTGGTAATGATCTGTAAGTGCATGCATAATTTCCTCCGAAGGAAGATGGTTAGTGTAATCGTCTAGAGTTTGGGGTACTTTTAATTGAAAGCTTTGGAGATGAGAGAATGCACTGCATAATTTTCTGTTGGGTTCCAGTGCTCCTATGCAAATCCTCAAAATATAAAATCTGCAATGATCAAAAAGGTTTTGAGCAACCTTCATAAATCTAGAACCTACTTTTTAATGCCGACATGCCTACGATGGTGAGATCTTTTTAGTAGCACAATTGTCCTAAGCGAGGCAAGGATGTGCATTTATCATGAATTTTCAATTTTAGGACCATGACATTGGAAAATGATGGATCTCTACCAAGATGGGAACGCTTGTACTCACAAGTAAGAAATGATTTCAAGCCTTTTAATATTACGGTGAGGCTTGACATGTCGAATATTCTTTCTCTAAGCTCTCTGGGCCAGCTCATCTTAACTGAGACTTACAGGTCTTTCTTCCCTCTTAACTAGCCTCGTTTTGCTTTGTGAATCGATGACATTCTTGATCCACGAAATGCAAAGTCTTCTCGAAAGAAACTCCCGATTCTTGAATCTTTCAAAGCACATCCATTATATTATGATAAAATCGATTGAAAGTCAAGACATTTTAATTCTTTCATTCCTAATGGTAACTCACATAACCGATCTGCACCTTCAATATCAAGATGATGTAAATTAACCAAATTTAGATGCTTGACGCAACCGAAGACACCAAATAACTCGATCAAAATTTCTAAATTGAAAAGTGAGGTGATTGCCTCGGGTAAACATTTGATCGGTTGGAAAATTTGAGATCTAGTAGATGTTTTAAGCATCGATTGATATAGGAACCTCAAATTATATTGTCTTTTCCAAAGATAACACCTCGACTTTTTACACTTGACAGCGGTCGAGACAAAACCATGGGACTTATCACGCGAGAAAGAAATGAAAAAATCTTCCATGAATATCGGCGAAGAATGTCCCAATTCTCCATTGAGAAATTTAAATTTATCTTTCACGTGAAAGCGTCTCTGGGATGTCTGAACAATGAGCGAACCTTTTCAAATACTTTTATACATCCTCAGAAAATTCATAGTCGATCTAAAGCATGTGTCACGAAGCCCGTTGGGCGAAATCATGTACAAGGTCATGCATCATGAAATTTGGATTCGTTGTTACTTGATTTTGGAACATGGATCTTGACAAGAGATCATGAAAATACTCATTGCCCGATCTTACATTTTCTTGTATTTAGATTGTTGAATAAAACCTGCATCCGAAAGAACAGGTTCCTCTCTTGGAATTCAAATCCTTGACGAAATTGCATAGGCAAAAAATCTTTTTAAATCGAAGGAAGATGGTGATAACAACAAGCAGAGGAATCTGATTTCATCCTCTAAGTCCCGTATTTTCTTGTCGAATATAGCTCTCCACTCATTGACTCTGCTTAGATCGAAGACCACGAGAGCCACTTGCGCGGTAGACGCTGCGTTTATATGACCCTTTGTGAGTTGACTCGAAGTTTCCACAATGTGCAGGTATCTACGCCTGCATGATTTAGGAACACCGATCATCATCGAGACGGATGCTTGAATTTTACGGATCCCATTTTTAAAGCGGCGTCCATGCTGCGAGTGGTCCATGATGATCCTGCTTGGGTGCTCCGACCATGAAGGAGACTTTAGAGCTGACTAACTCTTGCTCGAACATCGTCGAAATAAAAACTTAACTTAAAACCTTGAACTTTGCAAGATTAATCAAATCGTCGGACCCTGAGAGGGCGTGTGATCGACTCGAGAATAGCGGAGATCTTGAGAATATCAAAGTCATCGAAACACAAACTGAGCTTTGGGTTTGAAATCTTCCGATTAACTTGTTGTTGTACACCTCTGAGCAAGTGTTGTTTTCGATACCTCGTACCCTTGAAGGGTATTACTTTCGAAAGTTAAGGCGTCACTGGATCGTTCTTTAACACCATATCAAGTATCCGGCCTTGTCTTCATTTCTCCGTAAGCATGAGGTTCACTCGTTAAGCAAGTGGTGGGTGGTCTTATTCTTAGCTATCGTTGACCACTCATGATCTTTTCCAATCTGACAGAATTCTCCTCTTCGAGTTCTTATTCTGATTGCTTTAATCTTAGTTCTTTCTTCATTCTTGAGCTTCTTGGGCTTCTTTTCAGATCTTGGATCCCCGATGTTTCTTGAGCCCTTGGTGAACCAATGCTCTCATCTTGAGCCATGGGTGAAATTCGTTCTCTCAAACTTACTGAAACTTAGAAGTTGCCATTTAACTTGGGTCAAAGATCGAGTTGTTGGGCTCGATACCAATTTTTAGATTTTGATCGAAATGAATCAATCAAGACTCCCAGATTTATCTAAACACTACGATGCTTGACAAAAGAAATATTTAAGCAACCGAAAAGATACTGGAAGAAGCGAAACAATGACAAAGAAAAATAGGTTTAAGTGGTTCGACCTTAGATGACTTACATCGAAGAGCAACAATCTTTATTCGATCACAGGAACAAGATACAAGATTATAGATGCAGTTACAAAGAATCACGCTGATTTCTTATCTCTTGGCTATATATACCGACTTAGAGAGAAATCTCCCACGATCAATATCCTCTGTAACCTAAAACCAGATTTTCCGCTCTTGTGAACATAACAACCTCTGAGCCACGTGTTTGCTTCGTTAAATGAAGGCTCAAAAGCGGCACTTTTCGTATTGTTAAGTGTAAGCATGTGATGGCCCGTGCTTCAACTTCTTCGCGAGATGGATGAATAAGCGGTTTTGTCATACGACTTTGCATGTCGACCGATCGTATTACATTCCAATCACAATTGACATGTCGTATGAATTTGGAAACCGGTTTCATAGCTCACACTTTAATTGCCTTCTCGCGGTTTGATTAAAAGCCCGATGGTGTGTTTTAAAAAATCAGGGCCTTCTGACAAATGAACGATTTCTCCAGATCATCTTTGGTAAATTCTTTTGGGTTAATTTACGATCTTTAGACCTTGATCTGATTAATTATGTGGAAATTATGGAAGTGGTTGATTTAATCTCCAAGCGACTTTTGATCAGGATGAATCTTTGGCTCTGGTTTGTCGATGAACAGATTTTCTCAAGCTTTAGAAAAACTAATGTAGAGTAAGCAATCTCAAAGCAACGTTTATTTGCTTTCGATGTTGATCTTCCATGTGCTAATGTTTGTTTAAGGAAATGGGACATAAGCGATCCGAGACTAAGTTGATTCGATTTATTTACGTTCGAACGATAAGCGAAATGCGATATTATATGAAATTTGTAATTTGGAACTTAACTTTCCCTCACTCTGCTTAAATGCTTAATTGTTGTGTCACGTTGTGGAAAATGTAATTACTTTTAAAGCTTTTGAGTTCACATATCCTTGATTCCTCGAGTTACTTTGTTAACAAGGATTTCACGAACCTTTTTTTTTTGGGACGAAATGCGCGAACCACAATCTCGAAGCATCGAAAGAAAATTACTACTACTTGATGGTACACACAATTAATTAAACCTAATCATTTGAGCTATGAAGGTTTTAACTTTATAGCTCGAGCATCGTGATGCTCTTAAATTCAATCGGAATCGGTCAAATCGGAAATGAATGCTGTAATAGCATTAGTTTAAATCTCTCTTAAGGATTGAAATGCGAAGTTCATTGAAGAAATCTTGGTGCAAAAGTTCAACAATCTCGAAGGATGTCAATTAGCGAGTCTCATCGATCTGGAATGATCGATCACCCAATTATTCTGTATATGCGTATTGTGGACTAAAGGCGCGAAAATCCACAAAGAAATTTATCGGTATGATCTTGGAAAAGTTGCCTTGCGTCTTGAAACAAGACCGAGGATTTCCTTTCAGTGCACTAATCGAATCCATGGGGAGGCCGTCAAACCATGCCTGATATAAATCCCATCAAACTAGAGTTCAAGCATAGGATTGCTGGTGATAAAGCTGGTATTACGAAACAGGACTAAAAGCCAATCAACGTAAGGATGTTGTTGGAAAGAAGCACATGATGACCGCACTTTGTATCGTTAGGTATTCGACTCTTGGAATCTCTTTTTTGCGATCACGAGATTCATCGAACCATAGAAAAAGCAGTTAAATGGATATTGTATCCAAGAAGAAGAAAAGCGATCTTTGGAAAAATAGAACACAAAGTCGGGTTTATATTAGGAAACAAGGTTAATCACTGCTTGAAGCAAATAAGCATGACCCTTTGCTTTGGCGAGATAATTCTTGTTCAATAAGGACATGCGGATGAATCTGAGATGCCACTTTGCATGGTTGATTGGTGATTACATTTTAATTATCGACTCAGGATATCGTTCGGTATCTTAATCTATAAGAATGAACGAAAGTTTTTACATTATCAAATTCTCAACCCTTCTGGCTAAGCGAGCAATGAGTCCTTATAAACTTCTCTTGCATGAGACTTCGTAACTCTTGGACTGAAGGCATCTGAAACTTTTACTCTGAAATTAAATTACAATAAAATGCTTGGGATACCAAAAATGTTCAAGCACCGGAAGGCAAATTATATTTTTATCTTTAAAGAAAAATACATTTTTTATAGTATATTAAAAATAAAGAACAAATAAAACAAAATCTTTGAGAACGTAATAATCCCTGCACCTTAACAACTGGTAAAACCAGAGCCAAAATAAAAAAAGAAAAGAAAAAAAAGCTCATAAACCACACATCAAAATAACCAATAAGGGGGAATTCATTATGAATCAATAAAAGCAAAGCAATAATCTCAATGGGCTGCGAATCTCAATAGTAATTGTAAATCTGATTATTGATTATTCCAATCGAGGTTAACCAAAATAACAGCGGTCCTATTACCTTCTTTGAAAGTATTAGAAATCAGTGACTAAATTCCTTCCTTAGCGATGCTGACACCTGCATGAGCACCTGGATGAAAAAGAAAATGATCAGATGACAATCAAAGAGCGATATAGATCCAGGACATAACAAGAACCTGATAACATAGTTGTGAAGATAGCTCATTGTGCAGAAATGAAGAAGAAGAATCAGCATGTCAAGTTACCGGTATCATCGATTGCCACGTCGGAAAGATTCACGTCGGCGATTACTAGTCTAACTAACTTCACAATGCATGCTCTGTGTTTTGGTTATTGATTAGCTGAGTGAGCTTGTGATTAATAATTAGTTAGTTAATGTAGCATGTATAAATAGCTGCACGTTTCGAGATTGATGTATGTACAAAGTATCAGTTCATTAATGAAATAAGAATTTTTCCTCTGTATTTTCTTGGTACAATGACGTTTATTGATTTAATTTCTTCATGGTATCGAGGCCAATCATGGCAATCCTGAAACAATCAAATCTATGCTACGAGATCGAACAACTTTTTCTTTCATCAAATTAGATGATCTAATTACATGCTTTGGAAAAATCAAGTCTGGCCTCCGGAGAAATCGACTTGAAGGATACATTAATGGAGAAAAGATTGCACGAATCGATTAAGCAGCATCGAAGCTTTCTTTGAAGCATTTCTAGATCTTACCAATGATCGAGAATCTTGAGTACCTGATTTGGAATCTCGAGATCAAACATTACTCGGTGACCTTGTTCTAAGCGAAGGTATTCCGGTTTAGTTCACACTTGTATCACTTCGATGTATGGAAAACACTAGAAAAGGTTTGGTGTATACAAAGTTAACTTGAGCTTAAAGTTATGAGATGAATGTCTTAAGAAAAGAATCACTAAGCATTGAAGAATATTGCTTAAAAATGAAACAAGTTACAGACAAATTAGCATGTGCTGGCAGTCCTGTATCAGATAGAGATATGTTGCAGCAAATTCTCAATGGTCTAGGAGCTGGCTATTTGGATTTAGCTACTTTTATCACAGCAAGCAAATTGGACTATGATGATGCTTATGCTTTATTACTCACTCATGAAGCTAGACTTGAACAAAGTCAAAGTGAAAAACACATGTTTAATGCAAACTATGCTAATATGTCTAACTGGAATAATAATAGTATGATGAATGCATACTGTTAATTTTAGAGAAAAAGAGTTATTCTCATTAGGTCTTATTCCAATGAACTACATGAGTACATATATATTAAGGTGGCGATATTCATTCACTAAATGAAGCAAATTCCTTGAATCGAGAATCCCAAATTAGGAGACTAAAAATTAGAATTAGTCAACAACTAAATCTCCTTATTAGGTAATAAAATAATAAATAAATAAAATCTAAATGCTAATATATAGGTGATTACACTCCCCTTTGGGTTGTACAAATTGTACATGCTTGCAATCTTGAAATCTAGTTCTTGGAAGAGCTTTAGTAAGGATATACGGTTTGATGTTGAGTAGGAATGTAGACAATATGAATGATCTTTATTTTCGATCTTCTACAGGATGAAGTGGCGATCAATCTCGACATGTTTCATCTATGGTGCCTTTGGGTTTTTAGCTTAATCTTTGATTCTTTGCTGGTTATCCTGAGAATAACTTGATGAGTTGCTTATCTATAATTCCCGACTCTAAAGTCGATGAATCAAATACCTTCGAAATACCCATTGCCAATGATAACTCGGATTACTGCTTTGCTCAGAAGACATTTTCACTTACCAATGTAAGATTTCCCAAAACATATGAGCAATGGCAGTAGGCGCTGTCCATTATGTTCCTGCGTGGTGCATCGGTGTATATATCAATCTCCGTTTGTTGTTTTTCACGAACATTAATCCGCTGGTGTCAACTTAAGGTACCAGGATCTATACTGACCTCATATGCTCTTCCTTGGATTGTTCATGAATTGACTCAGGCGTGAAATCAATGGGCGTGTATGGGAGAGATTAATCCAACAAGTCTCTGTATCTCCCCATCACAGGAACACTCTCGATTACGTGCCAAACTTTTTGCTTGGGTCCATGGGTTGTGTCTGGGTTTCTGATGAAGGCATCCTGTTTCCATCAACAAATCAATCGTATTTCCGTTGGGTCAACTGCAATGCCTTCTCTTGACCTTGCTATCTCCGTACCAAGGAAGTACTGAAATTACCGAGGTCCTTAATATCAAATTCGAGCTAGCGTTGTTTAGCGTAATTCTTCAAAAATCACCGGTAAAATGATATCATCATAGACTATCAAAGCGCAATTTTCTTCTGCATTGAGAACTTAACAAACAAGTATGATCGATTGGCCTTTATACCCATTTGGTCCAAACTTGGCAAACCTACCAAACCATGCGAGGAGGCTTGAGGTCCATAGAGACTTTAGCAGGTTCGTACCTTCTTTTAGTGTGAACTTTCTATCGGTGGCTTCATAGAACTTCTTCGCCATTTAGAAAAGCATTCTTAATGTCTAGTTGATGTAATGACCAATCAAAATTAGCGAGTGAAAGGAATACTCGGATGGTATTAAGTTTGTGGAGCAAAAGTTTCTTGATAGTCAATAAGATTGTGTAAATCCATATTTTGAGTCTTTCCAATGCTTATACGCTTTGTGTTTGATGGTAAATATCCACACCTCTTTGGTCTTTTCAATTTGGTAGATGTGATTACCCATGTTATTCTTTTCAATGACCTCATCTTTACGCCATCTGGATGTTTAAGAGCCTCGTGAATAGTTCTCGGGAATTTGTACTGTCGAGGAGGTAATGAATACCTGTATGCTTTAGAGAAGAGGTTATATCTCTAAAATTTCCAATGGATGGTAAGGATCTTTACCTTTCCTTGAAATGGAACATCGGCATCGATCACTGATTAACTTAGGAGAATGATCGGCCTCAGAGTGAACTTGGCGAGGATTAAATTGGGTTGGAGTCATGGCATTGCATGAGGAGGTGCAGGTTCTCACTCTCTTTGTTTTTCATTTTTCCTCTAGTATGAACAGGAAGATTCGAGTTGTGTGAACTATGTTTTGAGGATGATGGGTTTAGGCGATGGAATTTCAAGGTTGGGGTTTGGTCGTAGGTTTGAATCCCGAGGGAAGAAGGACAATGGGTGGAGATGCATCTGAATTTGAGGAGGATTCTTTGATGAAGTTCATCCCAAATTGAGATTCCACATTCTCCCCACAGATGTCGATTTTGGGTAATAAGGTTCATGTTCAAAGAAAGTGACATCCGTTGAATTATGAGACCCTTTTGGTAATGGGAGAGTAGCATCTGTAACCCTTTTGGTTTGATGAATAACCTAAAGACACATTTGATGGATTTAGGATCTAATTTGGATCTGTCGGGGAATGATTATGAAAATTTGAGCACCAAAAACTCTTATAGGAACATCGAGGAGATAAATTTGGTGTGAGGATAGGTTTTGAGAGAACTTGATGAGGACTTTGAAATTTATGAACCTAGAAGGCATCCAGATTGATTAGATAAGCATGATGACGGCTCTTGAAATACTTGGCATATTGGATGTAAATAAGAGTGCTACCTCGAAGGTGGCGATTTTTTCTTCGACCACTCAGATTCTGCGAGGTATCTACACATGGTATGTATTATGCCATGATGTGAAAGATATGACTCGATGGGACTTGAAGTATTCTCTGGCATTATCGGTTTTAAAGACTTGGATTTGAGCGTTGGCGATTTTGGACCATCGTATGAAATTTACGGAAGATATGGTTAACTTGATTTTTCTTTCATGAGAAATATCAAGTCGAGAGTGTGATCATCCAAAAGACCTGACAATGAGCCTGAGGCTTTTTAATTCTTGATGCACCCCATACATCACTATGAATCATGGTGAATGGACGGGTAGGTAAGTGAGGAATTGAAGGAAAATTTGCACGTGTATGTTTAGCAAATTGACATATTTCACAATGAAATGAATTTGGTTTTTTATTGATGAACAATTTAGGAAATATTTTTCCTAGATACACAAAGTTGGGATGGCCGAGGCGAAAGTGCCATAGCATGATTTCATCCACATTATTGACACTAGAATTGAAAATAGAAGAACGAAGTGACGATAGACTCTTTGATACACTAGTGGACATGTTGCAACTTGAGTAACCAGTTTGTCTACTTGGAGGATTATTGGCTCTAAATAAGTAAAGACCTGACACCAACTCAGCACTGCCAATCGTCTTCCCCGATTCCATTCCCTGAAATTCACACAAGCGTGAGAAAAATTTAGCAACACAATTAAGATCTTGGCTAAATTTTCTAGCGAAAGTAAATTACAGGATTTTGAGCGTGAAGAATGGGTGAAATTATATCTTACATTAGATGGCGATCCTATTCCCAAGACCATGGAGAGAACCATCTATCTGAGCGGAAGAATTACCCGTTGAGGGCGATGGTGTGCAAGAGTGTTGCATCCCACATCATATGGTCGGATGCGCCAAAGTCTACAATCCATGATTCACCTTGGTCACTGCTAGTATTAAGAGCAACAGGAAAACTACCTCGCTGTGCCTTCATACTGGTTGCTTGAAGTTGGCTAGTAGATTGCGAAAGACTATGGCAGATCATTTTCTGAAATTTCCATTTGTTCTTTTTGAATCCACTTGTTTCACTGAAGTTTTCTCCTCGTTGATGTTGCATTAGCCGCGGCTTTCTTTATCACGTTAAGCATTTGGCTTCCAATTTGGTTTCCATGAAGTTTCCAACTTTCCTTCCAGGTGTCGGACTTGCGGTGTTCCTCGTTGTTGGTTGTCATTGGAGCTAGTGTTGGTTCCTCGGACAAGCGCTGAATCAAAATGTAGTGATTAGTTGTAACTTCGAGATCATCATCACGCTTTTTCTTTCTTCACGCAACCTCGAGAACACGTTTTAATCTTAGGGCGGTGGTTTCGTCCCAATTCCCCTTACTTCATGACTCCTTGTTTAATCTAGCGAAATTTGAAGATCCTTTTTGCTCCACGATTTTTTGTAAGTGGCATCATCTGCACTTCCATGTGTGAGTATCAAACATATCAATTCTGTAATGCCTTGTTAGAGTGTTGAAATCTTGTGTGTGAGAGATTCTCTTCTGGAAATCGTGCAAGATAGTCTCAATTTGGAATAGTTACTGGTGTTCTCGAACTTGGTATATCTCCTTTCTTTGCGTCCATATTTCCTTGTGTCTGGAAGAAAGTTTTCACTATATCATTGTTCATGGAATTTATCAGCCATGACATAATCATGTTGTTGTCACTCTTCCGTATTTTGGATCTCCTTTCTCAAAATTTCAATCTCATTGAGATATTCATCTTCATTTCAGGAAATAAACATTAACCTGATTAGGACCATTGGAGGTAGTTCTGTCCATTTAATTTATGGTGGTAATGAGAATGGATCGATTCGGAAGTTACCATGGGTGGCATCGGGGTTGAATCGATTTAGAGCGTGATCTCGAGGAGGAGGTTTGCAACTATGCTTATTTTGTCATGTTTTGGTTCTGAAGATTAGGTTATTGCATGAAAGCTTGAAGGATAGAAGATCATGGGGTATTGATTGGAATGAGAATATGGAATGAAATTCACAAGATTAGGTTTTCAGAGGAGGATCGTATGAGGCTCTGATACCATGTTAATTTCAGAGAAAAAGAGTTATTCTCATTAGGTCTTATTCCAATGAACTACATGAGTACATATATATTAAGGTGGCGATATTCCATTTCACTAAATCGAAAATTCCTTGAATCGAGAATCCCACTAAATTAGGAGACTAACTAAAATTAGAATTAGTCAACAACTAAATCTCCTTATTAGGTAATAAAATAATAAATAAATAAAATCTAAATGCTAATATAATACGGTGATTCTACACTACTTTCGAATAAGAATTAGTAGGAGAGGAGGATATACAGGAGGTGTCCAGGGCAATTATAATGGTCATTCAGGTGGTAGAAATGGCATGTTTAATGGTAGAGGAATGTTTTTGAACTCTCATCCAAGGGGTTTTCCTGCTGGAACTGGCCATTTTGGTAATCATGGAAGAAATCAAATGATGATGATGGGAAGTAATAGATTTGGTTCTTCTGGAAGAGGCTCTTTTGGTAGTACTGGTTTCACTGGTACTGGAAATTCACCTTCTTTTGAGTCACAAACATCCAACAATGATGATTCCATGAATACATGTCAGATTTGCTTCAAAGCAGGACATACAGCTGTTGAATGCTGGCACAGATTTGAAGAAAATTACATACCTCAACCACCAAGACAGTTTCAAAGAGGAAAAGGTTCAAAGTCTGCTTACATGGCTAGTTATGAACCTGCATACATACCTTACCATCCAACAAATGATGATCCATGGCCTGTCAACAATAATGGATTACACATGTCACATTCTGGATATTCTTGTATCGACAATCTGGTATACCACGGGCTGCTGCGATATGAAGGACCTGCAGATGAAGGTTGGTACCTGGACAGTGGTGCCACTCATCATCTGACCAACAGCATGGGAAATCTGAATATCAGAGATGAGTTTAGAGGTAATGATAAGCTCATTATTGGTAATGGTGAAGGTTTGTCAATTACTCACATTGGTGACTCTTACTTTTCATTCAAGAATTCAAAATCTCAACCTGCAGTTTCACATATTGCACTTAAAGATATTTTGCTTGTTCCCTCTATCACCAAGAACCTAATAAGTATTTCAAAACTTACCACTGACAATAACATTTTTGTTGAATTTCTTGGATCATTTTGTGTCGTGAAGGATTTGCTGAAGGGACAAGTTCTAATGCAGGGCATTGCTGAGAAAGGGTTGTATAAACTGCTGGTCAAACCTATGTCTTCTACCAAGAATTTTGAGTCATCATCTATTGTATCTCATAGTCAAGCTAATAAACCTCTGTCAATGTTATCATTCTGCCATCTTGCTTCTCATATGCCATCTGTAAATTACATAAATAATCCAAACAATTGTTTACAGAATGGTTTTGATGTATGTTCTGATAAGCCTAATAAAATAGCTCTTTTACACAAAAGATTTGGCCACCCAAACTCTCAAAGCTTATTGCATTTACTCAAAATTCATCATGCTGATAGGTTTTCTCTGAATATGGTTAAACAAGCAACACAACATTTCTGTGAAGCATGTCAGTTGGGTAAGATACACAAATTGCACTTTCCAGTTACAGAAATCAAAACCAAATCAGCACTTGAGCTTATACACACTGATCTTTGGGGTCCCTCACCAGTTATTTCCAGAGAAGGTTTTAGATATTATATTAGCTTTGTTGATGGTTTCACTAGATAGACTTGGATTTACCCTTTGAAGTTGAAATTAGAAGCTTTAGAAGTCTTTAAGCTATACAAGTTACAAGTTGAAAACCAGTTCCAAACAACCATTAAGATACTGCAATCTGACTGGGGGGGAGAATACAAATCATTCACTGAATTTTTAAACCAGTGTGGCATTTTATTTAGGCACTCTTGTCCACATACTCATCATCAGAATGGCTTAGTTGAGAGAAAACACAGACAAGTGGTAGAATTGGGTCTTACATTGTTAGCACAAGCCAAACTTCCTTTGCATTTTTGGTGGGATTCTTTCCATGCTTCAGTTTATCATATCAATAGGTTACCAACTTCAGCTCTTAAAATGTTGACACCATATGAAAAACTTTTCAAACATAAAGATTATAAGTGAAATGTTTTCTTCATTATCCATATTTGAGAGATTACAATAAGCATAAGTTTGATTACCACACAAGTAAATGCATATTCATTGGTTATAGCCCTGCTCACAAAGGATATAAATACCTACATCATTCTGGTCGTATATACATAGCAAGGCATGTCATATTTGATGAAAATGCCTTTCCTTTCTCTTCAGATACTGTTTTCAGTTCTGAAAACAAAACACAATCAGTATCCAGCTCAACATTGTCCCCTCATCGAGTTTTCCATTTATCCAATCTTCCTGTTGTGTCAAATCCTTGTAAATAGCTTTTGAATCCTCTCCATATGTTCCAATGAAGCTGTTTCCATCAGCAAATCACCAACAAACAAATGAGGCTACACAATTTCAAACACCAAATCTTAATCCTGCTCTTGAACCTATTCATAATCTAAACTCATCAAACACTTCAGATCCTACTTCAATTCCATTACCATCTCCATCTCAAATAACCTCAAACACTATTCAACCTGTTCAGAACAATCACCCCATGACCACAAGAGGAAAAGCAGGAATTTTTAAACCAAAGGTGTATACTGCAGTGTTAGTTCACAAAGAGCCAGATTCAGTTGATGAAGCTTTGCAAGATACAAATTGGTTTACAGCTATGAAAAATGAGTATGATGCACTAATTGAAAACAGAACTTGGTCTTTAGTACCAAGAACAGAAAATCAGAAGGTTGTTGGGAATAAGTGGGTGTATAGGATAAAATATAATACTGATGGCGGTGTAGCTAAGTATAAGGCTCGATTGGTGGCAAAAGGGTTTCAACTGATTGAGGGTGTGAATTATTTTGATACATTTAGTCCAGTGGTAAAGCCAGCAACAGTTAGAGTAGTTCTTAGTCTTGCAGTGATGAATCAGTGGGTAGTTAGACAGGTGGATGTAAACAATGCATTCTTGAATGGTGAATTATCAGAAGAAGTGTTTATGCATCAACCTGAAGGCTTTGTTGATGAGAGCAAATCTAACTATGTTTGCAGATTACACAAAGCTTTATATGGTCTTAAGCAAGCTCCTAGAGCTTGGTTTGAAAAGCTCAGAGGATGTCTTCTGCAATGGGGTTTCAGAAATTCCAAATCTGATTCTTCTTTATTCTTAAGAAAAACTAAAATGTCACTCATTATGGTATTGATATATGTTGATGACATATTAGTTACTGGACCTAACAGTGAGGAATTAGACAGCTTCATTCAACAGTTTAATACTGTTTTTGCATTGAAAGACTTAGGAAGATTGTCCTATTTCCTGGGTATAGAAGTGTTGTATGGTCAGAATTGCATTTATTTGTCTCAGAAGAAGTATATCAGAGATTTGCTTGCTAAGGTAGACATGCTTGAGTGTAAAGGACTGACAACACCAATGTGCAGTGGCAAAGACTCAAAGTTGCAGAAGATAGTTAAAGGAGAATTGGGTTACTATGTTGAAGATGCTACTCATTATAGAAGCATTGTAGGTGGTCTCCAATATCTGATCTTGACAAGACCAAAAATTGCTTATTATGTTCATAAGCTGAGCCAATATGTATCTGCACCAACTATGCAACATCTCATGGCTTGCAAAAGGGTTCTTAAATATCTAAAGGAGACACATGATTATGGCTTAAAGTTTATTAAGGATGGTGATTTGAAAATTACTGCATTCACTGATGCAGATTGGGGAAGTGACTTGGATGATAGGAAATCAATTGGAGCTTACTGTGTATCTTGGAAATAATCTGATTTCATGGTCTTCGAAGAAGCAAACAGTAGTCACTAAGTCTTTAGCTGAGAGTGAATATAGGGCACTTGCTTCAGCTGCTTCAGAGATAGCTTGGTTAAAATCATTGTTTCTGGAAATGGAAGTATGCTGTGCAGAGAGACCAACAATATGGTGTGACAATATAAGTGCAACAGAACTAGCAAAGAATCCTGTGTTCCATTCAAGAACCAAACACATTGAGATTGATGTTCATTTTATTCGAGATAAAGTGTTAGCTGGTGATCTCAAAATTTGTTATGTGCCAAGTGAAGATCAGATTGCAGATATCTTAACCAAGCCCTTATCTTCTCCTCAGTTCAACTACTTAAGGGACAAACTCAATGTCTTTACATGTCCCTTGAGTTTGAGGGGGGCTATGAAGATAGCTCATTGTGCAAAAATGAAGAAAAAGAATCAGCATGTCAAGTTACCAGCTGTCATCAGTGCCACGTCAGAAGATTCACGTCAGCAGCAGTTACTAGTCTAACTAACTTCACAATGCATGCTCTGTGTTTTGGTTATTGATTAGCTGAGTGAGCTTGTGATTAATAATTAGTTAGTAAGCAATTAGTTAGTTAATGTAGCATGTATAAATAGCTGCATGTTTCGAGATTGATGTATGTACAAAGTATCAGTTCATTAATGAAATAAGAATTTTTCCTCTGTATTTTCTTGGCTGCCAAACAGCAGCATTTATTCAGTTTTACAATTTCTTCAATAGTCCAGAACAGAAATTGAATTATTTTTCAACTTTCTTGAAAGTAAAATGTTATCAATCTTTTAATACCAAGGGTAACATGAAATTTACAGTATACTTTGTCTTCACTCTGGAGTTTGGACTGGCAGAGAGGTAGATGACATTGCAACAAGATCCTGCGAGCTTTCCAACTTTCAGCCGCAACTTCAGTCCCTTCACCAGATTGTCCGCCGCAATCCTCCAAGAATCACCTTTCATTAACTTCAGAATGTATGGAAGGGCAAGAACTTCATTTGTACATTAGGATACTCTGAAAATCCAGCCTCATTAATACGACAAGATGAGCTGACTTGTGATCTTAAGCCGGTTTGTGCAGATTACCGCTGCATTCAACCGAAAATTTGTCTCATTGAATGGCTGATTGGTGGTTAAATTTAATTAGCAGCTGCAGACATGTAGAAAGTATCAGTTATTGGCATCCTCTGTCTCTACAAGAAAGAAAAAAAAGAAGTTATTCTTGGTCTTATCAAATTCAGTAACATTTACAGTTGAAAAAACTCAAACAAAAGAGCCATTGCTGGATCCTTTATTAAATATACCTGTCATTTTCACTACAGCATTAAACTACAATAAGATGCTGTGAGACCAAAATTGTAAAAGAAATGGAAGAAAAATTCTGTTTTCCTTTTTAAAAGAAAATACCTTTCAATAGCCTTTAATAAGAAAAAAGAAGAATGGAAAAAAATAGTAGTAAACTAATGAGGCTTACGTTTTAACAACTGATAGACAAAGCCAGAAAACCAGAGCTAAAACTTAAAAAGAAAACCAAGCTGACTCAAGTTCATAAACCATACATCTAAACAACCAATAATAAGTCAGTCGTTATCGATCAAATAAAAATCAAGACACTAATTCTCTGGATCAATGTTGCAAGTCTAAATTCTGCAACGTGCAATCGAAGGTTAGCCAAAACATGAGCAGCACTATTACCTTCTTGGAAAGTATGACAAATCAGAAACTGAATTTATTCCTTGGCGAATCCGACACCACCATGAGCCACCTGATGGCAACACCTCTTGAAGACTCATATGGCGGATCAAGATAGCAAAAAGCAGATAACTGAGATCTGAACACGTAAACTGAAAGTTATTTTTCAAAAATCTTACAAGTTAAAATGTTACATCTCGTAAGTTACTAATCATTTAATCTTTTGGGTATCATTTAATCTAGGACTTACAGAGGGGTAAGATGATATTGCAGCAAGATCCTGTGATAGCTCTGCTGCAACAGAAGTGCCTTCAACAGATTATCCAACCACTACCCTCAACGTATCACCTTCCATTAAAATCGGCAAATATTGAAGAGCAAGAATTTCATTTTTACATTGAGATAATTGCCAAATGAATATACAGCTTGATTGTGGTCTTGATAGTCATATCAGTCGACCTACCTTGTGATGAAAGCCAGTTTTGTACTAATTAATGAGGCATTCAGCGAAAAATCTGCACATCAACATTCCAGTAATTACTGCTAAAATAGAGGATAACTGAAAATGAAACCGATTTTCAGAAAATATTTAAACGAATTCATAACAGTAATCTGAATTTCAGGGGATAGAAGCTGACAGACCTGGCATAGAACACAAGATTGGAGAGAGCATTTTCTGGTTCTATGCTCTTCTTTTCTTTTGAAGATCAAAATAGACCTCATTCTTCCTCTTGTGGACCGTCAAAATAGACCTTATGCTTCCACTCTTGATTTATCAGAGTCAAAGGAATGTGGGCTATCTTTGGCCACTCTTGTCCTTTTCGCATTTTGCATTTTTCCAATAAAGGACAACGTTGAATTTCTAGAGACAAAAGAGAGGATGGAAAGCCCGCCTTTGGGAAGGAAGTGAAATTTGGGCAAGAGAAGACTCTTAAATGCTCAAGAGATACGAGGTACTGAAAACCCTTGGAAGATAGGCGTTTCAATTTTGGGAAATCTGAAATTGTAATAGAGGTCAAAGAGGTGGGCAATATCACTCCCTTCCCTACATCAGGAAAAGACACAGCATCTGAGCATCCATCAATGTGGAGTTTCCTAAGAGAGGTCAGCTTGTGAAAGCCCCACTTGACGAGTGGCTTATACATATTGTCACCTGAAATTTCAAGATCCGTTAGGTTGGTGGATAAACCCTCTTCTGGAAAGACCACAATGCCTGGACATTCACTTAGGGCTAATTCTCGAAGAGAGCTGAGTGTGCCGGTTGGTATTAGGGCTTTAAGTTTATCACAGTCTTCGATTAAAACGTCTACGACATTGCTGGGAAGCGCATCTTGCGGGAGAGACACAAGATTATGACAACGTACGATACGTATCTCATGAAGATGGCTAAGATTGCTCAACCCTTTTGGTAACGATTTAAGATTCTCACAACTCCATATCCAAATAGATCTGAGACATGCATCATCATGGAATCTCTCCGCGATAGACTCTAGATTTGAACAACTAATAATTGTCAGCTCTTCGACCGCCACAGGTAATTGGCATTCTGATGTGAGCACCTTGAAATTTGAGCAATCCTCAATTCGAAGGCGTTTGAGTGTGACGGGTAGCCGGCCTCCAGACCATAAGCAAGTGAACGATGGGCAGCGGTAGACGGATAAGCTCTCAAGATCAAGATATGTGCTGCTGCTGCTGCTGTTGATGTTTTTCTCCAGCACCGAAGAAGTACAACTATTTTCTCTATCATCCAGCACACACTGCAGTCTCTCACAATCTTTTAGTTCAATTGCTTTCAGAGATGAAGGCAGCTGCCCTCTTGAAATGGATGTTAAATAATGACAACCTGTGATTCGCAAGACTTTAAGTCCCACATTGTTGTGTATCATTCCATCAGTTAAGGATGTCAGAGCATTGCAATCTTCGATGGTAATTTCACTCAGACTGGAAAGACAGAAGACCATCGGAAGCGAAACAAGAGTTGGACAATTCCCGATAAGTAGGTCTTTTAGGCAGGTGGAGCTGTGCAGCCCTTGCAGTGACTTCCCCAGACAAGTCTCATTTACAAAACTTCCACAACCAACAATCTTCAGATGTTCTACTTTCTGAAACTTTTGACTCGACCAATTTTCGAACTCTGAAATATTGCAAAGAGTCATTTTGTTCGGTGACTTGGACTCAGATGGACCATCGCACACCAACCTTTTGCATCCATCAATTTCCATTGTGCAGAGAGCTGGAAGGCTTGGTAATGATACCGCCAACTGCATGCATCCAGCAATCACAATTTCCTCCAAGGAAGGAAGATGGTTAGGTAATCGTCCAGAGAGTTTGGGGCATCTTTCAATTGAAAGCTTTCGGAGACGAAGGAATGCCTGAACATGCTCATCATTTTCTCTGTTAGGTTCCCAGTGCTCCCATTCTTGCAAATCCCCAAAATATAAAGTCTGCAATGATTGAAAAGGTTTTGAGAAACCTTCCCCATAAATCTCCGAACCTATGCTTTTTAATGCCGACATGCCTCCGATGGTGAGATCTTTTAGTGAGCACAATTGTCCCAGCGGGGGCAAGGATGTGCTTCTTTGGCAATTTCTCAAGATTAGGACCGCAACATTGGAAAATGATGGATCTCCTACCCAAGATGGGAACCTCGTACCACCGTAAGAATGGATTTCAAGCCTTTTAATATTACTGTGAGGCTTCAGCATGTCAAGAATATTCTTTTCTCTATCCTCATCCACTGAGTCGCCATCACCTCGTGCCCTCCATTCCAACTTCAAGACTTCTCGGTCGTTCTTCTCTCTTAACTTAGCCTCATTTGCTTCTTGTGAATCGATGACATTCTCTAGTCCTGAAATGCAAAGTCTTCCTCGTAGAAACTTCCAATTCTTCAACTCTCCCAAAGCACAGCCGCTATCTTTGCCAACAATAAAATTAGTCAAAGTCCGAAGACATTTTAACTCTTTCATCCCCAAAGGTAACTCACATAACTGATATGCACCTTCAATATCAAGATGATGTAAATTAACCAAATTTCCAATACTTGATGGCAACTTCAAGAGATACCAGCAATTACTCAAGATCAAAATTTCTAAATTGAAAAGTGAGCAAATTACGTCAGGTATACGTTCGATCCCACTGTTAGAGAAGTTGAGATACCGTAGATGTTTTAAACATCCAATTGATTTGGGAACCTCAGTTATGCGGTAGCTTCCCAAAGATAACACCCTCAACTTTTTACACTGTGGTAGCAAATCAGATAAAACCATGGGACTTATGTTGGGAGGATAAATTCTCCATTGTTTGAAAAATATTGGCAAGAAAGTCCTCAAATTCACAACTTTGTCGAGAACTTTAAATTTATCCATCCCATCACAATCATAACTGCGGAGGTACGAAAAATGACGAACCTTTTCAAATACATTTGACTGTCTATCCACCGAAAATTGATCGTCCAATCTGAAGCATGTTTCACCAGAAGCCCATTGAGCCAAATCATGTACAAGGTCATGCATCACATATTTAGATTCGCTGTTACTTGATATTTGGAACAAGGATCTTGACAGGAGATCATGAAAGTACCCACTGCCCAAATCTTCTAGTTGTTTGTTGTCTTCAGATTGTTGTACAAGACCTTCCGCTATCCATAAAAGAACGAGTTCCTTCTCTTTGAATTCATAATCCTTCGGCAAAACTGCACAATAGGCAAAACATCTTTTTAAATGCGAAGGAAGATGGTGATAGCTTAACTTCAAAACAGAGGGAATCTCAGTTTTATCCTGTAAGTTCCATATTTTACTGTCCAAAATGGCTCTCCACTCATCAACTCCCTGCTTAGATCGAAGAAGACCACCAAGAGCCCTTGCTGCCAGAGGTAAACCTTTGCATTTCTCAACAACCTTTTGACGAGCTGACTCGAAGTTTCCATGTGTACCAGCATCTCTGCCCTCAAATGCATGAGCTACGAACACCGACCAGCAGTCATCATCAGACAGAAGCTTCAGCTCATAATTTTTACCAGATCCCATTGTTAAGGCTACATCCATGCTGCGAGTAGTCACAATTATCCTGCTGCCAGGTGCTCCAGCCATGAAGGGAGACTTAAGAGCTTGCCACAAGTCATATCTCTCGCTCCAAACATCATCCAAGACAATAAAAAACTTCTTCTTAAACAGAGCTTCCGTCAGCTTGAGCTGCACCGAATTCAAATCCGTCAGACCACAAGAGGAGAGTGTGATCGAATCCAGAATAGCCTTGGAGATCCTAAGAACGTCGAAGTCATCAGAAACACAAACCCAAGCTTTGGGTTCGAACGGTTCCATTGACTTGTCGTTGTACACCTCCTGAACAAGTGTTGTTTTCCCGACACCTCCCATACCCACAAGGGGTATTACTCGAAAGTTGGCAGCATCACTCGGATCATTCTTTAACACCATATCAAGTATCCTGTCCTTGTCTTCATCTCTCCCATAAACAGCTGGTTCGCTAGTTAAGCAAGTGGTGGGTGGTCTTCGCTTCGGTGACCCTCCAGCAATCTTTTTCAATCGAAGATCAGTTCTCCTTTTACAGAGTTCTTCAAGCCGGCTACTGATTTCTTTAATCTTAGGCCTCATGCTAATACCGGACATAACACTACTTGCACCAGAGGAAACACCTTGGATGAGGCTGCGAACCCTGCTGGAGCTGGCTTCACGTTTCTTCAACAATCTAAGCCCGGCTTCAGTAGCAAACTCATCGAGTATGTCCTCTGCATCGTAAGCCAAGTCTCGGAGGTCATCCAGCCACAGCTTCACAGCCCTGTCAGTGAGCTGCTTCTCCTCTGCATCGATCAGCACTGCCTCAATTGTCTTGAGTGTTTCCTCCCACTTTTTCAGCTTTGAACGGACACCCTCTTGGCCGGCTAACTTCAGCAACTCAGGCGACATTAATCTTTCGAACAACACCTGAAGAAAGGCAGAAAGAAAGAGCTCCGCCACAGGCATGGCTTCTTTTTTTTTTTTTGGTAAGTCAAAAAAGAGATAGAAAATCAGAAGAATTCAGACGGGTTATCACGGAAAAGAGAAGAATGAAAGCAATTAGCAAGAGAGACTGAGACTTCAATATTTGCAAAAGAAAGGTTATCAGAATTCAGAAACAGTAAAATGGTTTTGATACGTTTTTGTAAGAATAATGATGTATGTACACCCATTAGTACAATATTTACAATATCTCGTAGAAATTTTATTTTATCTCATAGTAGTTTTTTTTTTTTTTTGTAGTGATGGTATAACAATTATAGCGCTAACTGTAGAAAACATATTATTATTGATTTTTTAATTAATTTTTCATTTAATGTTCATATGTATAATTTTAACTTATTTTTTCATTATTTTTCTAATTAACGTTAACCCATATAAATTTAAGGATGAATCTGTTACCACTTAAAAAAAATTTAAATAAATATAAGTAATTTTGTAAAATAATAATATTTAAGATTCTAATTTTTGAATATTAATTTGATTCTTAATATTATATGTCGCTCATGTGTTATTTATTACTTATTACTTTATTCTACTACATAATTAATGAATAGAACATCAATTAAAATGGAAGTCGAATATTAAATCTCTATTATTACCCTTTGCAAAATGACGTCACCAGACAATCTGACTAATAAATAATTACAGAATTATTTAATTCAATTTTTTTAATAATGATGTGCAATTAAAACCCATTTACAATTCTATTTGCAGACTGAATATTTCTACCCCATTAATATTCATGAATATATCTATTTTACTCATTTTAGGAAGATTTAGCTAAACGATAAGATGCTATATTGAGTAGAATAAGGTACCTCACTCCTATCATCCTATGTTAAATGTTTTTGCTTGAATCCTTAAATCTTGCTATTAGTGTTATTAAGCTTCATTTTCAATGTTATATATTATGTATAAAGTGGGGATATTAAAATCTGTCAAATTCCTCCCCATATCTATTTAAAAAAATAAATTTATTATCTTAATATTCGTTAATTTTTGTGTTTGGGGAAAATTAATTTGTTGATGCTCATTAATTTTCATGACTAATAAAAACTTGTTGATGTTTATTTTTAAATGTTGAATGTTGTTTCTCTTAGTTAGTGATACTAATTATTTGTAGTTAAAAAAAAAATATTTAAATGAATTAATGAGAATTTGTGAAATTAACATGAGGAAGAAAAGAAATAGTTAAGTAAGTAATTTTTAAAAGATTATTTAGATAATAAAATTTTTAATTAAAAAAAAAGACATTAGAGAGAAAATTAATGTATAAAATGTAAAATATATGTAGAAATGATTTGATAAAAATATTGTAACTTTTAAGTTGCAGTTATCGATGGTGTTTGGTAAATTTTAATAATTGTGTAGTGGATAGATATTGTAATAATAAATTTTATTAATTTTAATTATTAACAAATCAAATTATCTTGCGTACTTCAAATTATTATATTGACATACAAATATGATTTATTACTTTTACAAATTAAATTAATATTTATTAAATCAAATTTATTTAAAAATAATAATAATTGTTACGCTAGTTAATGAAATGATGAATAATACGATTGTAAACTCTGGGAATATACCCTGTCACTTTCCTGAACTATTTGAAAGAAATTCATACATCAACGCAAACAGTTTGATTTGAAGAAATTGATCTACTCTTTCAAAGAAATCCATGCACTGGGGTCCTACGTGTATAAAAAGTACAAGTGGAATGAGGTCTTATATTTCTACAAGAAAAATTCCACACGCAACAAAATATCAAACAATACGGGTCCACAGGGCGGAAATTAAGAATGAAATAAGATTATAGGCTTTGAAAATTGGACAAAACTTTTTTCACATTGACCAGAACTCTACTCAAGGCTCTGCACGTCTGAATGTCAAGCTGCTGGTCTTTAATTTATGCAGGCAACATTTCCCACACGGCAAACAAAGAATTTGTCTTTGATTGGAGCACGTTCTTGGAAATCAATTGAATTAAAATAACATTTTAATTAGAATTAGTATCCACTTTATAATTAGAATTTTATTTATTTGTTTATTTTTTCTTAAATTGAGAGTAAATTATTTTAAATTATAATTTTACCCTCATTTATAGAGTTGTAGTTTTAATTACAAAATGAATAAAAAAATATATTAGTAAAATAAACTATTTATTTCATTAATAATAGTTATTAATATTCTTAATTATGTAAATCATAATTTTTTTTATTAATTTTAATATTAAATAAGTAAATTAAAAACTATTGACAAGAGCAACACAAATAAAATATTATTATTAATAATATTGTAAAATATTTATATTTTTTAGAATAAACTATTTATTATTATTATTAAATATTAAATTTAAATAAATATAATACTATTATTTTAAAATAAATACAATAATACTTATTTTCAAATAAATGTAGTATATAGTAATATTATTAATTCTCAATGAATATACTACTATTATATTTAAATAAGTTTAATATTATTATTTTTAAATAAATATATTATTATTTTATTTTATTAAGTATAATTATATTATACTTAATAAGGGAAGAGTTAAAAAAAAAAAAAGAGGTAAAAGTATATTCTCACTCTCATCTCCTAGCAGTGAGAATCTCACTCTTCATTCAAAAAATGAGAGAGACACACAGATGAGACACCCACCCTCCTCTTTAAATGAGTAAATAAATGTTAGAGCGGAATGAATCTACTCTCCTCATTTTTACTCTATCAAAAAAACACAACTTAATGCATACATTATGGACTACATTATCTTTTTTCTTGAAAGAGGTGCCAATAATGACATATAAAAAGCTTTGCTAAAGTTTATTGTTAGAACTTACTCGACGTAGACTCAATTTTCTACAAACAGCAAACAGAGCAGCATGTACTTGTTTGTGGTTAGTGAATAAATCAGACTTCTTTGTAAATGATGGTTAAATTTCAGTCTATTTTTTTACGTGTAAAATCTTGACGAGCACATCATTAATTTGAAAACTTTGATAAGCACAACATTACTTTGCTTATTTTAGATAATGGTGCATATAGCCTCTATGTTGTCTCCATCTGCTAAACTTGCCAACAGAAACATGCTTGTATGAATTTCTATGGGTGATGATTTGCTTTGTATTAGAAGAAGTATTAACCTCAATCAAGTTGGCTAGATTGAGTCACAGAAATTCATAGCAAGGCCGATCACAAGCATCCTGGGCCAAGTGCTTATGATCAAATTGCTTTGTTTTGAAATAAGCACATATTCAAAAATAATTAATGCAATAAAATTTATAGTAATTCATAGAGTATAAAATAGTTGAACCAGTTGGTACATAGATCTCAAAACTTCTACATAAAAAAAAAGGTGTAATACACTCCCCTTCCCCCCAACCCAAAAAAAAAAAAAAACTTCCAACAAGAAAATAATACATAAATAATAAAAAAATACAATGATAAATTATTGGTTTCTGGGCAACTTGTTGATTTCCAAGTCCTTTATCTATTACGTTAAGTAGTAATAGTTAGTAGACAGCCAAAGCAGCTTACATATAAACTCTTTTAATTATTTTTTTGATTATCTGATCCAGTTTAAAGCTCTAATTTTTCGGCGAATTTCTTCCTTAATTCTTAATCAACATCTAAAAAAGCTTATTAAAACTTAACTTAAATGTTATTATTAATCCTTACCTAACTTAAAGTTTTAAATTATATGATTTCTTGAAGACACGGTGTCTTAGACCCCAAACCACATGGAATAATGGAATAATGCAGAGAGAAATATATATAAACAATTTGTCTTGATTGCAGCAGGTTCTTGGAAGTCAATTGATTTAAAATTTTTCTTGTTATAGTAATCATGTGGACTCCAACGTGCCCTTGGAATTTTTTTTTTTTTTTTTTGCTTTTTATTACGATGCTTCTTTTTTCAATTTGGAAAAAATATTATGTGTGAATAAAAGTTATGCAATGAAGAAATTTGTTATTGAAAGAGTAATTTTAGCATTTAGATATATTTTAAACTGGGGTGTTATATATTATAAAAAAGAGTAAGGAAACTCATAAACCACATTTTAAGAGGATCAAATAACTAATAGCAAGGCAGTCATTATGATTCAAAGAGAGCAAGGCACTAATCTCTATGGGCCTAGAATCATGAAATTAACTGTGTAAATCTGAAAATTGCAGCCAAGGAAAGCAAAAATGAGCAGCCCTTTTACCTTTCTGAAAACATGAAAATCAGCAACTACATTCGTTTTTTGATGATGCCAACACATGCATGAGCTGCTGGACAGGTACCCTGCCATTGAAGACTCAAATGTGACATGGCAGACCTGGATATGTGCAGTGCGCAGGTGTCATACAAACATTGCAATGAGTTATATAGATCCAATGCATAACAAGAAATCTGATAACTTAGTCCTGAACAAATACAGAAAATTATTTTTCAAAAATCATGAAAGTAAAATGTTATTAGTCTTTTAATTCCTAGGACAACATGTAACATACAATTCATTATGAAGATAGGACTTACCGAGAAGTAAGAAGACATTGCAACAAGCTCCTGTGACAGGTCTTTAACTTTCTTTCAGTTCCAACAAAAGTCCCTTCACCAGATTATCCACTGCCATCCTCAAAAGTATCACTTTCCATTAATCTCAGCATATGTGGAAGGGCAAGAATTTTATTCATACATTTAGATAGGAATATCCAGCTTGACTGTCCTCTTGACAATAAGACCAGATGATACTTTCTGATCTAAGCTATTTTTGTGATGATTACTGCTGCATTCAACCAAAAATCTGCACATGGGCATCCCAGAGTTACTGTTAAAACAGTGCATAACATACACTCGAATTCATGCAAAATAGAACATAGACCTGAATTCTAAGATAAGTATTTTCTGTGAAACTGAAAACAACTTAAATGAATTCATATCAACCTGAATAATGGTTGAGGGGATAGAAGTCGACAGACCTGACATAGAATAAATGGTTGCCAAAATCATGATCTGGTTTTTCGCTCTTCTATTATTTCTGACATCAAAATGGACATAATGCTTCCTCTTCCGGATCGTAAATGAATTTTCCATCTATGTTAACACTAGGAACATGCGCTATCTTTGGCCACTCTTGTCCCTTGCCCTTGCCCTTTTTGCATTTGTTTTTCAATAAAGGACAACCTTCAATCGATAGGGACAAAAGAGAGGATGGAAAGCCCGCCTCCGCGAAGGAAGTGAAATTTCGGCAAAACAAGACTGCTAAATGCTCAAGAGAAACAAGGTGTTGAAAACTCTTGGAAGATAGGCGTTCCAATTTTGGGAAATGTGAAATTGTAATCCAAGTCAGAGAGGTGGGCAATATCACTCCCTTCTCTACCTCAGGAAAAGACACAGCATCTGAGCATCCATTAATGCAGAGTCTCCTAAGAGAGGTCAACTTGTGAAAGCCCCACTTGATGACGAGTGACTTATAGATATTATCACCTGAAATTTCAAGGTGCGTTAGGTTGGTGAGTAAACCCTCTTCCGGAAAGAATACAATGCGTGGACATTTCATTAGGGCTAATTTTTTAAGAGAGCTGATTTTGCTGGTTAGTAGTGGGGCTTTAAATTTATCACAGTCTTCGATTGAAACGTCTACGACATTGCTGGGAAGCGCATCTTCTGGGAGAGACACAAGATTATGGCAACTTCCGATATGTATCTTATGAAGATGGCTAAGATTGCTCAACCCTTTCGGTAACGATTTAAGATTTTCACAACCAAATATCAGAATAGATCTAAGACATGCATCATCATGGAATCTCTCGGCTATATACTCTATATTCGAACATCTATCAATCATCAGCTCTTCGACTGCCACAGGTAATTGGCATTCTGATGTGAGCACCTTGAAATTATCACAACACTTAATTACCAGGCATTTGAGTGTGACAGGTAACCGGCCTCCAGACCATAAGCAAGTGAGCGATGGGCAGCGGCGGACGAATAAGCTCTCAAGATCAAGATATGTGCTGCTGCTGCTGTTGATGTTTTTGTCCAGCACCGAAGAAGTACAACTATTTTCTCTATCATCCACCACACACTGCAGTCTCTCACAATCGTTTAGTTCAATTGCTTTCAGAGATGAAGGCAGCTGCCCTCTTGAAATGGATGTTAAAGAATGACAGCCTTTGATTCGCAAGACTTTAAGTCGTGCATTGTTGTGTATCATTCCATCAGTTAAGGAAGTTAGAGCATTGCAATCTTCGATGGTAATTTCACTCAAATTGGAAAGAAAGCAGCCCTTCGGAAGCGAAACGAGAGTCGGACAATTCCCGATAAGTAGGTCTTTTAGGCAGGTGAGGCTGTGCAGCCCTTGCAATGGCTTCCCCAGACGAATCTCCTTTGCAAACCCTTCACAACCAAAAATCTCCAGATGTTCTACTTTCTGAAACCTTTCACTCGACCAATTTTCGAACTCTGAAATATTATAAAGAGTCATATTTTTCAGTGACTTGGACTCAGATGGACCATCGCACACCAACCTTTTGCATCCATGAATCACCAATTTGCAGAGAGCTGGAAGGCTTGGTGATGATACTGCCAACTGCATGCATCCATCAATCACAAATTCCTCCAAAGAAGGAAGATGGTTAGGTAATCGTCCAGAGAGTTTGGGGCATTTTTCAATGGAAAGCTGTCGAAGACGAGGGAATGCCTGAACATGCTCATCATTTTCTCTGTTAGGTTCCCAGTGCTCCCATTCTTGCAAATCCTCAAAATATAAAGTCTGCAATGATTGAAAAGGTTTTGAGCAACCTTCCCCATAAATCTCCGAACCTATGCTTTTTAATGCCGACATGCCTGCGATGGTGAGATATTTTAGCGAGCACAATTGTCCTAGCGAGGGCAAGGATGTGCTTCTTCGGCAATTTTTCAATATTAGGACCGCAACATTGGAAAATGATGGATCTCCTACCCAAGATGGGAACCTCGTACCACCGTAAGAATGGATTTCAAGCCTTTTAATATTACTGTGAGGCTTCAGCATGTCAAGAATATTCTTTTCTCTGACCTTATCTACTGAGTCGCCATCACGTCGTGCGCTCCAGTCTAACTTCAATTCTGTTAGGCCTTTCTTCACCCATAACATAGCCTCATTTGCTTCTTGAATATCGATGACATTCTCTAGTCCTGAAATGCAAAGTCTTCCTCGTAGAAACTTCCAATTCTTCAAATCTCTCAAAGCACAGCCGCTATCTTTGCCAACAATAAAATTAGTCGAAGTCCGAAGACATTTTAACTCCTTCATTCTTAATGGTAACTCACGTAACAGATTTGCACCATCAATATCAAGATGATATAAATTAACCAAATTTCCGATACTTGATGGCAACTTCAAGAGAAGCCCGCAATCACTCAAGATCAAAATTTCTAAATTGAAAAGTGAGGTAATTGCCTCAGGTAAATATTTGATCTCACTGTTACAAAAGTTGAGATACCGTAGATGTTTTAAACATCCAATTGATATGGGAACCTTAGTTATGCTGTAGTTTCCCAAAGATAACACCCTCAACTTTTTACACTTCGGTAGCAAATCAGATAAAACCATGGGACTTATGTAGCCAGGCCAATATTTTATTAATATTTCCAAGAATGTCCTCAAATTCTCAACTTTATCGAGCACCTTAAATTTATCCATCCCATCACAACGACCACTGCTGATGTACGAAGAATGACGAACCTTTTCAAATACTTTTGATTGTGTATCCACCGAAAATTCATCGTCCAATCTAAAGCATGTCTCACCAGAAGCGCATTGAGCCAAATCATGTACAAGGTCATGCATCACATACTTAGATTCCCTGTTACTTGATTTTTGTTGGAACATGGATCTTGACAAAAGATCATGAAAATACTCACTGCCCAAATCATTTAGTTGTTTACTGTCTTCAGATTGTTGCATAAGACCTTCTGCAGTCCATAAAAGAACGAGTTCCTCCTCTTTGAATTCATAATCCTTCGGCAAAATTGCACAATAGGCAAAACATCTTTTTAAATGCGAAGGAAGATGGTGATAGCTTAACTTCAAAACAGAGGGAATCTCAGTTTCATCCTGCAAGCCCCATATTTTACTGTCCAATATAGCTCTCCACTCATCAACGCTCTGCTTGGATCGAAGAAGACCACCAAGAGCCCTTGCTGCCAGAGGTAAACCTTTGCATTTCTCAACAACCTTTTGACGAGTTGACTCGAAGTTTCCATGTGTGCCAGCATCTCTGTCCTCAAATGCATGATTTACGAACACCGACCAGCACTCATCATCAGACAGAAGCTTCAGCTCATAATTTTTACCAGATCCCATTGTTGATGCGACGTCCATGCTGCGAGTAGTCACAATTATCCTGCTGCCGGGTGCTCCAGCCATGAAGGGGGAGTTTAGAGCATGCCACAAGCCATAATTCTTGTTCCAAACATCATCCAAGACAATCAAAAACTTCTTCTTAAACACAGTTTCCTTCAGCTTAAGCTGCACTGAATTCAAATCCGTCAGACCACAAGAGGAGAGGGTGATCGACTCCAGAATAGCCTTGGAGATCCTGAGAACATCAAAGTCATCGGAAACACAAACCCAAGCTTTGGGTTCGAAAGCTTCCGTTAACTTGTCGTTGTACACCTCCTGAGCAAGTGTTGTTTTCCCGATGCCTCCCATACCCACAAGGGGTATTACTCGAAAGTTGGCAGCATCACAAGGATCATTCTTTAACACCATATCAAGTATCCTGCCCTTGTCTTCATCTCTCCCATAAACAGCTGGTTCGCTTGCTAAGCAAGTGGTGGGTGGTCTTTGCGTTACTGCAGCAGTATGCGTTGACCCTCCAGCAATCTTTTCCAATCCAAGAACAGTTCTTCTTTTACATAGATCTTCAAGCTGGCTACTGATTGCTTTAATCTTAGACTTCGTGCTAATGCCGGACTTAACACTACTTGCACCAGAGGAAAAACGTTGGATAAGGCTGCGAACCTTGCTAGAGCTGGCTTCACGTTTCTCCAACAATCTAAGCCCAGCTTCAGTAGCAAACTCATCGAGTATGTCCTCTGCATCGTAAGCCAAGTCTCGGAGATCATCCAGCCACAGCTTCACAGCCATGTCAGTCAGCTGCTTCTCCTCTGCATCGATCAGAACTGCCTCAATTGTCTTGAGTGTTTCCTCCCACTTTTTCAGCTTTGATTGGACACCCTCTAGGCTGGCTAACTTCAGCAACTCAGGGGACATTAATCTTTCGAACAACACCTGAAGAAAGGCAGAAAGAAAGAGCTCCGCCACAAGCATGGCTTCTTTTTTTTTTTTTTTTTGGAGGGGGGGGGGGGGTGTAAGTCAAAAAAGAGATAGAAAATTAGAAGAATTCAGAGGGGTTATCACACAAAAGAGAAGAATGAAAGCAATAAGCGAGGGAGACTGAGACTTCAATATTTGCAAAAGAAAGGTTATCAGAAACAGTGAAATGGATTTGATACGTTTTTGCAAGAATAATGATGTATGCACATCCATTAGTACAATATTTATAATTAACCTTAACCCATATAATTTTGAAGGACAATTCTGTTACCACTTAAATTTTTTTTAATAAATATAAGTAATTTTGCAAAATGATAATATTTAAGATTCTTATAATTGAGTACTAACTTAATTCTTAATATGTCACTCATGTAATATTTATTCTACTATGTAATTAATGAATAGCACATCAATTAGAATGAAACTCAAATATTGAATCTCTATTATTACCCTTTTGCCTTTGCAAAATGGCATCACTAGACAGCATCTTATTTTTCAATAAATTTTCATTCTTAATTCTTAGTCAACATCTTTAAAAAAATTATTAAGACTCATTTTAAATATTATTATTGTAACTTAACAGTTGCTCGAAAACACAGTGTCTTAGACACCAATCTACATAGCCATCATTGGGGACAAAAGAATTCTTATTATTAAAAATTTACGACTGTCTTTTTTGGAAAAAAAATATGAAGTTAAAAAAAAAAAAAAAGTTATTTAGTGCTTGCGTTAAGTAATGCGCTTAGCACTCTTGTATGAACAATTCGTCTTGATTGGAGCAGGTTCTTGGAAATCAATGGAATTAAAAATTTTCTTGTTATAGGAATGATGTGGACTACTGGACTCCAGCATGGTCTAAAACGACGGCCCATTGGAGCATTTTTTTTGTTTTGCTTTTTATTATTTTTTGTTTTAAAAAAATGAAAAAGAAAATTGGGAAAGGGTAGAGACGTTTCCCACGGGCCCACACGTTTTCTAAACTCATCCATTCCACAAGATAATTATAATAAATTTATAATATTTTGACAAATCTACAGTTTCAACTTTTTAAAACGTTCGCGATGCTTCTTTTTTCAATTTGGAAAAATATTACGTGTGGATAAAAGGTATACTTATTAAAAGGTAATTTTGGCATTCAGATATATTTTAAATTAGGGTGTTATGGATTATATAAAAAGTGGGGTTATTTAAATCTGGGTAAAATTATATCAGAATCATGACAGATTACGCTTATTTTCAACTGATCCACAACAGACAATTACATTAACCTGGATTTGATACCGAAGAACTACAGAATATACTACAACATAAAATTTTTAAATTTGTCAAATTCCTATCTATATCTATTTTTAAAAAATAAATTTATTATCTTAATATTTGTTAATTTTGTATTTAGTAAAAATTAATTTGTTGATGTTCATCAACTTTCACAACTGATAAAAATTTGTTGACGTCCATTTTAAAATAGTGAATATTGTTTCTCCTAGTTAGTGATACCAATTATTTATAATTGGAAAAATATATCTAAATGAATTGATGACAATTTGTGAAATTAACAAGAGGAAGAGAACAAATAGTTAATAAAGTAATTTTTTTTAAAATTATTTAGATAATACAATTTTTAATTAAAAAGAAGATGTTAGAGAGAAAATTAATGGGTTCACGGTGCATTTGAGAGTGAGATGTTGTACTTTTTAAAAAGCTGCTGTAAAATAAAAGTTATAGATGTAGAGTAGATGATGATGGCATTTAGTAAAAATGCTATAACTTTTAAGCTGCAGCTATTGATGGTGTTTGATAAATTTTAATGGCGGTAGAGTGGATGAATATTTGTAAAAATTAATTTTATTATTTTTAATTGTTAACAAATCAAATTATTTTTCATACTTCAAAGAATTATATTGACATAAAATTACGATTTATTACTTTACAAATTAAATTAATATTATTTAAATCAATTTATTTTTCTGCACAAGTTGTTATAAATAATTTTAAAAAAAAATAATTAAAAAATGAAAATAAATAAATTATGGTTTTAAATGTTGATGGAAGAAATAAATTATACCAAATACGTTTAATAAAGATCATAGCACATAATAAAATTAAAATGTAATTAATTACAAAAATCGTATAAATATTTCTATTGTAGTGCCTCCTTTAAACTCGCACAATGCCATCTCTCAGGATTATTATATCTTGAGCTGTGCTATCAATTGTATCATAACTTTCTTTATGAGATGCAATATTGCTTCTATGTTCGCTTATTATGCCTCATCTGTTGTTTCATCAAAACGATCATGATTTTGTGAATATCTTTTGATGTAATTATGTAAGGGTATGGTAGCAATAACTATCTTCACCTACTTCTTGAGTGGGGTACCCTGGCATAACATGTTAAAGCACCTACTTACACTTCCATCAAGTATTTCTACCAACGATTTATGCCCTGTTTGGGTAGAATTCATACAAGGCTCCTTATGGATAAATGTCAAATAATAATGATGCATCAAAACAACTATTACACAAACAAGCTGATCAAACTCCTCTTCATCATTGTCCATATTCTTAGATTGAATTTTATAACCGATTGTCTAAAACTATAATGAGATAATTCAAACTACAAGCTGGTCAAATTCAGACTCCTTCACGCTCAAAGAAGATTTATGATTGGCAAAAATCTTTTGAATTTCATTCTGCATTGTTCACAAAAAAAAAAACAAGAGAGGGGAATAATGAAATAATTGCACAAGTAATTGGGTTCATTTTTGAAATATGAAACGCCATTCAATAAAAGAGTAAAATATATATATATATATGAAAACACATGGGTACGAGTTGGGTGAAAACCACAGCGGTGTTTTTACCGTGTGAGTTTTGCAATTTTACTAGTGAATTGAATTATGCAGCATTGAATTTTCATAAGGCATGAGATTCTATTGCCAATTTTTATAAGTTCCAGTTTCACTAAGTTTATTGGTTGAACACTGTTAGCTTCTTTTTTCTTTTGTGAGAGAGAAAGCGGTGGTATACTGGAGAGTAGATAAAAAAAGGAGTAATGTAGCGCTGCATACAATTAATTGTCATTTAACAACAACAATAATAATAATTGTTACACTAGTTAATGAAATGATGAATAACTACGATTGTAAATTCTGAGAATATACCCTTTCACTTTCCTGAACTCTTTCAAAGAAATTCATACATCAACACAAACAGTTTGATTTGAAGAAATTGATCTACTCTTTCAAAGAAATCCATGCACTACAGGAGAAAAATATGTCTGCTTGCGCATGTGGGTTTTGTGAAGGAGATTATACGCCAAAAGCTAGAGCTTGCTGGGAAGGTCAAGACTTAATTTTAGAAGATATATTAACAATCATTTCAATGCTCTTATACGGAAACTATAAGAATTTTGTGCGTGTTTTGCCGCCGGAGGGGGGGGGGGGGGTGCGGGTTTGGTGGGAAGAAGAAGCTTTTATTTTTCCACAAGCAAATAGTATTTAGGTAAAAAAGTTTCTATATCCCTAAATTTGTTGTATAATTATATTTATGTAGTTTCTTAGTGTTAATTCCTTACACATTTAATATGGAGTGAAAATACATATTTTTTAAAAATTTTCTGATTCACTTTAAAGCTCTTATTTTTCAGTAATTTTCTTGCTTAATTTTCAGTTAACATCCTAAAAAATTTATTTTAAATATTATTATGGCTCCTTACCTAACTTAAAATTTCAAATTAAACAATTGCTCGAAGACACGGTGTCTTAAACACCAATCTACATGGCTATCATTGGGGACAAAAGATTCTTATTATTAAAAATTTACGAATCTGTTTTTGAAAAAAAAAAATTGAAGGTAAAAAAAAAAGTTGCTTAGCACTTGTGTAAGTAATGCGCTTAACACTCTTATATATAAACAATTTGTCATGATTGGAGCAGGTTATTGGAAATCAATGGAATTAAAAAATTTCTTGTCATAGGAATCATGTGGACTCCAGCCTGGTCTAAAACGACGGCCCTTGCAGCTTTTTTTTTTTTTTTTTGTGGCTTTTTATTACTTTTTGTTTAAAAAGGTGAAAAAGAAAATTGGAAAAGGGTAGTGACATTTTCCGCGGGCCCACACTTTTTCTAAACTCATCCATTCCATAAAAAAATTGTATTAAATTTATTAAAACGATTGCGATGCTTCTTTTTTCAATTTGGAAAAATATTACGTGTGAATAAAAGGTATACATTGAAGAAATTTGTTATTAAAAGGGTAATTTTGGCATTTAGATATATTTTAAACTGGGGTGTTATATATTGTACAAAAGGGTAGGGTTATTTATACCCACCAAATTTATCTCTATATTATTATTTTTACAATGCGTTATTTTGATATTCATTAACTTTTATGTTTGGTAAAAATTAATTTTTTTTTATGTTCATTAACTTTTATGATTGATAAAATTTGTTAATATTCATTTTTAAATAGTGATTTTTATTCGTCTCAATTAGTAATACTAATTATTTATAATTAAAATAATATATTTAAATGAATTGATAAGAATTTATGAAATTAAAAAGAATAAGAGATGAAAGATTTAATTAAGTAATTTTTTTAAAATTATTTAGATAATAAATATTTTCAATTAAAAAGAAAATGTAGAGAAAAAAACTAATGGTTTCAAGTAACCACATTCTATATATAAAAAAAAAGGCAAAAATATTTATTACCCATTCCCTTTAACCTTGATATAAATCTCATAACCCTCATATGATTATTTAGTTTTCTTATCATAGCCCCGCCATGTTTATATAAATTTTCATTATTGCTCCTTGCAGGTTTTATGTAATTGCTCGCTAAAGTTTACATTTCCTCCGTTATGTAACCCTTTCAAACCAAAATCCTAATACTGCTTCTTCTTGTAACTTGCATGTACTCCATACCCAAAGGCTTACACAATCTTAGCCATCTTCATTGTGTTAATATAGAACACTGTCAAAATCTTGCTTCTTTCCCAGAGGATTTGCTTCCCGGCACCATCATAGAATTTTCAGTCCAAAACTGTGCTAAGCTCTAAGGCCTACGAGTCGGCACGTTCAATTCTCTTCAAGATTTACTCCTGTGGCAATGTCCGGGCATTCAATTCTTCCCAGAAGAGGGGTTTATCCACCAACCTAAGATACCTTGGAATTTCTGGTGATAACATTTTGTCCTAGGAATTAAAGGATTAATAACATTTTACTGGCAAGATTTTTGAAAAATAATTTTCCATTATTTGTTCGGGACCAAGTTATCAGGTTTTTTTCTTATGTACTGAATCTATATAACTCATTGCAATGTTATACGGCAGCCACGCACTGCACACATCCTGGTCTGCCATGTCACATTTGAGTCTTCAATGGCAGGGTATCTGTCCGGCAGCTCATGCTTATGTCAGCATCGTCAAAGAATGAATGTAGATGCTGATTTTCATATTTTCAGAAAGGGAAAAGGGCTGCTTATTTTAGCTTGCCTTGATTGCAATTTTCAGATGTACACAGTTAATTCTGTGATTCTAGGCCCATAAAGATTAGTGCTGTTATTTGTTGAGGCAAGGCTCAATACGATGCTTCTAATCTTTTTTTTTTTTTTTAATTCTTATTCAAAGCGATAAAAGATTATTTTTCTTTCAAAGAAATAGAAATTGCCTTCCGATGCTTATATAGTTTTTGGTCTCCCAGCATCTTATTGTAATTAATGCTGTAGTAAAAATCAAGCAATAGCCTGTTTGTTTCATATTTTTCATCTATGTATGCTTAAATGTTTCTGATTTTTATAAAACCAGAAATAACTTTTTTTATTTTTTTTTCTTATAAAGATGGAAGATACCACCAGTTAATCGTACGATGAGCTTCTAAATGTATTTCACAAGTACCTGTTGAAACAGTGGATGGTAGCGCAATTCACATATTCTTGCTGATTTCCTAAAGCTTGCAGTAACAAACCTCTTAATCTATGCTGCTCTACTTTTTGGATGAATGTTAGGATATTTGAAATAAACTGCATTTCAGAGAGTTAGCGATACTCAATGATGCGAATTAACACTCGTATCATCTATGGGTTGTGTGCATCCTTCCAACAACAGCCTTATGAAGAGATTGGCTTTTGGACGTTCTTACTGTTTCAGACTGGTATCTGTTATTAGCCTACCACCACTCTTATATTATTATGTCAGTGTGCTGAGATATGCTTTGTGGGCGCTTGTTTTTTCCCCTCCTCTTTGTCGTGCTCAAAAAGTAAAGACTCATAGTTTTTCGCCTTCTCGATGGGTTTGATTAAAAGCCAAATCGATGGTGCTTAAAGGAAAATCCAGGCCTTACAGCAAATGGGGTATTTTTTTAGATCATGCAAGTAAATTCTTTTGGGTGGATTTCAGCAATCTTTAGGCCTTCAATATAGTTTACTATATGGAAATTATGGGAGTGCTTGATTTAATCACCAAAGCAGCCTTTGGTCAAAGGACTGATGAATCTTTGGCCCTAGCTAGTTTGTTAATGAATTTTAGATTTTCTCAAGCTTTAGAAAAACTAATGTTGTAGAGAAGATTTTTTTGGCCAATATTCGTCTTCTTCTTGCTGATTTCACTTAATTAGAAGAGCATCCTGATGCTATCGTAGACTCCTAAATGATTAAAATGATTTTTCTTGAGTAGTTTTAATTAATTGTTATTTTATTTATTTATTTATTATTATTATGTTCTCTTTGATATCCGGACAGAAATCAGGGCATGAATTTTGTGATGAGTTTTGGGACTTTGAGAGAAATTAAAGGAAATGGGACATAAACGATCGTGAAACTAAGTTCAATTTATTTACCAGTTCAACTTCAATAGACAAGTGCTGATATTATATGAAATCTGTAATTTGTAGCTTCTTCCCCCCTCCCTCTCTTAAATGCTTAGTTGTGTCAGATTCTACAAATTGTAATTGCTTTTAAAGCTTTTGAGTTCACATATCCTTGATTTCTCGAGTTACTTTGTTGACGGGGATTTCACTAAACTTTTTTTGTTTTTGACAAAATGCGCATCAATAGAAAATTACTCTATAACACTGATGGTACAAACAATTAATTAAACCTAACCTATGCTATAAAAATCATTTTAACTATGAAGGAGTTTGTTGATAGCATGAGCATCAGAATGCTCTGCTCATTAACTGCAATCAGTGCAAATCAGCAAATGAATCTGCAATAGCATCAGTTTCATACATCTATTAAGGCTTGAGAAATCTGAAGTTCAATGAAGAAATCTTGGGGCAAAAGTTCAACAATCTACTCAAAGGATGACAATCAGCAGGAAGTCTCATTGATGCCGATGATTTAATCACCCCCATAGTTTCTGTATAACAAACTGTATTGTGGACTAAAGACTGCTAAAAGCCACCCAAAGAAATTTATCAGTATGATCTTGGAAAACTGCCCTCGCTGCAAGTGCAAGACCAGGATTTCCTTTCAAATTAGCACTAATCGAATCCACAGAGGAGACCATCACAAACCCTGCCTCAACAGCTGATATAAATCACATCAAACTAGATTTCATGCTTATAGGATTGCCTAGTGATAAAACTACCGTGGCCGTAGATACCAGTCGAAAAGCCAGTCACTCACACAACCAGCACACTTCGTATCATTGAGTATTCCAACCCTTGGAATCTCTGTTTCATTTAACAGTCCTGAGATTCATCCAAACCATACAGAAAAACAGATTAAATGGATATTGTATCCAAGAAAGAAGAAAATGATGCTTGGAAAATATAACCCAAGTCAAGTTTAGGTTAGGAAACAAGGTTAATCACTCACCACAAGCTTGAGCAAATCAGCAAGTAACCAATGTTTTGGCAGATAATTCTTGCTCAATAAGGATATGCAGATGATTCAGACGCTCTTTGCATGGTTGATTGGTGATTACAGTTTAATTATCAGCTCCAGATATCTCTCGGTATCTTCCATCTCAATAAGAATGAACAGAAATTTTTTCTGGCATTGTCAAATTCTAGTTAATACCACCAGCACCTCTGATTAGAAAGCGAACAGCAGTTCCTTTTGGCTTTGCTTGCATGAGACTCATAGCTCTTGGACCTAAGAGGCATCTTTGAAACTTTTACAGCGGAATTAAATTACAATAAGATGCTTGGGACACCAAAAATGTCCAAGCACCAGAAGGCAAATTCTATTTTTATCTTTAAAGAAAAATACCTTTCTTATAGCATATTGAAAATAGAGAAGAATAAAACAAAATCTATGAGAACAAAATGAACCTTGCACCTTAACAACTGATAAAACAATAGCCAAAAAGAAATAAAAAAAAAAAATAACAAAAGTTCATAAACCACACATCAAAATAACCAATAAGAGGGAATTCATTATGAATCAAATAAAAGCAAAGCAATAATTTCCATGGGCTGCGAATCAAAATATTAATTGTTAATCTAATTATTGATTATTCCAATCGAAGCTAACCAAAATATCAGTGGTCCTATTACCTTCTTTGAAAGTATGAGAAATCAGTGACCGAATTCCTTTCTTAGCGATGCTGACACCTGCATGAGCACCCAAAACACCCTGCCATTGAAGACTCGCATATCAGATCAAAATGTGAATTAAATTGCAATGAGTGATATAGATCCAGAGCATAATAAGAACATGATAACATATTCCAGAACACAAACTGAATTATTTTTCAAATTCCTTGAAAGTAAAATGTTATTAATCTTTTAATTCCAAGCGTAACATGTAATTTGCAGTATACTTATTTGTCTTCATTCTGGAGTTTGGACTTACAGAGAGGTAGATGGCATTGCAACAAGATCCTGTGAGCTTTTCAACTTTCAGCCGCAACTTCAGTCCCTTGACCAGCTTGTCCACTGCCATCCTCCAAGTATCACCTTTCATGAGCTTCAGAATGTATGGATAAGCTGACCAGCTTCACTGTAATTTTCATTTGCACATTGACATACTGTAAAAATTCAGCCTGATTGTCCTCCAGATAATACAACAAGATAAGCTGACTTGCGACTAAGCCAGTTTGTGCAGATTATTGCTGCATTCAACAGAAAATTTGTCTCATTGAATGGCTGATTGGTGGTTCAATTTAATTAGCAGCTGCAGACATGTAGATAGTATCAGGTATTAGCATCTCCCGTCTCTATAAGAAAAAACAAAAAGTTATTTTTGGTCTTATCAAATTCAGTGACATTTATGGTTGAAAAAAACAGAAACAAAAGAGCTATTGCTACATCCTTTATTAAATAAACCTGCCATTTTCACTACAGCATTAAATTACAATAAGATACTGTGAGTTGTAAAAGAAATGGAAGGAAAATTCTTATTCTTTTTTTAAGGGAAGCACTTTTTAATAGCCTTTAATAAGAAAAAGAAGAACGAAAAAAAAAAATTCTTAGTAAACTAATGAGGCTTACTCTTAAACAATTGATAGAGAAAACCAGAAAACCAGAGCTAAAACTTTAAAAGAAAACCAAACTAACTCAAGGTCATCAACCATATCTCTAAACAGCCAATAATAAGTCAGTCATTATCAATCAAATAAAAACCAAAACACTAATTCTCTGAACCAATGTTGTAAGTCTAAATTCTGCAACGTGCAATCCAAGGTTAGCCAAAACATGAGCAGCACTATTACCTTCTTGGAAAGTATGACAAATCAGAAACTGAATTCATTCCTTGGCGAATTCAACACCACCATGAGCCGTCTGACGGCAACACTTCTTGAAGACTCATATGGCGGATCAAGATAGCAAAAAGCAGATACTGAGATCTGAACACGTAAACTGAAAGTTATTTTTCAAAAGTCTTACAAGTTAAAATGTTACATCTCGTGAGTTACTAATCATTTAATCTTTTGGGTAACATGTAATTTATAGTTTACTTGTATTCACTCATTCTGGAGATAGGACTTACAGAGAGGTAAGTTGATATTGCAACAAGATCCTGTGATAGCTCTGCTGCAACAGAAGTGCCTTCAACAGATTATCCAACCACCATCCTCAATGTATTACCTTCCATTAAACTCGGCAAAAATCGAAGAGCAAGAATTTCATTTTTACATTGAAATAATTGTCAAATGAATAAACAGCCTGATAATTGTCAAATGAATATACAGCTTGATTGTCGTCTTGATAGTCATATCACTCGGGCTACCTTGTGATGAAAGCCAGTTTTGTGCTAATCAATGCTGCATTCAGCCAAAAATCTGCACATCAACATTCCAGCAATTACTGTTAATATAGAGGATAACAGAAAATGAAACTGATTTCTGGAAAATATTTCAATGAATTTATAACAGTAATCTGAATTGTTCAAGGGATAGAAGTTGACATGCCTGGCATATAATATAAGATTGGAGAGAGCATTTTCTGGTTCTATGCTCTTCTTTTGTTTTGAAGATCAAAATAGACCTTATGCTTCCTCTGATGGATCGCGAATGAATTTTTCATCTATCAAAGGGTAAGGAATGCAGGCTATCTTTGGCCACTCTCGTCCTTTGCCCTTTTTGCATTTGTTTTCCAATAAAGGACAACCTCGAATTTCTAGAGACAAAAGAGAGGATGGAAAGCCCGCCTCTGGGAAGGAAGTGAAATTTGGGCAAGAGATGACACTTAAATGCTCAAGAGATACGAGGTACTGAAAACCCTTGGAAGATAGGCGTTCCAATTTTGGGAAATCTGAAATTCCAATGCTGGTCAGTGTGGTGGGCAATATCACTCCCTTCTCTACCTCAGGAAAAGACACAGCATCTGAGCATCCATGAATGCTGAGTTCCCTAAGAGATGTCAACTTGTGAAAGCCCCACTTGACGAGTGGCTTATACATATTATCACCCGAAATTCCAACGGACGTTAGGTTGGTGGATAAACCCTCTTCCGGAAAGAATACAATGCCTGGGCATTTCTTTAGGAATAATCGTTGAAGAGAGCTGAGTTTGCCGGTTGGTAGTGGGGCTTTAAGTTTATCACAGTCTTCGATTGAAACGCCTACGAGATTGCTGGGAAGCGCATCTTCTGGGAGAGAAGCTAGATTATGACAACGTACGATACGTATCTCATGAAGATGGCTAAGATTGCTCAACCCTTTTGGTAACGATTTAAGACTATCACAACCCAATATCAGAATAGATCTAAGACATGCATCATCATGGAATCTCTCGGCTAGATACTCTATATTTGAACAACTAAAAATTGTCAGCTCTTCGACCGCCACAGGTAATTGGCATTCTGATGTCAGCACCTTGAAATTGTCACAATTCTTAATATCAAAGCGTTTGAGTGTGACGGGTAACCGGCCTCCGCATAAGCAAGTGAGCGATGGGCAGTTGAAGACGGATAAGCTCTCAAGGTCAAGATACGTGCCGCTGCTGCTCTTGATGTTTTTCTCCAGCACCGAAGAAGAAGTACAGCTATTTTCTCTATCATCCAACACACTCTGCAGTGTCTTACAATCTTCTACTTCAATTGCTTTCAGAGATGAAGGTAGATGCTCTCTTGCAATGGATGTTAAAGAATGACATCCTTTGATTCGCAAGACTTTAAGTTGTGCATTGTTGTGTATCACTCCATCAGTTAAGGATGTTAGAGCATTGCAATGTTCGATGGTAATTTCACTCAAACTAGAAAGAAAGCAGATGTTCCGAAGCGAAACAAGAGTTGGACAATTCCCGATAAGCAGGTCTTTTAGGCAGGTGAAGCTGTGCAGCCCTTGTAGTGGCTTCCCCAGACGAATCTCATTTGCAAACCCTTCACAACCAACAATCTTCAGTTGTTCTACTTTCTGAAACTTTTGACTCGACCAATTTTCGAACACTGAAATATTGCAAAGAGTCATTTTGTTCGGTGACTTGGACTCAGATGGACCATCGCACACCAACCTTTTGCATCCATCAATTTCCATTGTGCAGAGAGCTGGAAGGCTTGGTAATGATACCGCCAACTGCATGCATCCAGCAATCACAATTTCCTCCAAAGAAGGAAGATGGTTAGGTAATCGTCCAGAGAGCTTGGGGCATTTTTTAATGGAAAGCTTTCGGAGACGAGGGAATGCCTGAACATGCTCATCATTGTCTCTGTTAGGTTCCCAGTGCTCCCATTCCTGCAAATCCTCAAAATATAAAGTCTGCAATGATTGAAAAGGTTTTGAGCAACCTTCCCCATAAATCTCCGAACCTATGCTTTTTAATGCCGACATGTCTCGGATGGTGAGATCTTTTAGTGAGCTCAATTGTCCCAGCGGGGGCAAGGATGTGATGCTTATGCAACTTTCCAATATTAGAACCGCAACATCGGAAAATGATGGATCCCCTACCCAAGATGGGAACCTTGTACCACCGTAAGAATCGATTGCAAGCTTTTTAATTTTACTGTGAGGCTTCAGCATGTCGAGAATATTCTTTTCTCTGACCTCATCTACTGAGTCGCCATCGCGCCGTGCCGCCCATTTTAACTTCAAGTCTTCTAGGTCTTCCTTCACTCTTAACATAGCCTCATTTGCTTCTTGTGAATCGATGACATTCTCTAGTCCAGAAATGGAGAGTTTTCCTCGAAGAAACTTCCAATTCTTCAAATCTCTCAAAGCACAGCCGCTATCCTTGCCAACAATGAAATTAGTCAAAGTCCGAAGGCGTTTTAACTCCTTCATTCCTAATGGTAACTCACGTAACCGATATGCACTTTCAATATCAAGATGATGTAAATTAACCAAATTTCCGATACTTGATGGCAACTTCAAGAGAAACCAGCAATTACTCAAGATCAAAATTTCTAAATTGAAAAGTGAGGTGATTGCCTTAGGTAAACATTGGATCCAACTGTTAGAGAAGTTGAGATACCGTAGATGTTTTAAACATCCAATTGATACGGGAACCTCAGTTATAAGGTATCTTCCCAAAGATAACACCCTCAACTTTTTACACTTCGGTAGCAAATCAGATAAAACCATGGGACTTATGTGGCGAAAATAAAATGAACCTTCTTCCACGGATATTGGCAAGAATGTCCTCAAATTCTCAACTTTGTCGAGAACTTTAAATTTATCCATCCCATGAAAAGGACCATTGCTGATGTACGAAGAATGACGAACCTTTTCAAATGCTTTTGACTGTCTATCCACCGAAAATTGATCGTCCAATCTAAACCATGTCTCACCAGAAGCCCATTGAGCCAAATCATGTACAAGGTCATGCATCACATATTTAGATTCGCTGTTACTTGATTTTTGGAACATGGATCTTGACAAGAGATCATGAAAATACTTACTGCCCAAATCTTCTAGTTCTTTACTGTCTTCAGATTGTTGAATTAGACCTTCTGCTATCCATAAAAGAACTAGTTCCTCCTCTTTGAATTCATAATCCTTCGGCAAAATTGCACAATAGGCAAAACATCTTTTTAAATGCGAAGGCAGATGGTGATAGCTTAACTTCAAAACAGAGGGAATCTCAGTTTTATCCTGTAAGTTCCAAATTTTACTGTCCAATATAGCTCTCCACTCATCAACTCTCTCCTTAGATCGAAGAAGACCACCAAGAGCCCTAGCTGCCAGAGGTAGACCTTTGCATTTCTCAACAACCCTTTGACGAGCTGACTCGAAGTTTCCATGCGTGCCAGCATCTCTACCCTCAAATGCATGATTTACGAACACCGACCAGCAGTCATCATCAGACAGAAGCTTCAGCTCCAGCTCATAATTTTTACCAGATCCCATTCTTGAGGCGACATCCATGCTGCGAGTGGTCACAATTATCCTGCTGCCGGGTGCTCCAGCCATGAAGGGAGACTTTAGAGCTTGCCACAAGTCATATCTCTCGCTCCAAACATCATCCAAGACAATCAAAAACTTCTTCTTAAACACAGCTTCCTTCAGCTTAAGCTGCACCGAATTCAAATCCTTCAGATCACAAGGGGAGAGTGTGATCGACTCCAGAATAGCCTTGGAGATCCTGAGAACATCAAAGTCATGAGAAACACAAACCCAAGCTTTGGGTTCGAAAGCTTCCGTTAACTTGTCGTTGTACACCTCCTGAGCAAGTGTTGTTTTCCCGATACCTCCCATACCCACAAGGGGTATTACTCGAAAGTTGGCAGCATCACTCGGATCATTCTCTAACACCATATCAAGTATCCTCGCCTTGTCTTCATCTCTCCCATAAACAGCAGGTTCGCTTGTTAAGCAAGTGGTGGGCGGTCTTTGCCTTACTGCAGCAGCATGCGGTGACCCTCCAGCAATCTTTTCCAATTGAAGAACATCTGTCCTTTTACGGAGTTCTTCAAGCCGGCTACTGATTTCTTTAATCTTAGGCCTCATGCTAATACCGGACATAACACTACTTGCACCAGAGGAAACACCTTGGATGAGGCTGCGAACCCTGCTAGAGCTGGCTTCACGTTTCTTCAACAATCTCAGCCCGGCTTCAGTAGCAAACTCATCGAGTACGTCCTCTGCATCGTAAGCCAAGTCTCGGAGATCATCCAGCCACAGCTTCACAGCCCTGTCAGTGAGCTGCTTCTCCTCTGCATCGATCAGCACTGCCTCAATTGTCTTGAGTATTTCCTCCCACTTTTTCAGCTTTGAACGGACACCCTCTTGGCCGGCTAACTTCAGCAACTCCGGGGACAGTAATCTTTCGAACAGCACCTGAAGAAAGGCAGAAAGAAAGAGCTCCGCCACAGGCATGGCTTCTTTTTTTTGGTTTGGGCTTTTGTAAGTCAAAAAAGAGATAGAAAATCAGAAGAATTCAGACGGGTTATCACACAAAAGAGAATAATGAAAGCAATGAGCAAGGGAGACTGAGACTTCAATATTTGCAAAAGAAAGGTTATCAGAATCCAGAAACAGTAAAATGGTTTTGAACTGTATTTTTTACGAATAATCGAGGTATGTACATCGTTAGTACAATTTTTATGATAGACCAAAAAAACAAAAATTATCTCGCCGAAATTTTCTTTTATCTTATAATTTTTTTTCTATTTTGTAGTGATGGTGTATTAATTATAATACTAACTGTAGCAAATATGTTGTTATTGATTTTTTTTAATTAATTTTTCATTTAATGGTAGCATGTATAATTTTAAGTATGCATAATTTTAACTTGTTGTTTTCATTATTTTTCTAATTAACCATAAGCCATACAATTTTAAGGATGATTCTATTACCGTTTAAAAAAATTCTGAATTAAATATTAGTAATTTTACAAAATAATAATATTTGATAGTGTCACTCATGTATTGCTTATCATTTATTACTTTATTATATTATCTAATTAATGAATTTCATATGAATTAGGACTTAATTGGGACTCAAATATTGAATCTCTACTATTATCCTTTGCAAAATGTCATCACTAGACAATTACCAATAATCTATAAAGTTAAATTAAAAATTTAAAAGCTTAACTCTAAGCATCAAATCAATGTCATTAAAACATTCAAAGCAACTTCATGCCATACTAATATTTTTATAAATAAATACATAATTGTTTAGTTCATTTTTTAAAAAAATAATGATATGCAATGAAAATCTACTTATATTTCTACCCTATTAGTATTCATGAATATATCTATCTTACTCATTTTCGTAAGATATAGCAACATGTATGTGTGTGTGTATATACGGTACCCCACTCCTATCATCCCATATTAAATATTTCTGCTTGAACCCTTAAACCTTGATATCAATCTGTCTTTAAGCCTTGTTTCTAATATTATTATAAGATCTTTACTTCTAACTTTAAATTTTTAGGTCTAACAAATTTATTATGTAATTTATTTATATAATTTCTTAGTGCCTATTCCTTACACATTTAATATAAAATAAAAATACATATTTTTTTAATTTTTTGGTTCACTTTAAAGCTCTTATTTTTCAACGAATTCCTTTCTTAATTCTTAAGTCAGCATCTTAAAAAATTTATTAAAACTTATTAAATATTATTATTATTCTTTACCTAATTTAGACACAAATCTATAGCTATTATGGGGACAAAAGATTCTCGTTATTGAAAATTTACGACTCTCTTTTTCGAAGGGAAAAAAAAAAAAAAAAAAAGTTATTTGGCACCTGTGTAAGTAATGCGCTTAACACTCTTATATATAAACAATTTGTCATGATTGGAGCAGGTTCTTGGAAATCAATGGATTTAAAATTTTTCTTGTTATAGGAATCATGTGGACTCCAGCACGGTCTAAAATGACGGCCCTTGCAGCTTTTTTTTTATTACTTTTTATTTAAAAAAAGAAAAAGAAAATTGAGAAAGAGTAGTGATATTCTCCAGCAGCCCACACTTTTTCTAAACGGGTAATTTTTAAAAGCCTCCCCTGAGGTTTGGATTTGTTACAAGTAGATGGCGAAAATTTATTTATTTGTAAAAAATTCCTTACGTTTTTGCTCTGTTTGGTTGCCGTTTGGGTAGTTGTGGGCATTGTTGACATTTTGCAATAAAACAAATCTTTTGCAACTTTCGTTGCCTTGAGAACAATAGCTAGTCATTTCAGTTACTGATGTTCTGACACAAATAAAATCCAAACTTGCAAAAAAATATTTGGTTTCGTTTCAAACAATGCATCTCTTTGATATCATTTTTTTTAATAATCTGAAAAACGAAAGCAAAAACAAATATGACCACCACCATCATCGTATAAAACCCTGGATACAAAGACGATTTCTGATCATCACAGAGGATTACCGAATTGATGAGCAGCAGCACAAACCACAAGCATGAACCACTAGTCCACGATGTATCGCAGTGAGTTTCGCCGACGACCCACAAGCACGAACATCTATGTCAAAGCAAATTAGAGGTGAGTTGTTTGAAAACACACTCTTATCTACTTTTTATTTGTAGATAACTCAAAAAGATATTGTGATTTATATACATGGCTTAGGTAAAATCAGAATTGAAATTAGAAAAATTTGGCTCAGTAATAACAGTAAAACAAGGCAAAATTTGTTTGATCTATATATAACATTTGTTGCATACGGTCGTGGACTTACAATGGTTAAGCCTTAGAGTTTACAGCTTATAGGAGAATTGGTTTTTGGTTTAATATTTGTGGAAGGAATAATAAGAATCAAGCTATTTGACACCGGACACTTGATTAATGTAAGAAATTCTACTCAAAACTGAAAAGTCTGCACTTAACTGATCATAACTTACTATAGATAACTCCAAATTTATATTAGTAAAATTCATTGGAAAGCTAATAGAAATATCTTTCCAATGATGTATGGCTCAAAAATTAATTCGATCTCATGCAGTACAGTTTAATTTCCAAAGATGACCCTTCTGCACAGAAATTCTGCTCACTTGATTAATATAAGAAATTCTACTCAAAACTGAACAGTCTGCATTTAATTGATCATAACTTACTGTAGATAGCTCCAAATTTAGATTAGTCAAATTTAATGGAAAGCTAATAGAAATATCTTTCCAATGATGTATGGGTCGAAAATTAATTTGATCTCATGCAGTACAGTTTAATTCCCAAAGATGCCCCTTCTGCACAGAAATTCTGCTCACTTGATTAATGTAAGAAATTCTATTCAAAACTGAACAGTCTGTACTTAACTGATCATAACTTACTGTAGATAGCTCCAAATTTAGATTAGTAAAATTCATTGGAAAGATAACAGAAATATCTTTCCAATGATGTATGGCTCGAAAATTAATTCAATCTCATGCAGTACAGTTTAATTCCCAAAGATGCCCCTTCTGCACAGAAATTCTGCTCACTTGATTAATGTAATTCTGCTCACTTGATACCAATCTGGTGGTGCTTGCTGGGTTATCCATTGTAAAAATGGAAAAAATGAATGTATTTCTTGCCTGTTGTGTGAAGGTTGTATAGAGTGGCCAGAACTGATACTACTGCTATTGTACTAGTGCTGGATGGTTTCATTTGAAAAAAAAAAATTATTAAATCTAGCTTTTGCATGTGTGTTATATGTGATGATGATGAGAAATATTGTGTGTTTTCTGTGATGATGATGAGAAATGTTGTGAAGAATGACAACATTTAGAATATAAGGGAAGAAGAATGACATGTTGAGAAGCATAAATTGTTTCTGTGTGCTGTGCATAAGGCTTTAAATTGCTTTATAATCTTATAAATAGCAGGAGACTTGCAATATGATTGTTGGTTTGTAACGGTCATAATGCAACACCCTCTTTATTTTTTTTCAAGTTTTTAATTTTATTTTTCTTGTAGGAATTTTAAGGAAATATCAATAATTTAAAGAGGGTAAAATAGTTATAATCCTTACCTATGATATTGTAAATCTTTGAAATTAACAGGGATAAAATTGTCAAAAAATAGGGTTTGTCCTTTTTGCGCCAACAATTTCAGTTTTTTTTAGTTATGTCAGTTCAATATAGTCAACTAACGGTCAATGTAAAAATTAATTAATGATAGGAGATTTTTTATAAATAAATAGATTCTCGTCATCTATTTGCAATAAGCCCAAACTTCAGGGGAGGTTTTTAAAAATTACCCTTTCTAAACTCATTTGTTCCACAAAATAATTATAATAAATTTATATTATTAAAGGATGGTGATATTCAACTTTTTAAAAAGTTTGCGATGCTCCTTTTTTCAATTTGGAAAAATATTATGCATGAACAAAAAGGTATACATTGAAGAAATTTATTGTTAAAAGGTAATTTTGGTATTTAGATATATTTTAAATTGGGATGTTATCTATGAAATAAAAAGTGGGGCTATTTAAGCCTATTAAATTTCTCTTTATATCTATTTTAAAAAAATAAATTCATTATTTTGATATTCATTAACTTTTATATTTAGTAAAAATTAATATTTTGATGCTTTTTAACTTATAAGAATTTGTTGATGTTTATTTTTAAATGATAAATTGTGTTCCTCTTAGTTAATGATATTAATTTTTTATAGATAAAAGAATTTATCTAAATAAATTAATGGGAAATTATGAAATTAAAAAGAGGAAGAGAAGAAAGGGTTAATTAAGTAATTTTTAAAAATTATTTAAATAACAAAATTTTTAATTAATAAAAAATATAGGAAAAAAATTAACGGATTAAGTAGCCACATCACATATAAAAAAGGATAAAAATATTTCCTACCCATTCCCCTTTACCTTGACGTAAATTTCATATTAACCCCGTATAGTTATTTAGTTTTCTAGTTATAGCCCCACCGTGTTTATAAAAATTTCATTATTGCCCGCCACAAGTTTTATACTTTTATATAATTACCCGCTAAAGTTTATATTTCCACTATCATGTAACCCTTTCAAACCAAAATCCTAATACTGCTTCTTGTTGTAATTTGCACAAAAAAAAAAAAATTAAAAAAAAATCCTAATGGAATTTCAATCTCATTTGAATAAGCAATTCTCAAAGAAAAATAATTGAGTAAACATTGTTGATGCGAGATTCTGGTTGTCCTCTTTCTACAACCAGGGTCTCTGCTCGATCAACTCCACCACGATCAGGATCTCTTCTCGTAAGGCTTCTTCAAGTTCTGCGTCGAGTATGCTTGTTTCACCTCCGACGCTTAAGTCAGAAATGAAGGTTCTGGGAACGCTAGCCACAAATCTTATGGCTTTTCTGTAGTTTCTGTTCTCTAGAGCTTTCTTTATCTCTGTTATAATGTCAAAATTGCTAACCCTTTTACCTTCGTTGGCTACCTTTTTATAGGCCACCTCTGAACTCGGGCCTTCCCTCCATTCGCGCTCGTTATCCTCCCACCTCTCGAAAGTGGATGTCCCTTTTCCGTAGTCGTGGGTGGTTGCGTGACCTTGATTCTCGATTTGGAAACACGCCGCGCCGCTCCTCGACTTAACCCTTAGCAGGAATGTAGCAGGAATGGCTTTATGCTTCCAACAGGAGATTGGCCTCGTGGATGACGTGCTCGTGGATGAGCAGGATATTCCTGCTCCTGCTCCTCCGAATACCAGACTCTTACAAGATATACCTGCTCGAGGAACCCTATTACCCGCTGTCTGCTCATCACTACTGATCTTCGTCGAAGCATATCCCACAAACACCGGTCCCCCAGTTTCTGGTGTTGGGTAACGTAGTAAGCCGACAGTAGAAACTTGACAGTTCTTGCTTGCGCGGGATAGGAAAAAGGCTTCCAAGAGTCGTGTCGCATTTAATTGCGGACGAGGTGATGTGGCAGAAATCTACCCCTCTATTTGAATTTCAAACCAACGGTTACGAGACCCTCGGGATTTGGTGCTGTTAAATGCTGGCAACCCAAGAGTCCATTCTCCATTAGGAAAACCCAAAACCTCTCCCAAGGAAAATTCGTCCTTTACTCCGTCTCTGTCCCTGTCTCTCCGGCAAAGAAGTTCTGGCATAAAGGCCTCCATCCATGTCCTTCTCCGACTGAACCACTATTTCAGGTATTACTTTTATCTCCTCGGTCTCGGATAGCTGTAGATAATTTCTTTTCTCTTTGCTTTGCTTGGGTAGTAGTTGGTAGTGGTGTTCTGGTTATAGCTTAGGGAATGTCGAAAGGTAAAGAGAAGGTCATTGAGGTTGATGACGATGAGTTGGACTTCATGCCTAGTCTGCTCACCGATCCTGCTTTTGACCCCGGGATCCCATTAGAACCCATCAGACCTAGTGTTGGTACTAGCGCTAGGAGGATGTCCCCCCAAACAACCTCCTCGAGCGGAAATAGCGGTGAGGAGGGGTCTTCTGGCTCGGAAAACACCCTGAGTGAGGATCGAGGAGGTGATTCTGGTGAGGTGTCCCCATCAGGAACATCGCGACCAGAAGGGCGGAGTACAGTAGGAGGTAGAGCCCTATCGCGGGATTACGCTATTGATTACATGACGTGCACGACCACGTTTGACGAGCTCACTGACCTCCGGCTTAGGTATAGCATTCCTGGTGAAATACCTCTTAAGATCTCAGGAAAGAAGGATATCCCTAGCCGGCCTCCTAGGGGATACGTTACCCTGTTTCTAGAGAGCTTTAAGTATGGGTTGAGGTGTCCCTTGCAACCCTACTTTGCCCGGATACTTAACGGGCTAAATCTAGCTCTGTCACCGAACCCCGGTGGAGAGTACTCTGTCATTCATATTGTGGGATGTTGCCAAAGTGAGCCTTGATGAGGTGAAGCACTGTAAAAGACCCAAAGATGCGACTACTTCCAATCTAGTACCAAGACCAGGAAACCCATAACCTTCCTAATGGTGGTTTTGGGAATTGGAAGAAACAGTTCTTTTTTTCTTGGGGTCCTTGGGGTTAAGTTGCACAAATTGACGGGAATGATTATCGCGTCCCACCCAGTTTCGTGGTCCCAGATTGCATGCTCTCTTTAGATGTCTTGTATCCATAATTGTTCTCGCTATACTGGTTTGTATCTAACCAAGTGTCTGGTTTTGTTGCAGGTTCTTGGGGTGTTCACTTCCAACTCGACCATTTCGAGGGTGTACTAATTCTGCCGAGAGCTGATAACTACTTATAACTTGCTCGAGTCTTGTTTGGTGCCTCCCGGCCATAAGATGGAGGATGCTGTGATTGGGGCTTTGACTAGGAAATGTTCTCGACCTCCAACGACCAAGCGGGACCAGAATAAAGATGCTCCTACTGCAAAGCGGGTGAACATCGTGCAACATGTTGCTCCCTTGCAGACTCTACCTCCTCCTCCTGCCAAAGTCGGAGAGACTAGTGGAGCTGCCACTGATCCTGCTTCCTCTTCTCCTCCTGTCGGGCCTAGATCTCGTTTATCTGACAGCCGAGCAGAACACTTGGTCCCTTATCTCAACGAGCTATCTAAACTCGTGAGCAAGAAGGACCTGGAGGACTTTGATGGCTGCACCCTGGGTGAGCTGGTGGGGGCCATGCAGTATAGCGCTTTCCACCTCAGCTGCATGACCACTTACTATAAGGCCAAGGTTGGCCGTTATGACCGGAAGATGAAGGAGGACATTCAATCGGCGATGACCAGAGCCGATGCTGCCGAGAAGAAAGCAGGAGACTTGAATCTCGAGAATCTAAAGCTGATAGAGCAAGAATCTCTTGCTCAAGCAAAGGCCATTACTCTCGAGGAAGAGCTGACTAAGGTCAAGGAGGATCTGCAAAGGCAGAAGATTATGTACGAGGCTCAGCTCGAATCTCTCCGCGATTCCCACCGAGTTCAGGTCGAGAACTTGGAGAAGGAAGCCGACAACCAGTACGACCAGGGACTTCGGCATTCCTATCGTTGCATCATGGCCGTCCTCGGGAAGCAGCATCCTGATCTGAAGATGGATGACCTTGCAGCTGGTGTTGCTCAACACATGGACGAGGAGGCGGCAAAGGAGGATGCCGAAGGGGTGGAGCCAATCGTGGTTGAGGAGGAAAACTCTCCTCCTCGTGCAGTCCCTGCTAACGTTGGTGAGTACCCGACACCCCCTTCGCTGGACCACCAACGATCGATCCTCCGTCCTCCTGAACTTGTCTTGCGTTGTTAATTGCTTTTTGAACATTGTATGTAACAACATTGCAGACTTTTAAGGGCTTAATAAAATTGTTCTTATTTGCTTTCTCGCATTGGAATTTTAATTTATTTATCCATTTGGCTTCTGACCTCGTCACAGAGGAGGCCTTGAGAGTTGACGAGCTTTCTCATGCCTTAGATAATTTTCCCAGTGTTGGGGAGTCTGCTAGCCTTCACTTGGCCAAGATCCGGTATGCTTGGTCTCGCCAGCTTTGAGACTTGATGAGCCTTAGCATGCCTTAGTAAATTCTTGATGATTGGGATTACGCTGTGGTCGAAGCGAGATCCGCACGCTGGCTTCTCCGCCATAAATAGACTTTGAGACTTGGTGAGCCTTTGCATGCCTTAGATAATTTTTTGATGTTGGGGAGTCTGCTAGCCTTCACTTGGCCGAGCAGATCCCGGCATGCTTGGCTTCTGGTCTCGCCATAAACAGGCTTTGAGACTTGGTGAGCCTTAGCATGCCTTAGTAAATTCTTCAATGATTGGGATTCTGCGCGGTCGAGCGATCCCGCACGGTCTCGCCATAAACAGGCTTTGACATAAAATAAATAACAGCAGACACGAACAGAAATAACTTGAAAACATGGACAATTCTTACTGGAAATATTTCCTGAGGTGTGCTGCGTTCCATGGCGTTCACCTCGCCATCCGAAAGCGAACTTAAGCTCCGGGTCCAACTACCTATATGGCCCTCCTTTGGTCAAGTTCTCCCGAAGTCTTTCGTGTTCTGATTCACTCTCCTTAACACCCAATCTCCGACTTGAACATTTACCTTGGTTATAATCAAACCTTCTGTAAATGGTGATCGCTTGCTTTCTCTTTCCGTTAGCGATCTAGATTCAAACACATTCGCTGCTCCTTTCGTTGAAATGATCTCGTGGTTGTTCTATCTCGGTACCGCTTCATGTCCGAAGGCCAAGGCGAACGGTGTCTCCCCAGTTGCTGTTTTGTGGGTTGTCCTGTATGCCCATAGAACACCTGACAGCTCATCAACCCATGCACCCTTTTTTGCTCCAAGCCTGGTTTTCAAAAGCCTCTTGATGGTCTTGTTGGCTGCTTCTACTTGTCCATTAGATTGAGGGTGAGCAGGCGAGCAATACTTCAACTCTATCCCGAGGTTCTGGCAGAAATCCCTGAAGCTGTGATTATCGAACTGCCTGCCATTATCCGTTACCAAGGCATAAGGGATCCCGTATCGACAGACCAGGTTTCTCCACACAAAGTCTGTTGTTTTCTTCTCTGTGATCCTGCTAAGGGCTTCTACCTCTATCCACTTCGTGAAGTAGTCTATCGCAACTATTGCATGTGTTCGCCCTCGCAACGGCCGACGATCAATTCCCCATTGAGCAAATGGCCAGGGGGAGGCCATAGAGGTGAGCTTCTCTGGTGGTTGGTTGGAGAAACTCGCAAAACTCTGGCAGCTTACACAGCTCCTGGTCTTCTCCTGCGCATCCTGGTGCATTGTCGGCCAGAAATATCCCTGCCTTAGAACCTTGTGGGCCAGGGACCTCCCACCAGAATGATTTCCGCAAATTCCTTCATGTACTTCTCTCAGTACGTAGTCCGCGTCGTCCTCATCCAAACACCGAAGGAAAGGTAGTGTATATCCTCGCCGATACAGTACCCCATCAATCATCGTGTATCTCGAGGCCTGGGCTCTAATCTTGCGAGCTCGCAGCTTATCTGGTGGTAACACCCCGTCTCTAAGGTACGAAACTATCGGGTCCCTCCACGAACATTTTTGTTCTATCCGCAGTACCGCCAAATTTTGCTCGTTGCTCGGGCTGGACTTCACCTCCAGAGGGATCGACTTTGGCATTTTTGGGTCTGCTACCGCTGCCATCCTCGCCAAAATATCTGTTCGACTATTCTGCTCCCTGGGGATTTGTAGCACCTCAACCGCTTCAAATTTCCCCATCATCCGCGACTATCTTCGTCCATCTTCTCCTCTCTCGGTTGAAATCTTTCACTGACATGATTTGCGACTAGCTGGGAATCAGTTCTGATCTTCACTCTATCCGCTTTCACTGCCTTAGCCAATTCCAAACCTGCTAGCAAGGCTTCGTACTCTACTTGGTTATTTGTGGTCTTCTAACTTTACAAAGAGATCTCCTCCCGGGCCTTCCAAAAATTCCGCCTCCGATCCCCGCTCCCGGATGACCCATCTACAGACATCTGCCATACTCGCTTTGTCACATCTTCGGTCCAAACATACTTCGGGCTCTGTGAATTCTGCTACGAAATCGGCCATTGCCTGAGCCTTTATCGCTGCTCGGGGTTTGTAGTCTATGTCGAACTCGCTCAGCTCTATAGCCCACTTGACGAGCCGACCAGAAGCATCTGGCTTGTGCAGAGTTTGACGCAATGGCTGGTTTGTTATTACCGAGACTGGGAATGCTTGAAAGTATGGCCTCAGCTTCCGAGCAGCAACCACAAGGGCAAGTGCCCATTTCTCCAACGGTGGGTATCTGGTCTCAGCGTCGAGCAGGGCCTTGCTGGTGTAGTATATCGGATACTGAACCCCTTCTTCCTCTCTCACCAGAACAGAACTTGTGGCCCGATCTGATACCGCCAAATACAAAAATAACTTGTCCCCATCCCTCGGTGTGGACAGCAGAGGTGCTTGCTGCAAGTACTGCTTCAAGTTCTGGAAGGCTTCTTGTTTTCATTATTTTTTAATTAATATTTCATTTAATGGTAGCATGTAATTTTAAGTATGTATAATTTTAACTTGTTTTCATTATTTTTCTAATTAACCATAAGCCATACAAATTTAAGGATGATACTATTACCATTTGAAAAAAATTTCAGAATTAAATATTAGTAATTTTGTAAAATAATAATATTTGGGAGTGTCATTCATGCATTGCTTATCACTTATTACTTTATTATATTATTTAATAAATGAATTCATATCAATTAGGACTCAATTGGGACTCAAATATTGAATCTCTACTTTTATCCTTTGCAAAATGGTATCGCTAGACAATTACCAATAATCTATAAAGTTAAATTAAAAATGTAAAAACTTAACACGTAAGATCAAATCAATGTCATTACAACATTCGAAGCAACTTCATGCCATACTAGTACTTTTATAAATAAACACAGAATTGTTTAGTTCTATATTTTTTTAAAATAATGATATGCAATTAAAATCTGTTTATATTTCGCTCACATTCTGATATTTCTACCTATTAGTATTCATGAATATATCTATCTTTTGTCATTTTAGTAAGATAGAGCAACATGTGTGTAAAAGTATTAGTATGGCATGAAGTTGCTTTAATTCTAAGTCAACATCTTAAAAGTATTAGTAAGATGGTCCCATTAGATTCTTTCTTAATTCTTAAGCCAGCATCTTAAAAAATTTATTAAGACTTATTAAATATTATTATTATTCATTACTTAACTTCAAAGTCAAATATTATTATTATTCATTACTTAACTTCAAAGTCAAATATTATTATTATTCATTACTTAACTTCAAAGTCTCGAAGACTCGATATCTTAGATGCAAATCTACATAGCTATCACTGGGGACAAAAGAATCTCGTTATTGAAAATTTACAACTCTCTTTTTCGAAGGAAAAAAAAAAAGATTGAAGTGAAAAAAAAAAAAAAAACCGTTATCTAGTACTTGTGTAAGTAATAACATAAACAATTTGTCCTGAGCGGAGCAGGTTCTTGGAAATCAATGGATTTAAAATTTTATATTTTGATGTTTATTTACTTTTATAATTGATAAGAATTTTGTTGATATTTATTTTTAAATAATAAATTTTGTTCCTCTTAGTTAATGATATGATTTTTTTATAGTTAAAAAAATATGTCTAAATGAATTGATGAGAATTTGTGAAATTAAGAAGAGGAAGAGAAGAAAGAGTCAATTAAGTAATTTTTAAAATTATTTGAATAATAAAATTTTTAATTAATAAAAAAATGTTGGAATAAAATTAACGGATTCAACTTTCAAGTAGCCGCATCCTATATAAAAAAAGGGTAAAAATATTTACAACCTATTCCCCTTTACCTTGATGTAAATTTCATATTAGCCCTGTATGGTTATTTAGTTTTCTAGTTATTTAGTTCCCCCAAGTTTTTTATACTTTATATAATTGCCTCTAAAGTTTATATTTCCACTATCATGTAACCCTTTCAAACCAAAATCCTAATAACTGCTTGTTGTAATTTGCACAAAAAAAAAAATATCATATTGGAATTTCAATCTCAACTGAATAAGCAATTCTTAAAGAAAAATAATTGAGTAAACATAACATTACTCATAATATTTAATCGATGCGATGAACATCCACAAATATAGGGATAAAACTACGTTGCAACATGGGAACATCCACAAATATAAACATTATATTGATAACAAATGAGAAATGTTTATTTTTGTAAATAAATTTTATTGGAGATATTTATACCCATAATGAGGATTTAATTGGTTAATCATTCATTTTTTTCTTTATTTTAAAATATAAAAAATAATTCAAATTTTTTTTAATTAATTTTGAAACGGGGTGAGTTTGCACAATTTGAGGGGTGGAAATATCACCACCCAATGATTATATAGCAATTTATATATATTTTTAAAAAATTTAATCATATTTTATGTTAAGAATAAAAATTAAAATAAAAAAATGGATGCCAAACCTAGTTTATAATGTATTGCACTTTTATTAAAAATACATTAAATTTTTTTTCTTTTGTAGTTATCCATATGAAGTTTATAAAGTGTATTACTTTTTTACTTTTTAGTTAAAACTGTTAGAGGACTTAACAAAATATTTAAAAAATGATTATTTGCCATGAACGTAAGAAAAGAGGTATTTAGTCTTGGCTAAATGATAAAAAATACATATTTTATTTTTGTAGCTTTTTAGGACCAATAATGCTACAAAATTAATAATATAAACTCAACGAACTTGTTAATTTAAATAAATAAAATTACTAAAATAAGCACATAAGTTACTTTTTGGCTCATTTATGTTATAAATCAGGAATTCCTGCTCACATAACCCATCCTCAATAATTTTGACAACAATAACAAATCTTCAATAATAATAAATCACCCTAGAAACAATCATAATTATCCAAAATATATTCAAAATAACTATAAAATCAATTATGGAAAACCTTTGAATATTATAATTAGTTCCCATCAATTAAAAATAAAAACACAAAATAAGTTATGGTAGAACTTAAAGATTATAGTTTGTTCTCTTCAATTAAAAATAACAAAACATTCTAAAAGTATCCAAAATAACAATCAATCAACAGTCTTTTTATGTTTAAGGGTAAAATAATTTTTTTTGATATTCTGATAAGTCTTCTAACGTTGTTACTGAAAAAGTAGAAAGTAATATGCTTTGTAAAGTTCAGGTTGAAAACAGTAAAAAAAAAATATTTGATATACTTTTTATAAAAAAATATTTGCCGTAAGAAATTTGAGTACTACAAGCAGAAGCTAAAGCTACCGAGCGCCAATTGGCAGCATCTTCACTCACAGCCAACTCGCTTGCTAAAGTTATTTTTTGGTGTGTAGTGAATCTTCAACTTAGTTATTTATTGATTCCTTTATTTATTATTGTAAAAAAATTTTACACTATGTGAATTTCTCAATTGATTGGAGAGAGGCCCGTATTTGAAAGGTTCAAGTTTGCCAGTTGTGTAGGGTCAACCTCTCTTCCTTTGTTCCTTTATAGTTGAATGAATTGTTTGTCCTCCACTTCTTTTGCTTCATCATTTCAGTTATCGCAGTAAGTGAGTTCCGCATGTTATTTGAACTTGTAAATGTGCATCTGAAAATTTATGTGAGACTAAAAGATGTTTCATACAACTTGTGGGACTGTGATTGTAGTTAGCAATGGTCCGGATGATGCTGAAGAAGAGTTAGTCAATGAAGTTGAAATTTCAACTGAATTTGATGAATGGAATGAATTAAGGCTTAATCCTCTTGCTTATGAAATCAATTTACAGGCTTGGGTTCAAGGAACCAACCCCAATTCAGAAAGCAGATATTCCTGCTGCAGCTCATCAAGGGAAGGTTGTTAGAAGTTCCTTTATAAGTAACTATGTTTGATTGATCGATGGCACTTGGTTTGATACTCATACTATTTTGTCACATTACAGGATGTGATTGGTGCGCTGAGACAGGATATGGTAAAACGCTTGCTTTTTGGTTTGCCCATTATGCAACGTCTATTAAAAGAATGAGAAAAAGCTGCAAAGATACTGGAAGAGAAAGGACGAAGCAGAAAAATATGTCTAAAAAGGGCATTTGAGATCTCTTATCATTTCCCCTACAAGGGAAATTCAGCGCTTCAGGTACTGATAGTTGCATCGTCAAGTCCTGCCTCTAATTTTATGATTGCTTGAGTTTGCATGTAAAAAAGCTTTTCTATACATATATATAACTATATTTGGTGAATGTATGGAAACCATTGGCAGTATAATTTTGCTGATGTTTGTTTCTGAACATTGACAGCTTTCAGCAGTGTCTGCTGCATTCTTTTGCACATAGTTTACCAATTGCCAGTAATCGTGTGCCGGGCATTGTAGATTGCTATTGGCGATCACTAAGCACAATGTTTAGAGGCCATCATCATGGTTGTCAATGATTATCAACTTATCTTTGTTGGCTGTTGGCAAGTGTTTAGGTCTGCTGGTAGTGGTGAAAGAGTAGAGTATTTATTTTAAAACAACTTGAGGTTAAAACTTAAAAGGGACAAATAATATGGAATTTTAGGCTTGAGTTTCTTCATTTACCAGGTAACATTTTTATCCAATTTGAACAAAATTTGCAGGTATCTATGAATTTGAAATCTTGATCTAAGTGACACCTCTTTTAGATTTGTTAATTTATTTCTCCATATGTTGGTGTTTTATCTTCTAGGTCACCGACCACTTAAAGGAAGTTGCTAAGGGTATCAATGTTAGGGGTGGTTCCTATTGTCGGTGGAATGTAAACAGAGAAACAGGAAAGACTTTAAAAGCAAGGCCTGAGTGGTTGTTGGAACTTCTGAGAGGTTATGGGAACTTATGTCAGGAGGAGAAAAACATCTTGTTGAGGTTAGTGTTGATAAATATTGGGGATAAACTCCATCCTGTCACTCCTCTTTCCTCGACCAATTTGTTGTGTTTACTTATTCAGTTACATACACTATCATTCTTTGTGCTGGATGAGGCTGATCACGGTTGGAGGCATATTCTTTAGAAATAAAATAAGCTGTAGCTCACGGTTGTCTGCCTTTGTCATTTTCCTTCATATCAAACTCTTCATTTTAATGAATGGATGACAGTTAACAAGGTCTGTAAGCTTCATCGTTAAAAGTAAATAGACAGTCATTTTAGATTTCTTCATCATCTCTTTCATTTTTTTAGATTTCTTCATCATCTCTTTCATTTTTTTAGATTTCTTCATCATCTCTTTCATTTTTATATGCGATTGTGTAATGCCTCCTCAACTTTAATGGCCCTTACTCTATGATTGGCTGCAGATGCAAGGAAGAAGATAAAGATGCCTACTTTTATTATATTTTGAGTGTTCATGGACAAGGCCGTTTTCTGTACGTCCATTGCAGCTTTGCGCCATATTGCTTCCCTACTGAAAATTCTCGGCCCAGATGTTTGGACACTTCATGCTCAGATGCAACAGCGAGCTCGTTTGAAGGCATTTTGATGTGCAAATGTCTTGTTTTTTACACTATTGGCTTGACATTTCTGAGGCTTCTTTGAGACACGAGCCTGTTACATAATGACAAAAGTTAGTTTTTAGTAAGGCTGCTTTTGGTATTGTTTTTAAAACAATGTTCTTGTTATTTTGTTTTAGAATATCAATACGATTAATTTTAATGTAAATGAAAACATATTTGGTGGTTTGTCTTGAAACTAATTTCTGAAAATGAAAATAGCAAAACACATTCGGTAATTTGTTCAGAGAAAGGAAAACAGTGAATAAGCTTTTGGTAAAATTTTCATGAAAATTGATTTTTAGTAGCTATATTGCATGTGCTATTTTAAAAATTGTCTTTTATTATTGATGTTTTTAAATAAACAAGTAAAATATTATAAAATAGTATAATAATAATAAATATAAATATAAGTATGCGACTTTTATTTAATAGTTGTTTAGCAAATGATAACAAGGATAAGATAAGGAAAAGACCGAAAGGGGATAGAGAAAAGATTAAATTCTCTGTACAGAAATACAGAATAGCCTTATTTGTGAGTTGAAAGATCAAACCAAGGAGTTCATTTTCCATGACAACCAACCTGCTACATTAGCGGCCTTGGGCCATCAGTATGCTCGTAAAATGACTCCCAAAGATTAGGGTTCCTTTCGAAGGAGAGTTCTAGATACCGCACCACTATGAGACTATGAGTAGTTCTTCCAACCTTTTATATTATTAGAAAGTTTTATTTGAGTAAGATAAATTATTATATTTTTTATTAAATATCTATCATTATTTTCAAAAAAGTTTTTATTTTATAAAATTATTATATCTATAATAATTATGTCTATAATCATTTTTCATTGTTTTCTAATTAACCATAACCCATATAAATTTAAGGAAGATTATGTTATTATTATTTTTAAAATAAATAATACTAATAATTTTTATAAAACAATATTTGAGTACTAACTTAAATCTTAATATTATATTTATGTATTGCTTATTATTTTATCCTATTATCATTAAATTTGAAATCAATTGAGCTCACTGTTGAATCTCACTATTACGCTAGTCTAAACACATCAAGCGTCAACAATCAATCTGACCCGTTAATAATCGATAAAAATTAAAATTAAAAATTTAAAAGCTCTACTATTAAAGGACTGTCATTACAACATTCTACAACTCAAAATTTTTATAATTAAATACAGAATTATTAAGTCCAATCTTTTTAATAATATGCAACTTTTATATAAAGTGTATGTACAAGGAGTGCTTACATATGTAATCATTTCAGTGGAAAATTAATTTTTTTAAAAATACGGATACATTAAGTTGAACTCCCTCATAGCTTTAATAGTGTATTTGAACCAACTCTATTAAACTGCATAGTTAATAACGTATCCGGTATAAAAAATGTTAACACGTATTATATAACCATTAAAGAGAGAGAGAGAGAGAGAATACCCACTCTGTTATCCCATGTTAAATGTTTTTTACTTGTCTAAATCTTGATATTAGTAATATTAAACCTTTTTTTTCAATATTATTATTAGCCCTTATAATCTTAAACTTTTATACAATAGCTTTAAATCAATTTATTTTATAATTGTATTTATGTAGTTTCATTATTCATTTTATATGTTTGATATGGAGGAAAATATTTGTGTAGAATTAGGGATTAATGTCAAGGTGTTACTAAGGATTTCCTAAACATATAAAACAGTATAAGCTATGGTTGGCTAACCCGGCTGCATGAAAAAATAATAATTATAATTTTGTTTATTAATATTTAAATAAAATAATAATAAATTTAATAGCCCACCAAAATGTTATGGTGTTAGTTTCAACATATAAACTTCTTTTAATTATTTTTGATTTTTCCGGGATCCAGCTTTGTAGCCTAATTTTTCAGCCACTTTCTACCCTAATCAACATAGCAGTTTGTTAAACTTAATCTCAAACGTTATTAATCCTCACTCTAACTTAAAGTTTTAAATTATATGATTTCTTGAAGACACGGGGTCTTAGACCCCAAAACTACATGAATAATGGAATAATGCAGAGAGAAATATATATGTACCAATTTGTCTTGATTAAGGCAGTTGCCCTTAAAGTCAATGGATTTAAAATTTTCTGGCATAGTAATCATGTGGACTCCAACGTTCTCTTTGGATTTTTTTTTTTTTTTTTTGCTTTTATTACGATGCTTTTTTTCAATTTGAAAATATTATGTGTGAATAGTTATAAATGAAGAAATTCTTGCTATTGCAAGAGTAATTTAGCATTGATATATTTAAACCGGGTGTTATATATTATACCGTTGATGCAGAGAAATCCTGATGAGTTGGTCAAATCTCAACCTCGTATCTATTTAAATTTGTTTTGGTGGGAAGTCGATTAGTGTTAGAAATTGCAAGAAGGCACATCGCACGGAAGCCGAAATTTGTAAAAAATAAAGAACAAAACACAATTAGAGGACACAAGAATGTGTGTTCTGGCTTTTAGCCTTCACGCCCACCAGCGGCATGCTGTATGAAATATTTTATCACTTAAGGAGTTATGTAAGTATCAGAAAGATTTTAGCTCACTACCCAAAACCCCAATACACCCAAACTCAATCACTAAAATAAGAGCTTATAAATGCAAGCTCTAAACCTCTCTCAACTCCCTAAATTCTCAAGATTGATGAAACAAAAGGAAGCCTTTATAGCTGAAAATTTGGTTCTTTTTTTTTTTTATTTTTATGAGTTTATTCAACACTAAGCACTACCATTGAATGTATGGGCCGTTGAATAAGTTGAATGGTTGGCACCGCCATCTAGATGGCCTATGGCCAGCCATGACTTCAACATTCTCCCACTTGGAGATTAGAGCGAAAGCAATCAATCACACCATCCCTTCGCTTCGGCCATAATCATGTTGTTTAATGTCAAGAGAACACAAGAGGATCTACTCCATAAACTTTGTCAAGAAGGATCTGGCTATCAAACATCCAAGCAGTTCTTCGTATGGATTTTCAGAATCACCCATCTTCCACTTCAATGCAATTGTAGTAAAGCCGACATCGAACTCCTGGGCGTGCTTTTGTCCCTGAATTCATACTTGATTCAGAACGCGTAAGACTGACCACACAAACACAAGCATTTTCTCGCTGTTTGTGCCTGAGCTCCTCCAATAAACCTTGTATCCAACAGCTTCCTTGCAAGCTTGTGTAGTCACAGTAAGGTATTCTCGCTTCTCATTGTAGAGCATCGCCACAACGGTTCCAGAAGGCCAAAACCTACTTCATACCGCTCCCAGCAAACACATAACCAAAAGAGTTGGATTTCTCAAGATCTCCGCAAAACTGAACCACATAGCCCCTAACAAAGAACTCCGATCCTCCATAATATAATGCAACATCCGAGGTTCCTCCGATGTATCTCGTAATCCTTCTTCACAGCCTATCCGAACGCTTCCACTGCGATTCGCCATGACGATCGACCGCTTCATCGCCAGTAATGTCCGCTCACAGATATCATAACATCAAACTTCCCACCATCGATGTAGACACGCCCAGACTTTGCATATCTCCTTCCTTCCGCTTTCATTGCCATTAAAATATTACATTATGATAATTAAACAATTGTGAAGGGGTAGAAATCGACTTACAATCTTGCATGTTAAAGGCCGCAAGATTTTCTTCAAGTAATTTTCCAGAAGCCAAATCTTCCTCACATTTCGTCTTCTAAGAATTTGGTATCCCTGTAATCTTGTGTTTGCTGGTCCTAAGTCCTTTATTTCAAACTCCCTACCAATCGCCTTCAATTCTTCTTGGATTCGATCTTGTTAGACTCATACTAACATGTCATCCACATACAATGTGTTACAGAAAATAATGAAATCATTATCTTCGCAAACCTCATTACGCACAATGGTCTGAATCGAAGTCCGTTGTATCCAAGGCTCAAGATGGCGAATCAATCTTCGAGTACCAACACCTCCTACGCCTGCTTTGAGACCGTAAAGATTTGCTCAACCCGCAAACCAAGTTCTTTTTCCTCGCTTCTTTAAAACCTTCGCTTGAGTGATATATTTTCTTCAAGTTCTCCACAATAAATGAAGCTACATCTAATCGCCAAGCATGTAGTCAGCCGCACATCGCCAAGACTACTTCCGACCGCTAGAGTCGAATCCAATTGAGAAAATATCTCTGAAGTCAATACCTTCTTTTCTCCGAAAGTATATCATTTCACCAATCTTTGCACGATACCGCCCACTCGGTCATTGCCATCATTGACCAGAATTCCATTTGTTTCCAATGGCTTTTCTTCCACTTGGTAAAGGGTACAAGTTCCTACGTCTTGTTCTTGTGGTGTAGCTTCAATTTCTTCCTACATTGTCAAGCATATCCACAAAGTAACATCTCGAGTTGGGCGAAAGCTTCACCGGAAGTCAAGGCTCTCCATCCTCTCGTTAAGACAAGACAAAACGTTGATCTCTATGACATAATTCGAAGGTTATCGCTACGTCTTCTCTCACGTAGTTGGGATCGAACTTTTGAGCCCCTAATTGATCGGTTCTTGTTCCTCAGCTCAGCGCCGTCGTAAGAATCAATCTCTAGATTATTTTCATGATATTCTCAGATATCTCCGACTTTTCAGAAAAGCCATCATCCCCACTCCAGTGCTGCAGGCAGAAAGAAGAAGAATCGGATTAACCTTACAATACGTAACTGAACGAAGTACGTTTGAT
>JAUJEN010000182.1:0-55516 GCA_030448925.1 Citrus cavaleriei
ATCCCAGCATACTTCATCCCGACAAGCGTTTACCGTCTGTCCTGCTGATCTAAACGAAAATCAATCTGAGGCCCCGATCCTAAGTTACGTCGAAACCGTAAACCCAAGAAACCGCCTATTTTACTTTTTTAAGGGCCCCCGAGGCCGCCAGGCTATAGCCCCGCCCGGGCCTCTACCCCAGAAAGAACTCTCCGAAGCGAATCGCCCTCAGCAGGCCGATCCCGGCCATGGGTTCCTCCGGGGCATGAACTGCCGGTCCGCCTGGGCATGAAACCTTTCTGGCCCAAACCATAAACCAGCAAAACGGGTTTTATCTTATACCATTTTTCGGGCGTTTTAAACACCGCCGGTTATTTTCATTCCGACAAGCCGCCGCCTACCGCCCCATCGGACAAAACGGAACCGTAATCGGAGGCCCCGATCATGAGTTACGGCCGAAACCGGCAAAACCTGCAAAAACGGCCCATTTTACTTTGCGGCCCCCGAGGCCGTGTGCTATAGCCCCCGCCCCGCCCCGCCCCGCCCCGCCCCGCCCCGGACCGCACTCTTACCCGAATCCGACAAATCATCTCTCACCAAGTAGTCCCCCCGGCACGAATCCGCCTCACGCTTCTGTGAGCCCAAACCGCAAAACCGCAAGCAGAAACGCCCCGAGACACCCATTTTCATGCTCAAACCACCGGCGGCTACCCCATCCCGGATGCCACCGCCTCGGCTTAGTCCTCTGGCTGATGAAACGGAACCGTAATCGGAGGTCCCGATCATGAGTTACGGCCGAAACCGCAAAACTCCGCAAAAACGGGTCGATTTGTATTTTGTCAGAGTTCGCTTCGCTTCACGCCCGGACCGCATCTTTATCAACTCCACCGAATCGTCTCTGTGCCGATCCTCATCTACGGGTTCCTCCGGCATGAACCGCCCGGGGGCCCAAATCAAACCGCAAAACGGCCCGATCTTACCCATTGGTATTAATCCGTTGTCGGTTATCCTATCCCGCCGTTCTCCCTCGGGTTGGTCCTGGGTTGATGAACGAACCATAATCGGAGACTTCGATCAGAGTTATGGCCAAACTGCAAAACTTGCAAAACCACCTTATTTACTGGCGGCCACCGAGGCCGTAGTTATAGCTCCTCACCGACCAGAGTCAACCCTACCAAAAAATCATCCCCTGCAGCCGATCCCACCCTCATGTCCCCCTGGGCAAGAACCGCCCGGGGTCAAACTGCAAACCGCAACACGGCCCCGATCTTACCCATTTTTCGGCGTTTAAACCGCCGGGGGGCTACCCCAACTCCGAGCGCTCGTCTCCGTCCAGCAGACAAATGGAATCAGAATCGTACCCCGATCATGAGTTACGTAATAAACTGCAAAACCAAAGAACGGCCCATTTACATCATGCGTCTCTCGAGGCCGCGGTGCTATAGTTCTACCATGATCCGGCCGCATTCTCAACCTGACCGAATCGCTCCTGTGCCCATTCTTCCTCAAGGGTCCTCTGGGTACGAACCCACCCGGCAAGCCTAAATCATAGAACTGGCAAACGGCTTCCGATTCATCGAGATTTTTTTCAATAAGCTCAAATCACGGACTATTTCCCCACCCCATCCAGATGCTCCCCCACCTGGCTATAATCACGGATGAACGGAACCGCAATCGGAGGTCCTGATCATGAGTTACGGCCGAAACCCACAAACTCCGTGAAAACGGCTATTTTTACTATACCGAGGCCGCTGTGGTTATAGCGCCCCCGCCTCTGCCACACATGACCATACCCGCTCAACCTGACCGAAAGCTGCCTCCTGTGCCAATCCTTCCTCAAGGGTCTCTTGGCATGATCCGTCTGGGCCCAAAACGTAAAACCGCAAAACGGCTCCATCTACTCATTTTTCGCTCAAACCGGGCCGGGGATCATTCTCCCCATCCCGATGCTCTACCCGGTTGGTCCTGGCCGGATGAAATCGAACTGCAATCGGAGGCCCTAATATGAGTTACGGAGAAACCGCAAACCGTAAAACGCCCATTTTATTTTGCTTCCCCGAGGCCGCGGTGCTATAGCCCCGCCCCCCGCCTGGGCCCCCGCCTTGCCCAGCTACACGCCTGACCAGAAATACCAACTCCAACTGAATCGGGCTCCCCTGTGTCGATCCCATGAACGCCTCTCGTGGGGGCCCTAACCGTGAAACCTGGCTAAACGGCCCCGATCTACCCATTGGGCTGCTCAAACCACCGGTATTACAGCCCCACCCGATGCTCTACCCGCTTTTGTCCTGCTGGATTTAAACGAAGAATCGTGGCCCCGATCATGAGTTATGGCCGAACCGCAAACCTGCAAACGGGCTAATTTGACTTGCGTCTCATGGGCTGCAGGTGCTATAGTTCAGCTTCGCCCCCACCGCACTCCGGCCTCAACCCGAATTTAAATTATCCCCCTGTGCCGATCCTGCTCATGGGTCGCCTCTGGCATGATCCACTGGGCCCCAAAACGCAAAACCGGCAAAAACGGCCCCGATCTTACCCATTTTTCGGCGTTCAAACCGCCGGGGGACTACCCTCCCATCCCGATGCCCCCACCCGGCTGGTCCCGTCGGATGAAACTGGAACCGCAATCGGAGGCCCCGATCATGAGTTACGGGAGAAACCGGCAAAACGGCCCATTTTACTTTGCGTCCCCCGAGGCCGTGTGCTATAGCCCCCGCCCCGCCCCGCCCCGCCCAGCCACGCCTGATCACCGCACTATCAACCTAACCAAATTATTCTGTAGTCGAGTTCACCTCATGTCCTCTTCGGGCATGAACTGCTCTCTGGGGCCCTAACCGCAAACCGCCAAACGTACCATCTAATGTATTTTTCAAGGCTTCAAACCGCTGGTGGCTACAGCCCTATCCCATGCTCCCCCACTCCGCTTGTCTGGCCGATGAAATGGAACCGCAATAGGTGGCCCCGATCATGAGTTATGGTCAACCAGAAACTCGCAAAACGGCCCATTTGACTTCTTCTCAAGGCCCCCGCCGCAGGTTATAGGTTCCTACTTCGCCCTGATCAAGACCCTACCAACTCCGGATCAAATCATCCCCGTAGGCTTATCCTACGGGTCGCCCCCGGGGCATGAACCGTCCCCCGTGGGGCCCTAACCGCAAAACCGGCTAAAACGGCCCCGATCTTACCCATTTTTCGGCGTTCAAACCGCCGGGTGGCTACCGGCCCATCCCGATGCAATTCACCGATCATGAAGTTACGCCAAACCTAAGCAAACCCGCAGAAATCCACGATACTTTATGCCCTCATGTCAGAGGCAGAAGTTCCGCCTCACCTGCCCGTGACCGCCAACCCAATCAAATCATCCCCGTGTCGAGTCCGGCCATGGTCACCTCGGATGAACTGCCTCGGGGCCCAAACGAAACCGGCAAAAACCGCCCGATCTAACCCATATTTTTCAGCGCTTGAACCGGGCGTATCGCTCCCCCCATCCCCGAAGTTCTCCTGCCCGCCTGGCCGGGTCCTGGCACGGATTAAACGACACCGCAATCGATGCCTCGATCATGAGTTACGGTCAAAACTTACTAAGAAACCTCCGTGAAAATAAAGCTATATTTATTTCTTTCATGCGCCCTCAAGCGATACTCTATAGTTCCCTGCCTGGGCCCCAGACCGCACTACCGGATCGAATTATCCTCGGTGCTTATCTCACCTCGCTGTCAGCCCGGCACGATCCGGCCTGGGGCCCAAACGAAAATAAACCGCAAAACGGTTGCCCATTTTTCTATTGCTAAACCACTCCTCCCATCCCCGATGTTCCCCACCGCCGGTCCTGCCGGATGAACTGGAACTCAATCTGAGGTTCCGATCACGAAGCACGGAGAAAAAACCTAAGAAACGCCCATTTTACTTTTGCGGCCGAGGCCGCAGTAGGCCAGCCCCGCCCGCTTCCGCCCGCCTAGCCACGCCTGGACTGGCACCTCCGCAACCTAATCCCCGGAATCGTCTCTGCGGTCGATTCACCTCTGCTGTCCCCCCTGGGCATGAACCGCCCCCAGGCCTCAACTAGCAAAACCTAAAACTATGACTGATCTTACCCATTTTTTCACAAGCCAACCACGGGTATACTGCCCCATCCCGGCTGCCCCACCCGGCTTGTCCTGGCCGGATGAACGGGAACCGCAATCGTGGCCCTTATCACGAGCATGGGTTTAAAACCCAGAAACCCGCAGAACGCCCTTTTGACTTCTCAAGGCCCCGCCGCAGTGTTATAGTTCTCACTTCCGCGCCTTTGACCGCACTACCAACTGACTGAATCATCCCTCACAGGGATCCCGCTGGTCGCCTCATGAACAATCACCTTCGGTGGGGCCCTCAGGTCTTAACTGCGAAAACCGCTAAAACGGGCCTGATCTTACCCGATTTTTCAAGGCTGTTTAAACCATGTGGTATACCGCCCCATCCCATGCACCCGCCTGGTATCATGAAGTTACGGGCTCCTGGCAAAACTCGCGAAACGGCCTTATTTTACTATGCCTCACAACAGATGCCGTTATAAGCAGTTTCCCGCCTGCCCGACCGCACTGCCTTAACCCGACCAAATCCCTCGTGTCGATCCTACATGGCTGCCGGTATGATCCGTCTTCGGGGCCCAAAACGCAAAACCTAAGAAAACGGCAAACGTCCTATCTACCCACTTTTTTTCGGGCTGCTCAAACTGGCTGGATGCCTACCCTCCCATCCCGATGTTCTCTGCCCTACCGCTGGTCCTGCCGGATGAAACGGCAATCGATGCCTCCAATCATGAGTTACGGCCGAAACCTAAGAAAACTCCGCAAAAGAGCATTATTTTACTTTATAGCCCCGCGCTTTGGCTCGAGCTGCAGGTTCCGCCTCAGCTTCGCCCCGCCCGCCACCGCGACCTCGCTCAATCCGGAATTCGACCGAACATCCCCTCTGCAGTGTCGATCCCACCTCACCAGGCCGCTTCCCCCTGGCACGATCATTCCTTGGGGCTCGACAAAACGCAAAACCGCAAAACGCCCCTGATCTTACCATTTTTTCACGGCGTTTCAAACCGGCCAAGCAGGTGGCACTTATCCTCCCATCCTGCTGCCCCACCCGCTGGTCCCGCTGGATGAAATTGGAAACCAACCGAATCGGAGGCTCCCCGATCTATGAGTTACTTGGGTAGAAACCTAAGAACGACATTTTATTTATGCGCCCCCGAGGTCACTATAGCCCCCGCCCGCCTCGCCCAGCCACGCCTGACCGCATCTACGACCTGGAACCTAATCATCCCCGTACCGATCACTCTGTGTCGATTCACCATGTCCCCGGTGGCATGAACTGTTTCTGGGTCTTAACCGTGAAATCGCTAAAACGGCCCCGATCTTACCCATTTTTCATATTGCTCAAACTGGTATACTCAGCCTATCCCGATGACCACCGATCATGAGTTACGTACTGAAACCTAAGAAAACCTGCAAACGGTCTTACTTTTACTTATGCCTCACAGCGATAAGAGGTTCCCGTCATGCCCTGACCAATCAAGACCACTCGCCTCAACCCGACAAATCATCTCCTGTGGTATATCTTCTCAGGTCGCCTGGGCATGATCCGCTCGGGGGTCCAAACGCAAAAACTGCAAAAACGGCCCTATCTACCCATTTTGCTGCTCAAACCGGGCTGTGCAGATTACCCTCCCATCCCGATGCCCCCACCTCGGGTTGGTCCTGGATGGATGAAATGGAACCGCACCTGAGGGCCCCGACACAGTTACGGAGCGCAAAACAGCCCATTTTACTTTGCGTCTCCCGAGGCCGCAGGCAGGCCCCGCCCCGCCTCCGCCCGCCCGCCCCAGAAGACTACCGCACTACCAACCTCACCGGGAATCATCCCTCGCAGTCCTTCATGTCCCCCTCGCGGGTACATGAACCGCCTCGACCAGAAAATCCGCAAAAACGCCCCGATCTACCCATTTTCTATTGCTCAACCGGCCGTGTGGGCACAATTTACTCCTCCCATCCCGATGTCTCTCACCCATTGTCTGGGTCCTGCTGATGAAATGGAACCGTAATCGGAGGCCCCGATCATGAGTTACGGCCGAAACCGGCAAACCCCGCAAAAACGAGCCATTTTACGTTACGGCCCCCGAGGCCGTGGTAAGCTAGTAGCCCCGCCTCACTCGCCTCGCTTCCGCCTGACTGCACTCCGCCCAATCCCGACTGGAATCATCCCTCGCGGTAGGCGATCCTACCGCTGTACCCCCCTGGCATGAACCGCAGCCAAAACCGCAAAACGGGCCCCTGATCTTACCCATTTTTCGGTGTTCAAACCGGTAGCTACCTCCCATCCCGATACCCCACCCGGCGTTGGTCCTGCTTGATGAAACTGAACCGCAATCGAGGCCCCTGAATTATGAATAAAACCGCAAACTCTACAAACGGGCCATTTTTATTTGTTCTATCCCCTGCGGCGGCGCTTATAGCCCGCCCACCTCCCCGATCAGCACTCCACCTTAAACCCGAACAAATCGGCCACAGGCCGATCCGCCAAGGGTCCCCTCGGCTTGAACCACTTCGGGGCCCAAACCGAAAACCTAAAACGCCCTTGATCTTACCCATATACTATTGCTCAAACCACCGTATGGGATACCCCTATCCCGATGTTCCCCTTCGCCTCGCTATTGGTCTCGCTTGGCTGAAACGGAACCGCAATCGGAGGCCCCGATTGAAGGCGGTCAAACCGCAAAACCTGGCTACAAAAACGGCCCATTTTACTTTGCGCCCTCGACGCCAGGCGCGTAGCCTCGCGCCCGCTTCGCCCCGGAGCGCACTCCGGCCGACACCCTGTCAATTCATCCTCGGTGCTTTATCGATCTGGCTTTCGTCCCTCCTTCCCGGGCATGAACTGCTCGGGGCCCAAACCGTGCAAAACCGCAACAACGCCCACTTATCTACCTATTTTGGCTTATTTTCAACCCATTGATCGGGATACCCCCCTATACCGATGCCCCCGCCCGGCCGTTCTGGCCGGACGAACGGAATCAAATCGGAGGCCTGACATGAGTTACGATGCCGAACCGGTAAAACTCAAAACGCCCATTTTACATCAAGGTTCTCCGAGGCCGTAGCTCCCCGCCCAGTCCCGCACCGCACCAGCCCAAACCCGACCGCAGTCTCGTGCCGATCTCGCCTGTCTCGGGGCCCAAACCGCAAACCGCAAAACGTCTCGATCTCCCATTTTTCGCTTCAGCCCGACGGCTACCCCCCAATCCCGATGCACCCGCCCGGCTGGTCCCGTTGGACGAAACGGAACCGCAATCGGAGGCCCCGATCATGAGTTATGGCCGAAACCGGCAAAACCTACAAAAACGGCCCATTTTACTTTGCGGCCCCCGACGCCGTGCGCTATCGCCCCCGCCCCAACCCGGACCGCACCCACCCGAACCCAACCGAAATCGTCCCCCATGTGCCGATCCCGCCTCAGAGTCCAATTCTGGAACGAACCGCCGAGGGCCCTAACCGCATCGCATCGGGTAAAAACGCCCCATCTTACCCATTTTTATGTTTAAACCACTGGCGACCGCCCGATGCTCCCGGCTGGTCCCGACGGATGAAACGGAACTGCAATCGGACGCCCCGATCATGAGTTACGATACCAAACCGCAAAAACCGGCAAAATAGCTTATTTTACTTTTAGGCCCCTGAGGTCAGCAGCTCTGGCCTCGCCCCGGACCGCCACTCCAAACTCCACCAAAATCGCCTCTGGCAGGCCGATCACGCCCGTCCTCCCTGGGTTGAACTCGCCTTCGCTGGGCCCAAAACGCAAAACCGGCAAAAACGTCCCCGATCTTACCCATTATACGGCATTCAAACCGGCCAAGGCTACCCCTATCCCGATGCTCCTCAAGCCGTATCCTGTCGGATGAAACGGAACCGCAATCGGAGGCCCCGATCATGAGTTATGGCCGAAACCGGCAAAACCTACAAAAACGGCCCATTTTACTTCTCGATGCCGCGGCGCTTATAGCCCCTGCCCCGCCTCGAGCGCACTGCACCGGACTCGTAATCGCCCTCCGTAGGATCCTCGCTGTCTCCTCCGGCATTTAACTGCCGGGGGCCCAAACCGCAAAACCGGCAAAAACGGCCCCGATCTTACCCATTTTTTGCTTAAACTACGGCTTGGCTACCCCCATCCCGATGTTCTCCGCCTGCTGCTCCTGGCTGCCGATAAACGAACCGAAATTGAGGCCTGATCATGAGTTACGGCCGAAACCGGCAAAACCAGCAAAACGACCCATTTTACTTTACGGCCCCGAGGTCAGTTGTAGCCCCTCGTCACTTCGCCCGACCGCACTACCAACCCGACAGAAATCATCCTCTGCAGCCGATCCCGGCCATGGGTCTCTGGGTACGAATCTGGGGCCCTAACCGCAAAACCGGCAATAACGGCCCCGATCTCACCCATTTTTTGGCATTCAAACCGCCGCATTATTCTCACCGATGTTCTGCCTGCTGGTCCATGGATAAATCGAACAAGCTAATCGGAGGCCCCGATCACGAAGTTACGTCAAACCGAAAAATGGGCCCATTTTATTTAAGCACCCGAGTCAGTGTTATACCCCCGTACTTCGCCCGCTTCAGTCAGAATCCGCTAACCTGACTGAAATCGTTCAGATGTCAAGCCTCGCCATGCTTCTGGGACCCAAACCGAAAAAACGGCCCGATTCTTACCATTGTTCGGCTCAAAACCATCGGGCTTACCATCCCGATGCTCCCCACCCGGTCCTGCTGGACGAACGGAGCCGCAATCGTGGCCCCGACAGATACTACCGAAACCGCAAAACCGCAAAACGCCCATTTATTTTATACTTCGAGGCAGGTTTATAGCTCCCCGCACAGCTCTCTCCCCGACCACTAACTTGACCGAATCGCCCCTCAGTGCCGATCCCACCTCTGTCCTCCTGGCATGAACCCGCCTGGGCCCAAACCGCAGAAACCTAAAAAACGCCTTCCGATCTACCCATTTTGCTGTTCAAAGAGTCGCCATACCCCCATCCCGATGCCTCCGGGCTTGGTCCTGCTTGATGAAACGAATCGCAATCGGAGGTCTGGATCACGAAGTTACGATCAAATCGGCAAAACCGCAGATCAGCATTATGGCCTCGAGGTCAGAAGTGCTATAGCCCTGCCTTCGACCGCACTCGCTCGAACCCGCCGAATCAACCCCTGCGGCCGATCCTCGCCCTTCACGGTACCCTGGACGAACGCCTCACTGGGCCCAAACCGAAAAACCGGCAAAATAAATTTCTCGATCTTACCCATTTTTCAGCGTTCAAACTGCCGTGCGGCTACCCCGCCATCCCAATGCCCGCAACCGGCTGGTCCCGTCGGATGAAACGATACCGCAATCGGAGGCCCCGATCATGAGTTATGGCCGAAACCGCAAAACCTGCAAAAACGGCCCATTTTACTTCGTCTCGCGACCGCCCGCCTGACCGCGACTCCGCTCAACTCCGGAAATCGCCCCCAGTGCTAATCCCCCATGGTCCCCCCCATGTGGTAACCGCTTCTGCCCAAACCGCATACTGCAAAACGGGCCCCTGATCTTACCCATTTTTCGGCGTTCAAACTGGCCGCTGGCCACCCCCATCCCGATGCCCTCGCCTCGGATGGTCCTGCTCGATGAAACGAACTGCAATCAAGGCCCCATTATTAAACAACCGGCAAAACCGCAAAACGGCATCGCTTTTTACTATACCGAGGCCGCTCATAGCTCGCTTCTGCGCCTCGACCAAGAACTTAAACCCGACCGAATCGTCCTCGTGTCGATCCTGCCTGTGGTCCTCGGCACGAACTCGCCCAAACCAAACCGCAAAACGGCCCTGATCTACCCATTTTCGGCTGTTTAAACCACGGCTTACTCTATCCCGATGTTTGGTGTCCCATCGGAGGAAACGGAACCCCAATCGGTGGCCCCGACATGAAGTGGCAAACCGCAAAACGCCCATTTTATCATGCCCCCGAGGCCGCTCAGCTCCCCGCCTCCTCCCGACCGCACTCCGTCTAAACCCAACCGAATGTCCCTCTGTGCCGATCCGCCTCATGTCCTCCTGGCATGAACTCTTGGGGCCCAAACCGAAAACTGGCAAAAACGGCCCCGATCTTACCCATTTTTCGGCGTTCAAACCGCCGGACGGCTAGCCCACCATCCCGATGCCCCCGCCCGGCTGTTTCCCTTGGACGAAACGGAACCGCAATCGGAGGACCCGATCATGAGTTACGGCCGAAACCGGCAAAAACGGCCCATTTTACTTATGGCCCCGAGGCGCTGCTATAACCCCGCTCGCTTCTCGATCACACCAACCCGACCGAACTGGTCCCTCTGTCCATCCCACCTCCTCGGCACGAACCGCTTCGGAGGGGCCCAAACCGTAAAACTGGCAAAAACGGCCCCGACAGTTAACTAATTTTCTATGTTTCAAACTGCCGGCATTCTATCCCGATGCTCCCGTCCAGTTGGTCCCATCGGATGAAACGGAACCGCAATCGGTGGCCCCGATCATGAGTTACGCCCGAACCGAAAACCTAAAAACGCCCATTTTACATCATGCCTCGAGGCCTCGCTATAGCCCCCGCTTCGCCCGGACTGCACGCCCAATTGGTCCTCAGGTACGAGTCTCGCCATGTCCCCTCTGGCATGAACCGCTTCTGGGGCCCAACCAAAACCGGTAAAACGTCGATCTTACCCATTTTTTTGCTTCAAACTACGGGATTTGCCATTTCATCCCGAGTGCCTCGCTGTTTCTTTGACGATTTACGGAACTTAATCTAGGGACTGATGAAAGTTACGGGCCGAAACCGGCAAAAACGGCCCATTTTACTATAGCCCTCGCCTCGACCGCACCTCAACCCGACCGAATCCGTCCCTCAGTTAATCCCGCCTTCATGTCCTCGCCGCATGAACCACCGAGGGTCAAACCGAAAACTGTCAAAAACGGCCCCGATCTTAACCATTTTTCGGCGTTCAAACCGGCATGGCCACCCCCCATCCTCGATGTTCCCCATCGGACGAACGGAACCGCAATCGTGGTCTGACGAGTTACGGCGAAACCGCAAACCGCAAAACGCCCATTTTACATGCCTTCGAGGCCGCCTCTATAGCCGCTTCGCCTGACCGCACCCGTCCAAACCCAACCGAATTGTCCCCTGCAGCCGATCATGGTCCCCTGCATGAACCGCTCTCTAGGGGTCTAAACCGAAAACTGGCAAAACTACCCCATCTACCTATTTTTTATTGCTCAAACCGCCGGGCTAGCCCCATCCTCGATGTTCTTCGCCTTGTTTCCTTTGACGAAAACTGCAATCGAGGACCCGACATGAGTTACGGGCCGAAACCTAAGAAAACGGCCCATTTTATTTTCCCCCGAGGCGTAGCCCCGCCTTCGCCTTCTGACCTCAACCGAACTGGTCCCCTCAGGCTAATCCGCCTGCTGTCCCCCTGGGCATGAACGCCTTTGAGGGCCCAAACCGAAAATCAAAACGGCCCCGATCTTAACCATTTTTCGGCGTTCAAACCGCCGGGCGGCTACCCCCCCCATCCCGATGCTCCCGTCCAGTTGGTCCCATCGGACGAAACGGAACCGCAATCGGTGGCCCCGATCATGAGTTACGGCCGAAACCGGCAAAACCGGCAAAAACGGCCCATTTTACATTGCGGCCCCCGAGGCCGCTCATAGCTCCCCGCCCGCCTTCGCCTGACCGCACTCCGTCTAAAATCCAACCTTGGTCCCCCAGCCTCATGTCCCCGGCATGAACCGCCCAAACCGAAAACTGGCAAATACGGCTCGATTCCTTTTTTTTTCTTTCAAACCGCCGGACTGCTAGCCAACCATCCCGATGACCCCGCCTTGTTTCTTGACGAACGGAACTGCAACGGAGGACCCATGAGTTATTACCGAAACCGCAAAACGGCCTGATTTACTTTATGTATGCAGGTTAGTAGTCCCCGCCTCAGGACCGCACTCCGAACCCGAATTAACTGGTCCTCTGTGCTAATCCAGCCCCGTGTCCCCCTAGATGAACCTCGAGGTCCGAAACCAAAACCGCAAAACGGCCCTATTTAACCATTTTTCTCGCTCAAACCACTGGCACTCTATCCCGACCCCAGCTGGTCCCATCGACAACGAACTGCAATCGGTGGCCTCATGAGTTACGAAAAACCGCAAACTGCAAACGGCCCATTTTACATTATGGCCCCCGAGGCCGCCTCAAGTAGCCGCCTTCGCCTTGACCGCACTCCGTCTAAACCCAATTGGTCCCCTGTAGCCGATCCCCATGCTTCCTTGGCATGAACCGCCTCAGGGGGCCCAAACCGAAAATCCGCAAAACGGGCCCGATCTACCTTTTTTTCGCTGCAAACCGCCGGACGACTAGCCCAGTCATCACGATGCCCCGCCTCGTTGTTTCCTTTGATGAACTAACCGCAATCGGAGGACCCGATCATGAGTTACGAAACCGAAAACGCCTATTTTACTTTTTAGGCGTAGTATAGTCCCCGCTTCTGACCGCACTCAACCCGACCGAACTGGTCCCCCGTGTTAGTTATCCCCATGTCCCGGCATTTAACCGGAGGGGTCAAACCGAAACTGTCAAAACGGCCCGATCTAACCATTTTTCGCTGTTTAAATCACGGGCGGCTACCCCCCCCATCCTGATGCTCCCGTCCAGTTGGTCCCATCGGACGAAACGGAACCGCAATCGGTGGCCCCGATCATGAGTTACGGCCGAAACCGGCAAACCGGCAAAAACGCATTTTTATCATGGCACTCAGGCCGCTCATAGCCCCCGCCCCGCCTCGCCCGCCTCAGACCCGCAAAACCCGAATCCGACCTGTCCTCAGTTTATCCTCGCCATGGTCCCTCGGCATGAACGCCGGGGCCTAAACCAAAACCGTCAAACGGCCCTGATCTAATTTTTTCAAGCGTTTCAAACTGCGGGTACTTCATCTCCGATGCCACCCGACTGCTGATGGAACGGAAACTCGCAAACCGCTCGAGGGTCTGATCATGAGTTACTAAAACCAAGAAACCTCGCAAAAACTACCCATTTTTTATTTTCCCCCCGAGGTCGCAGGTGCTATAGCCCCGCCCCGCCTCCGGCCTAAGACCGGACAAGACTGACAAGCATTATTTATCTATTATTTTAATGCTTCCATAACTTAATGTTATGTTAAATTATATTTTATTATGTTAATTTTATCTTAATTTTCATATTTTCTTATTTTAGGTACAATAAAGAAATATAGAGAATTAATTGGAAGAAATCACAAAGGATTTAATTTAATTAATCATTAAGCATGCATGCACGAAGCATTGAAGAATTCATTTACAAAGACAAATATGGCATGCAACACGTGGAGGGGCTTTTGCTTTTAATTCTAATTGGCTTAGGAATGAAATAGGCAGTTGGGCTTTTGTTTTTAATTATTTTCATTTAAGGATTCGTGGGCTGGATTTGCAATCCTTTTCCTTTAAGGATTTGGAAGAAACCACAACATTATAAAAGGGAAGAAAGGCAGCCGCACAAGGAGAATAATAGGAAGCCAAGAGAAAAGAAATAATAGAGCAAAGAACCTAAGTCTTGAACTAAAACTCAAGAGCAAAGTTGTAATTTAGAGCAGAAGGAAGACACATTAATTCTTGAGTTTTTCTTTCTCTCTTCTCTATTATCTTGCTTGAATGTTTCCAATTAAATTAATGAATTCTCTTTATATTCCCATGAACTAATTTATTTTACTAGGGCTACGATGTAGCCTAACTATGAAGATTTAATTCCATAAATCCATGTTATTTTTAATTAATTATTCCATGATTGAGTGTTCATTATTGTGCTTAATGCTTTTAAATATTTGGCCAATATTTGAACGATTTGAGAATACATAATGAGACCGAGAGGAGATTTATGTATTTTTGCTCTGTGTAATGGATGCCATGAATTGAACGAAAGACAGAGATGTGCCAACGTGATTCGTGCAGTTTTATCTAAGAATTTTCATAGAGCTTAATGAATCTTTGCATATTTAAATTCACATAGAGATATAGTGGGTTGATATGTGGAGATATTTTTGATATTACTTGAGAGAGGATATTGAATAAATTAGGGAAATTCACTGTCAGCATGGGTAATAAATTTTAATAGCATAGATGGAGGATTAAATTGAATTGGTTATGGTGAAATCAGATGTCCTAGTGTTTTAATCTCTTAGTGATTTCTATTAATGCTTGCATTTTTATTTGATTTTTAGTTATTTTAATTTTTAATTTAAATTCGGTTATTTGATAGTTCAAATAAATTAGGGTTAGGATAATTTCGGTAACTAATAGGATATACAATCTATGTGGGACGATACTCTACTCTTCATTATATTACTTGTGCCGACTAGTACACTCGCTAATTTACGCAACAAGTTTTTGGCACCGTTGCCGGGGATTGTTTGGATTAGTATCGAAATGGAACCGCAATCTGAGGCCCCGATCATGAGTTACGGCCGAAACCGACAAAACCTGCAAAAACGGCCCATTTTACTTTCTCGAGGTCATATAGCCCCCACCTCACTCGAACGCACCCGCCCGAACCCGACTGAAATTTTCCAACGTGTTATCATGTCCCCTGGCATTTAGAATCGGGACCCAAACGGCAAAACCAAAAATAAAATGATCTACCCATTTTTCGCAGACAAACCACGGATGCTACCCCCATCGATGCCCCGCCTTGGAACCCGCCGGTGAACGGAACCGCAATCGGAGGCCCCGATCATGAGTTACGGCCGAAACCGGCAAAACCTGCAAAAACATCCCATTTTTACTTGCCCCGAGGTCGCAGACCCCAGACCGGACAGCACCCGCCCGAACCCGACCGAAATCATCCCATGTGATCCGCCTCGCTGTCCCCCTGGGACGAATCGCCTCGGGCCCAAACCGAAACCGCAAAACGGCCCCTCTTACCCATTTTTATGCTCAACCGCCAAGGGTTATCCCCATCCCGATGCTCCTACGGTTGGTCCTGGTTGATTTAAACTAACCACAATCAGAGGTCCCGATCATGAGTTACGGCCGAAACCGGCAAAACCTGCAAAAACAGCCCATTTTACTTTGCGGCCCCCGAGGCCGTGTGCTATAGCCCCCACCCCGCCCCACCACGGAACGCACCCGCCCGAACCCGACCTAAATTTTCCAACGTGTGCCGATCCCGCCCCGCGGTCCCCCCCGGGGCATGAACCGCCCCCCGGGGGGCCCAAACCGCAAAACCGGCAAAAACGGCCCCGATCTTACCCATTTTTCGGCATTCAAACTGCCGGGCGGCTACCCCCCCATCCCGATGCCCCCGCCCGGCTGGTCCCGTCGGACGAAACGGAACCGCAATCGGAGGCCCCGATCATGAGTTACGGCCGAAACCGGCAAAACCGGCAAAAACGGCCCATTTTACTTTACGGTGCCCGAGGACGTGTGCTATAGCCCCCGCCCCGGACCGCACCCACCCAAACCCGACCGAATCGCCCTCACAGGTAAATGCTTCTTCGGGGCCAAACCGAAAACTGCAAAACGGCCCCGATCTTACTTAATTTTTTCTATTTCAAACCGCCGGCGTACCCCCCATCCTCGATGTCCTCGCCGGCTGGTCTTTGACGAATATAACCGCAATTGTGGCCCCTATCACGAGTTACGGCCAAAACCGGCAAAATCTGCAAAAACGGCCCATTTTACTTAGCTCCCCAAGGCCGTAGGAGCCGCTTCGCTTCACGCAGACCGCATCGCCCCAAACCCGACTGAAATCATCCCCCATGTGCCGATTCCGCTCATGTCCCTCGGGGACGAACTGCTTTGGGCCCAAACCACAAACCGGCAAAATAAATCTTACCCATTGTTCTATGTCAACCACCGGTATAATCCCGATGCTCCGCCTGGCTGGTCCTGGATTTAAACGGAACCGCAATCGCAGGCCCCGATCATGAGTTACGCCAAACCGCAAACCGCAAAATGGCCCATTTTACTAAGGCCGAGGTCAGCAGTTATTCCCCACCGCAGACCACCAACCCGACCGAATTGTCCTCAGATGTCCGATCTCGCTTCATGTCCCTCGGCGAACCACTGGGGCCCAAACCGCAAAACCGCCAAAAACGGCCCTGATCTTACCCATTTTCCGGCGCTCAAACCGCCAGGCTATCCCTTATCCTGATGCTTCAAATGCCTAATTGGTACCCGACAAACGAACCGCAATCGGAGGTCCCGATCATGAGTTACTACAAACCGCAAACTCAGAAAACGGCCTATTTTACTTTATGCTCATGACGCCAGGTGCTATAGCCTCACCACGCCATACCGCCTGATCAAGACTCGAAAGAAACCCGACCGAAATCGTCCCTCGTGTGCCGATATCAGCTGTCCTAGGGTATGAACCGTCGGGGCCCAAACCAAGAAAACAAGCAAAACGCCCGATCTGACCCATTTAGAGATAGAGGCAATGCATGTATACCCTTATCCCGACACCTTAACCTGGCTTGGTCCTGGCTGATTTAAACGGAACCTTAATCGAGGGTCCCGACATGAAGTTACTACTAAACCCAAAACTCAGAAATCGCCCATTTTACAGGGTCGCGAGGACGCTGTTCTCATACTCTGCCCCGCTTCGCCTGACCAAGAGCCGAATCGCTAATTCAATCGTCTCATGTTCCTCTGTGGGCATGAATCATGCTTCTGGGGCCCAAACCGAAAACCCAGAAAACAGCCCATTTTACTTTATGCACCTGAGGCCATGGCCCTCGCCACTGACCGTATTCCCAAACCCGACCAACGCGCACCCATAAAGCCGATCTCACCAAGGTCCCCCTCAGGACATGAACCGCTTCGGGGGCCCAAACCGAAACCGCAAAACGCTGATCTAACGACCATTTTTCTGCTCAAACAGTCATGGCTATCCCTTATCCCATACCTGGGTTGGTCCTGCTGATGAACGGACGAACCGCAATCGGAGGTCCCGATTATGACTTACTAACAAACCGCAAAACTCGCAAAACGCCCATTTTACTTTACGCTGCAGGCTATAGCCCCTGCTCAGGCCGCCTGGACCGCACCACGATCAACTCGACCGAATCGTCTCCTGTGCCGATATCATCGCTCCCCTCAGGGTACGAACTGCATTCGGGCCCAACTATAAAACCAAAGAAAACTACTGGCCCGATTCAATTTTTTACAGATAAACAGCCAGGCGGCTACCCCCTTATCCCGATGCCCCAGCCTAGCTGGTACCGTCGGACGAAACGGAACCGCAATCGGAGGTCCCGATCATGAGTTACGGCCGAAACCGGCAAAACCTGTAAAAACGGCCCATTTTACTTTGTGGCTCGCGAGGACGTGTTCTATAGCCCCCGCCCCGCCCCGCTCCGCCCCGGACCGCAGCCGACCGAACCCGACCGAATCATCCTCGAAGCGATCTGCCCCGCTGTCCCCCAGGCATGAATCTGCCTGGGGCCCAAACCGCAAAACCGGCAAAAACAGCCCATTTTACTTTGCGGCACCCGAGGCCGTGTACTAAGGCCCCCGCCCCGCCACTGACCGTACCCGCCCAAACCCGACCAAACGCGTCACCCATGTGCCGATCCTTACCATGTCCCCCTGTGGACACGAATCACCGGGGCCCAAACCGCAAAACCGCAAAAACTACCGATCTACCCATTTTTCTGCTCAAAATACAAGTATGGCTATCCTTATCCCGATGCCCCAGCCTGGCTGGTCCCGTCGGATGAAACGGAACCGCAATCGGAGGTCCCGATCATGAGTTACGGTTACAAACCCAGAAACTCCGCAAAACGCATTTTACTTATGGCTCATGACAAAGCTGTGCTATAGCCCCTGCCCGCCTGCGTCACTCTAGACCGTGATCCGACCGAACCCGACTGAAATCGTCCCCCGTGCCGACATGTCCCCATGAACTGCCGGGGCCCAAACTACAAAACCAGCAAAAACGGCCCCGATCTTACCCATTTTTTGGCGTACAAACAGCCGGACGGCTACCCCCTTATCCCGATGCCCCAGCCTGGCTGGTCCCGTCGGACGGAACGGAACCGCAATCGGAGGTCCCGATCATGAGTTACGGCCGAAACCGGCAAAACCTGCAAAAACGGCCCATTTTATTTCACATGACGCCAGGTGCTATAGCCCCGCCTCACCTTCGCCTGACCACGCATCTGTCAACCCGACCGAATCGCCCCTGTGCAGTCGATCTCGCTGTCCCCAGGGGCATGAATCTTCTGGGGGCCCAAACCGAAAACCGCAAAACAGCCCATTTTACTTTATGCACCCGAGGTCGTTAAGGCCCCCGCCTTAACGACTGACCGCATTCTACCAAACCCGACCAAACACACCCATGTGCCGATCCTTCATGTCCCCCCCGGGGCATGAACCCCCCCCCGGGGGGCCCAAACCGCAAAACCGCAAAAACGGCCCCGATCTTACCCATTTTTTCGTCAAACAGCCGGCATATCCCTTATCCCGATGCTTCTTACTCGGTTGGTCCTGGCACAAAACTGGAACCTGCATTCGAGGCCCCGATCAGACTTACTAAAACCGCAAAACCTTCAAAACGCTCCATTTAACTTGGAGGCCGTGGTACTATAGCCCCGCCTTCCGCCTTGGACCGCACCACCAACCCAACCAAATCATCCCCCGTGGTGCTAATCCTACTCAAGTCCCCCTGTGGCATGAACCACTTCGGGGCCCAAACCGAAGACCGCAAACGACTTATTCGACCCATGGGGCTATACCGCCCATCCCGATGTTCTCCCCGCCTGGGCCTGTCAAATGGAACCGCAACAGAGGCTGATCACGAAGTTACGGGCCAAACCGCAAAACCCGCAAAACGCCCATTTTACTTTATACGGAGGTCAGAAGAGAAGCCCCTGCTTCACCTTCTGGACCGCACCAATCAACTCCGACCAAATCATCCTCAGACGCGATCCCGCCCCATCGTTTCGGGGCCCAAACCAGAAACCTGCAAAAACGGCCCCGATCTGACCCATTTTTTTGCTCAAAACCGGTGGTTACTTCATCCCGAGCATTCTTCCCGCCCGGCTGGTCCTGGCTTGGATGAACGGAACTGCAATCGGAGGCCCCGATCATGAGTTATCACGAACCGTAAACCCAAGTAAAACGCCCATTTTACTTTCCCCCGAGGCCGCAGTTATAGCCCCGCCTCAAGACCGACCACCCCGCCAACTCCGACCAAATCATCCTCAGACGCCCATCCCGCCTATCGTTTCTGGGGCCCAAAACTGCAAAACCGCAAAACGGCCCCGATCTTACCCATTTTTCGAGTTCAAACTGCTTAGCCCCCTATCCCGATGCTCCCTCACTCGGTCCCACGGACAAAACGGAACCGCATTTGGAGGCCCCGATCATGACTTACGGTCGAACCCGGCAAAACCTAAAATGCTTTATATCATCCCAAGGTCGGGTAAGAAGCCTGACCAGACCAGATCAACTCCGGATCAAATCGTCCCCGTGCTAATTCCACCCCTGGCATCAACTGGGCTGGGACCTAAACCGAAACCGCAAAACCTCAGAAAACAACCCATTTTACTTAAGGACCGGAGCAAGGCTATAGCCACTTCCTGCCTCCACTGGACCGCACTACCGCTCGAACCCGGACCGAAATCATCCTCTGTAGCTAATCCCACCTGTCCCGTCCCGGTACGAACCACTTTGGGGCCCAAACCAAAAACCGCAAAACGGCCCCGATCTACCCATTTTCAAACCGGCTACCCCCATTCCGATGTCTACCGGGTCCTGCTTGGACGAAACGGAACCGCAATCGCAGGTCCCGATCATGAGTTATGGCCGGAACCGCAAACCTAAGAAAACAACCTGTTTATGGTCTCAAGGGGGCCCAAACCGAAACTGCAAACCGCAAAAACGTAGCCCCCACAGCTACCGGACCACTGATCTGACCAAATCGAGCCCCCGTGGTGCTTTACATTCCACCTCACCGGACCGGCTCCTCTGCATCAACCTCCCCTGGGGCCTAAACCGCAAAACTGCAAAACTCAAAACAACCCATTTTACTTTGGGACCTGAGGTCAGGCGCTTATAGCCCCGCCTGACCGCACTCAACCCGACCAAATCATCCTCTGTGCTAATCCCATCCCGCTGTCCCCCTTGCATACGAACCACTTCGGGGCCCAAACCGCAAAACCGGCAAAACGGCCCTGATCTTACCCATTTTTCGGCGTTCAAACCGCCGGGCGGCTACCCCCCCATCCCGATGTTCTACCGCTGCCTGCTGATTAAACGGAACCGCAATCGAGGTCCCTAATCATGAGTTACGGCCGAAACCTAAAACCAAAGAAAAATGCCTTTACTTTAAGGTGCCCCAAGGCTGCTAAGAGCCCCGCCACTTTCGCATCAAGACATCGACCAACCCGACTGGAATCGCCCCTGTGCCAGACCTGTCCCCCCCGGGGCATCAACCGCCTCCTGGGGGCCCAAACCGCAAAACCGGCAAAAACCTGCAAAAACAACCCATTTTACTTTGCGGACCCGGAGGCCGTGTGCTATAGCCCCCTGCCCTCGACTGCGACTACCTAAACCCGACCGGAATCCCTGTGCCGCTCACAACCTGTCCCCGGCATGAACCACCATGTGTCCCAAACCGCAAAACTGGCAAGAACGACCCCGATCCTACCCATTTTTTAAGGCTCAAACCGGACGGTTACCCCCATCCCGATGTTTCGCCCGCTGGTCCTGGGCTGGATGAAACGGAACCGTAATCGGAGGCCCCGTTCATGAGTTACGGATGAAACCGGCAAAACGCAAAAACGGCCCATTTTACTTTCATGTTCGATGCCGTGTGCATAGCTCCCGCCTCGCCTTCGCCACGGTCCGCATTTCCACCAACCTGACCGAATTGCCCCTCGGGCTAAACTCCACCATTCCCTCCCCTGGCATGAACCGCCGGGGCCCAAACTGCAAACCGCAAAATGGCCCGATTCATTTCCCATTTTTCGGCTGCTCAAAACGCCGGTATACCCCCCATCCCGATGCTCCCCACCCATCTGGTGCCGAATCTAAACGGAACTGCAAATCGGAGGCCCCGATTATGAAGTTACGGCTTAAAACCGCAAAACTCAAAAAACGCCCATTTTACTTTGCCCTCGAGACCGCAGATACCGCCACGCCGCCCGCCCGGACCATACCCACTCGAATTCTACCGAATCGCCCCTGCGGTGTCGATCCCACGCTGTCCCCGGTATGAACCGCCCCCGGGGGGCCCAAACCGCAAAACCGGGAAAAACGGCCCCGATCTTACCCATTTTTATGCTTCAAACTGCCATTAGTTTCATCCCGATGCCCCCCAGCCTGGTCCTTCACGGATGAAAAGGAACCGCAATCCGAGGCCCCGATCATGAGTTACCAAACCGCAAACTCGCAAAACGCCCATTTTACTATGCCCCGAGACCGTGGTATAGCTCGCCACTTCAGCCTGACCGCTTCCCACTGGAATTTCACCGAACACCTGGTGCCGATCCCACGCTGTCCCCTGGCACGAACCGCCTCTGTGGGGCCCCAAACCGCAAAACCGGCAAAAACGGCCCCGATCTTACTCATTTTTCGGCGTTCAAACTGCCGGGCCGCTAGCACCCCATCCCGATGCCCTCTCTAACTAGTCCTGGCTTGGACGAAAGTGAACTGCAACCTGAGGTCCCGACATGAGTTACGGCCAAACCGCAAACTCGCAAAACGCCCATTTTACTTTATGTCTCGAGGATTGTGCTATAGCCCCCGCCCCACCCCGGACCACACCCGCCTGAACCCGACCGAAATCGTTCCCCGTGTGCCGATCCTGCCTCGCGCTCCCCCCGGGGCATGAACCGCCCCCCGGGGGTCCAAACCGCAAAACCGGCAAAAACGGCCCCGATCTTACTCATTTTTCGGCGTTCAAACTGCCGGGCGGCTAGCCCCCCATCCCGATGCCCCCGCCCAGCTGGTCCCGTCGGACGAAAAGGAACCGCAATCGGAGGTCCCGATCATGAGTTACGGCCGAAACCGGCAAAACCTGCAAAAACGGTCCATTTTACTTTATGTTGCAAAGATAGCTCCCCGCCTGCCCGCTTCGCCTGCCACGGACCACTCCAACCTGACCAATCGCCTCTCAGTCATCCGCCTCATGTCCTCGGTGAATCCGCCACCCGGGGCCCTAAACTGCGAACTGCAAAACGGCCTGATCTGCTTTATTATTCGGCTGCTTAAATCCACGGGGCTTAGCCCCCATCCCGATGCTCCCGCCTGCCCCTGGCTATTTAAAAGAACCGCAATTGGAGGTCTCGATCATGAGTTACGGCCAAACCCAAACTCGCAAAACGCCCATTTTACTTTATGCCTCGAGGATTGTGGCTATAGCCTACCCCGGACCGCACTCCGAACCTACCAAATCGTTTCGCTCGATCCCGCCTGTGGCCCAAACCGCAAAACCGGCAAAAACGACCCCGATCCTACCCATTTTTCGGCGTTCAAACCGCCGGACGGCTACCCCCCCATCCCGATGCCCCCGCCCGGCTGGTCCCGTCGGACGAAACGGAACCGCAATCGGAGGCCCCGATCATGAGTTACGGCCGACACCGCGAAAACCGGTAAAAACGACCCATTTTACTTTGCGTCCCTTGAGGCCGTGTACTATAGCCCCCGCCTTCGCCCCGCCTCCCAGACCGCACTGTCCGAACTCCCGAATCGTCCCTGTGTCGATCCCACCATGTCCCCAGGGGCATGAACCGCCCACCGGGGGGCCCAAACCGCAAAACCGGGAAAACGTCCCCGATCTTACTCATTTTTCGGCGTTCAAACTGCCGGGCCGCTAGCCTCCCATCCCGATGCCCCCGCCCAGCTGGTCCCGTCGGACGAAAAGGAACCGCAATCGGAGGTCCCGATCATGAGTTACGGCCGAAACCGGCAAAACCTGCAAAAACGGCCCATTTTACTTTGCGGCCTCGATGCACAGGTATAGCTCCCCGCCTCTCGCCCGGCTTCTTCGCTACCATACGGACTCAGCACTCAACTTGACTGAATCGTCTCTGTGCCGAATCTTTCGCTGGGTCCTCGGTACGAACCTTCGGGGCCCAAACCTCAAAAACGGCAAAAACGGCCCCGATCTTACCCATTTTTCGGGGTTCAAACCGCCGGGCGGCTACCGCCCCATCCCGATACCCACGTCCGGCTGGTCCCGTCGAATGAAACGGAACGGCAATCGGAGGCCCCGAGCATGAGTTACGGCCGAAACCGGCAAAAACGGCCCCGATCTTACCCATTTTTCGGCGTTTCAAATCACGGGCGGCCAGCCCATCCCGATGCTCTGCCCGTCTGGTCCTGGCAATAATGAAACGGAACGGCAACGGAGGCCCCGAAAGCATGAGTTACGGACGAAACCGGCAAAACTTGCAAAATGTGCCTCTATTTTACTTTGGCCCCGGAGACCGCATATAGGCCCCGCCTGACCGCACTCACCAATCCGACTGAAATCGCCCTCAGGCACCACGCATGTCCCCTGGGCATGAACTCTAGGCGGCCCAAACCGTAAAACCGGCAAAAACGGCCCGATCTTACCCATTTTTCGGCGTTCAAACTGCCCGGCGGCTACCCCCCCATTCCGATTCCCCCGCCCGGCTGGTGCCGTAGGACGAAACGGAACCGCAATCAGAGGTCCCGATCATGAGTTACGGCCGAAACTGCAAACTCGCTAAACGCCCATTTTACTTGGGTCCCCGAGGCCGCAGGCGCTTAGCTCCCGCGCTTCGCCTCGGACCGCACTCCGTCCGAACCCGATCAAATCGCCCCCAATGCCGATCCTACCTCATGTCCCCCGGCCTAAACCGCGAAAACCGCAAAACGCCACGAAGCTTACCCATTTTCGCAAGATTCAAATAGATACCCCCATCCCGATGCTCCCCGGGTCCCTTTGATGAAAATGAACCGAATCGGAGGCCCCAATCATGAGTTTTCGCTGCTCAATCTTAACCATTTTCGGCGCTCAATCCACGGGCGGTTACCCCTGATCCCGATGTTCTCACCTCTGGTCCTGGCTGGATGAAACGGAATCCGCAACGGAGGCCCCGATTATGAAGTTACGGCCGAAACCGCAAAACCTGCAAAAACGGCCCATTTTACTTTGTGGCCCCCGGGGCCGAATAGCCCCCGCCCGCCTCGACCGCACTCTGTCTAACCCGACCGAAATCTTGTGCCGATCTCAAGACTGCTGTCCCCGGCATGAACCGCTTCGGGGTCCTAAACCGCAAACCGCAAAACGGCCCCGATCTTAATGTATTTTTCGCTCAAATCCGGGCGGCTACCCCCATCCCGAGCACTTCCCCAAGGTGGTCCCACGAGGAAACGAACCGCAATCGAGGCGCCGATCATCGCTACGGTCAAACCAAGAAAATCTACAAAACGACATTTTACTTTCAAGGGCCCCGAGACCGTAGGCCCAGCCCGACCGATCAAGACTCCACTGAACCTGACCGAATCGCTCTCCTGTGCCGATCCGTCCGCCATGTCCCCTGGCATGAGCCGGGGCCCAAACCAGAAACCCGCAAAACGAATTGATCCAACCCATTTTTGAGTTCAACTGCCAAGGGCTTACCCCCATCTCGATACTCCTCAGGGGCTGGTCCTGGCTTTACGAACGGAATCAAATCGAGGCCCGGATCATGAGTTACGAAATCGCAAAACTCCGCAAAACGTCCCATTTTACTTTCATAAGGACGCATAGCCCCCGCCTCACCGACTGCACCTCCCTACTCAAATCGTCCCTCTGTGTCGATCTCGCCTGCTGTCCCCCCGGGTCATGAACCGGCCCACGGAGGGCCCAAACCGCAAAACCAGCAAAAACGGCCCAGATCTTACCCATTTTTCGGCGTTCAAACCGTCAGGCGGCTACCCACCCATCCCGATGCCCCCACCCGGCTGGTCCCGTTGGATGAAACAAAACCGCAATCGGAGGCCTCGATCATGAGTTACGTCAGAAACCGGCAAAACCTTCAAAAACGGCCCATTTTACTATCGAGGCCAGGTTTCAGCCCCGCCTGGACCGCACTCCACCAACTCCGAACGTAAATTGTCCCTCTGCAGTGCCGATCCGCCGCTGCCCCCCAGTATGAACCGCTTCGGGCTGAAAACTGAAACCGCAAAACGGCCCCATGTTACCCATTTTGCAAACGTCTGGACGGCTATTCCCCCATCCCGATGCCCCCCCGTCTCTATTGGTCCTCCGCTTGGATGAAACGGAACTGCAATCGGAGGCCCCGATCATGAGTTACGGTCGAAACCGGCAAAACCGGAAAAAATGTCCCATTTGACTTTTCTCTAAGGTCAGTTATAGCCCCCACCTCGCCCACTACCCAACCAGAGCAATCTTTCCTGGGTGCCGATCCGCTGTCCTCGGCGCGAATCGGGGGGACCAAACCGTAAAACCGGCAAAAACGGCCCCGATCTTACCCATTTTTTGGCGTTCAAACTGCCGGGCGGCTACCCCCCCATCCCGATGCCCCCGCCCGGCTGGTCCCGTCGGATGAAACGGAACCGCAATCGGAGGCCCCGATCATGAGTTACTTAAAACCGCAAACCGCAAAACAGCCCATTTTATTTTATAAGTTCCCCGAGGCCGCAAGCTATAGCCCCGCCCCGACCTTCCCGGACTGTACCTGTTCGAACTCCGATTGAATCGCCTGTGCCGATCCGCTCGCTGGTCCACCCCGGGCGCACGGGGGGCCCAAACCGCAAAACCGGCAAAAACGGCCCCGATCTTACCCATTTTTCGGCGTTCAAACCGCCGGGCGGCTACCCCCCCATCCCGATGCCCCCGCCCGGCTGGTCCCGTCGGACGAAACGGAACCGCAATCGGAGGCCCCGATCATGAGTTACGGCCGAAACCGGCAAAACCTGCAAAAACGGCCCATTTTACTTTGCGGCCCCCGAGGCCGTGTGCTATAGCCCCCGCCCCGCCCCGGACCGCACCCGCCCGAACCCGACCGAAATCGTCCCCCGTGTGCCGATCCCGCCCCGCGGTCCCCCCCGGGGCATGAACCGCCCCCCGGGGGGCCCAAACCGCAAAACCGGCAAAAACGGCCCCGATCTTACCCATTTTTCGGCGTTCAAACCGCCGGGCGGCTACCCCCCCATCCCGATGCCCCCACCCGGCTGGTCCCGTCGGACGAAACGGAACCGCAATCGGAGGCCCCGATCATGAGTTACGGCCGAAACCGGCAAAACCGGCAAAAACGGCCCATTTTACTTTGCGGCACCCGAGGCCGTGTGCTATAGCCCCTGCCACGCGCCGGACCGCACCCGCCCGAACCCGACCAAAATCGTCCCCCGTGTGCCGATCCCGCCTCATGTCCCCGAGGTATGAACCGCTCGGGGCCCAAACTGCAAAACCGGAAAAACGGCCCCGATCTTACCCTTTTTTCGGCTTTCAAACTACGGGGTCGGCTACCCCCCCATCCCGATGTTCTCACCCGCTGGTCCTGGACGAAACGGAACCGCAATTGGAGGCCCCGATCATGAGTTACGGCCGAAACCGGGAAAACCTGCAAAAACGGCCCATTTTACTTTGCGGCCCCCGAGGCCGCTATAGCTCTGCCACACTTCCCCGACTGCACCTGTCCAACCCGACCAAATCGCCTCCCGTGCCGATCCCACCTCATGTCCCCTGGCATGAACCGCTTCGAGGGGTCCAAACCGAAACCGCAAAACGGCCCGATCTACCCATTTTTCAAGGCGAAACCGCTACATACCTCTATCCCGATGTTCGCTTCGCCGGGTCCTGCTTGATTTAAACGGAACCGCAATCGGAGGCCCCGATCATGAGTTACGGCCGAAACCGGCAAAACCGGCAAAAACGGCCCATTTGCGGAACCCGAGGCGCTAGCTGCCACGCTACTGACCGCACTACCAACCCGACTAAAATCGCCCCTCGGTGCCGATCCTTACCATGTCCTGGGGCATGAACCGCCCCCTGTGGGGCCCAAACCGCAAAATCGGAAAAACGGCCCCGATCTTACCCATTTTTCGGCTTTCAACCCGCCGGGTGGCTACCGCCCCATCCCGATGCCCCCGCGCGGCTGGTCCCGTCGGATGAAACGGAACCGCAATCGGAGGCCCCGATCATGAGTTACGGCCGAAACCGGCAAAACCTGCAAAAACGGCCCATTTTACTTTGCGGCCCCCGAGGCCGTGTGCTATAGCCCCCGCCCCGGACCGCACCCGCCCGAACCCGACCGAAATCGTCCCCCGTGTGCCGATCCCACCCCGCGGTCCCCCCCGGGGCATGAACCGCCCCCCGGGGGGCCCAAACCGCAAAACCGGCAAAAACGGCCCCGATCTTACCCATTTTTCGGCGTTCAAACCGCCGGGCGGCTACCCCCCCATCCCGATGCCCCCGCCCGGCTGGTCCCGTCGGACGAAACTGAACTGCACCCGAGGCCCCACATGAGTTACGGGCCAAACTGCAAAACTCAAAAACATTTTACTTTGCAGCCCCGAGGCAGTGTGCTATAGCCCCCCAATTTCGCCCCACCCCGGATCGCACCCGCCCGAATCCGACCGAATCGGGTCTCCCTGTAGTCAGCCGAGTCTCCGCCTGTCCCCCGGGTTTGAACCCTGCCTGGGGCCCAAACCGCTAAACCCGTAAAACGACCCATTTTACTTTATGGCTTCTCGAGGCCGTGCTATAGCCCACGCCTGCACCGCCTCGCCTACCCGCAAGACCACCCCTGGACTGCACTACCGAACCCGACTCGCCCCCAGTGCCGATTCTCATGTCCCCGATCATTAGTTACGTCTGAAACCGGTAAAATCGGCCAAAACGGCCCATTTTACTATATGCCCCGAGGCCGTGCATAGCCCCGCACCGCACCCGTCCGAACCCGACCGAAATCGTCCCCTCAGTGCCGATTCCTCACCATGTCCCTCGGGTTTGAACTGGGGCCCAAACCGCTAAACCTGTAAAAACGACCCATTTTACTATACCACCGAGGCCGCTATAGCCCCGCCTCAGACCGCCTTTCAAGACTCTCCCGGACTGCACTACCAACCCGATCAGAATCTCTTCAGGGCGATTCCGCCATGTCCCCCTGCATGAACCACTGGGGCCCAAACCGCAAAACCGGCAAAAACGGCACCGATCTTACCCATTTTTCGGCGTTCAAACTGTCAAGGCTTACCCCTATCCCGATGTTCTGATCGGGTCCTGGGACGAACGAACCAAAATCGGAGGCCCCGATCATTAGTTACGTCCGAAACCGGCAAAATCGGCAAAAACGGCTCATTTTACTATAGCCTCGAGGCCAGTTATAGCCCCGCCCCGCCTCAAGACTCCGTCTCAACCCGGAAATCGCCCTCTGTGCCGATTCCACTGGTCCTCTGTGGGTTTCAACTGCTCGGGGTCCCAAACCGCTAAACCTGCAAAAACGTCCCATTTTACTTTACTACCGAGGCCGGTGCAGCCCCTGGCCCCGCACCGCCTGACCGCACTCTAAATCCCGATCAAATCGTCCCCCGTGTGCCGATTCCACCTCAGTCCCCCGGCATGAACTAATTCACCCATGCCCAAACCGCAAAACGGAAAAAACGGCCCCGATCTAACCCATTTTTCGGTGATCAAACCGACGGCTACTTCATCCCGATGCCCTGACTGGTTGGTCCTGGCTTGGACGAAAACGGAATCCAAATCGAGGCCCCTGACACGAAGTTACGTTCAAACTGTAAATCGGCAAAACGTCCATTTACTACGTAGGCCTCGGAGGCCGTGGTGCTATAGCCCCTCGCCCCGCCTCAAGACCTCAACCCGACTGAAATCGCCCTCTGTGCCGATTCCCTACTGCTGTCCCCTGTGGTTCGAACTGCCTGGGGCCCAAACTGCTAAACCCGCAAAACGCCCATTTTACTTCCCCGAGGCTGCAGGATATAGCCCCGCCTGAACGCACTCTGCCCGACTGAATCGCCCCTGCGGTGCCGATCCCACATCATGTCCCCCGGCATTTAACCTCCCGGTTGTTTCTAACCTAAACCGCAAAATGGCCCTGATCTTACCCATTTTTCTCAAACCACTGGGCTACCCCCATCCCGATGCCCTCACTGGTCCTGGCTTGGACGAAACGGAACCGCAACAGGAGGCCCCAATCATGAAGTTACAAACCAAGAAACTGCGAAAACGGCCCACTTTACTGGCCCCCTGTGTCGTGTTATAGCCTCGCCTTTGGACCGCACCAACTCAAAAATCGTCCCCCTCAGTGCCGATGTTACCGGTCCCCCGGTACATGAACTGCTCTGGGGGCCTAAATCAAAAACCGCAAAACCAACACGATCTTACCCATTTTTCGACGTTCAAACCGCCGGGTGCCTACCCACTCATCCTGATGCCACCGCCCGGTTGGTCCCGTCGGATGAAACGGAACCGCAATCGGAGGCCCCGATCATGAGTTACGGCCGAAACCGGCAAAACCCGCAAAAACGGCCCATTTTACTTTCATGTTCTCGAGGCCGTGCTATAGCTCCCGCCTACCATGCCCGCCTGAATCCCGGACCGAAATTTTCCCTGTGCCGATCTCGCTGTCCTCGGCATTTAACTGGGGGCCTAAACCGCAAAACCGCCAAACAATTTCTTTCCATTTTTCGCTGCTCAAACTGGGCCACATACCGCCCATCCTCGATCCTCGCCATTGGTCCTGCTCGACGAAATGTAATCAGAATCGGAGGCTCCCTATCATGAGTTACTTAAAATCGCAAAACTCGCAAAACGCCCATTTTACTTAAGGCCGAGTGTGCTATAGTTTCTCCCCGGATCGCACTTCAAATAGGGACCAAATCGTCCCCTCGTGCTGATCCTTCCTCATGGGTCCCCGGCATGAATCCGCCACCCGGGGCCCAAACTGCAAACCGCAAAAACGGCCCGATCATCTTTTTGGCTTTTCAAACCGCCAGTATACTCCCTGATCCCGATGCTTCTCCGCCTCGGTCCTGGCTTCAAACGGAACTACAACGGAGGCCTAATACGAAGTTACGTTAAACCGCAAACTCAAAACGCTCTATTTTACTATGGGTCGCCGAGGCTGCCCTCGCTTCAGACCGCCCGAACCTGACCGAAATCGTCCCCCGTGTGCCGATCCCGCCCCGCGGTCCCCCCCGGGGCATGAACCACCCCCCGGGGGGCCCAAACCGCAAAACCGGCAAAAACGGCCCCGATCATACCCATTTTTCGGCGTTCAAACCGCTGGGCGGCTACCCCCCAATCCGGATGTTCCTGCCCGGCTAGTCCCGTCGGATGAAACGGAACCGCAATCGGAGGCCCCGATCATGAGTTATCAATAAACCGCAAAACTCAAAACGTCCCATTTTACTTTCATGGGACCCCGAGGCTGCTCGCTATAGCCCCCGCCCCGGACCGCACCTGCCCGAACCCGACCGAAATCGTCCCCCGTGTGCCGATCCTCATGTCTCCCCTGGGTACTTAACCGCTTCGGGTCCTAAACCGCAAAATCGCAAAACGCCCTGACATATTACCCATTTTTCGGAGTTCAAACCATCAAGGCTACCCCCATCCCGACGCTTCGGTTGGTTCCACGGCTTGACGAACGGAACCATAATCGGAGGCCCCTTTCATGAGTTACGGACTAAAAAGGCAAAACTGCAAAAACGGCCCATTTTACTTTGCCCCGAGGTCCGCTATAGCTCCGCCTGACCGCTTCGACTCACCAACGCGACCGCAATCGTCCCCAATGTGCAGATCCTGCTCATGTTCCTCCGGCATGAACCACCGTCAGGGCCCAAACCGCAAAACCGGCAAAAACGGCCCCGATCATACCCATTTTTCGGCGTTCAAACCGCTGGGCGGCTACCCCCCAATCCGGATGTTCCTGCCCGGCTAGTCCCGTCGGATGAAACGGAACCGCAATCGGAGGCCCCGATCATGAGTTACGGCTGAAACCGGCAAAACCTGCAAAAACGGCCCATTTTACTTTGCGGACCCCGAGGCCGTCTGCTATAGCCCCCGCCCCGGACCGCACCTGCCCGAACCCGACCGAAATCGTCCTGTGGTGTCCGATCCCGCCTATGGTCGCCTTCGGCATTAACCGCTCGGGTCCCAAACCGCAAAACCGGCAAAAACGGCCCCGAACTTACCCATTTTTCGCTCAAACCACGTTATTCTCCATCTCGATTCCTCACCTGGTCCTGGCTGGATGAAACGGAACCGCAATCGGAGGCCCCGATCTTGAGTTACTTAAACCAAAACTCAAGAAAAACGGCTTCCATTTTACTTTTTATGGGTTCTCCGAGGTCACAGGTATATAGCTCATACCCCGCCTGGCCATGATCAAGACCACTGAACCGAATCGACCGAATAGTCCCCTGTAGTTTATCCCGCTCAAGGGTCTCCCCGGCATACGAACTGCCGGGGCCCAAACTGCAAAACCTCCTAAAACTGCCCCGATCTTACCCATTTTTAGACGTTCAAACCGCCGGCTACCCCCATCCTGATGCTCCTCTGGTCTCGACTGGGTCCGCTGGATGAACGAACCTCAATCGGAGGCCCTGTTCATCAGTTACGGCTGAATCCCAAGAAACTCGCAAAACGGCCCATTTTAATTATAGGCCTGAAGATAGCCCGCCACGCGGACTGCACCTGCCCGAACCCGACCGAAATCGTCCCCCGTGTGCCGAGCCCACCTCATCGGGCATGAACTTCGGAGTGCCTAAACCGCAAAACCGCAAAACGGCCCCATTATACCCATTTTTCTGAAATTCAAACTGGCTTACCCCCAATCCGGATGTTCCTGCCCGGCTAGTCCCGTCGGATGGAAAGGAACCGCAATCAGAGGCCCCGATCACGAAGTTACTAAAACCGGCAAACTCGAAAAACGCCTATTTTACTATGGACTCCCCGAGGTTGCTCGCTATAGCTCCCCGCCTGACCGCACCTTCCCGAACCCGGACAGAATCGCCCCCGTGGCGATCCTGCTCACGGGTCTCCCCGGGGCATGAACCGCCCCCCGGGGGTCCCAAACCGCAAAACCGGTAAAAACGGCCCCGATCTTACCCATTTTTCTTAAACCATCAGGCTACTCTATCCGGATGTTCTCTGGTTGGTTCCGGCTTGACGAAACGGAACCGTAATCGGAGGCCCCAATCATGAGTTACCGTCGAAACGGGCAAAACTCGCAAAACGCCCATTTTACTTTACCCCGAGGCCGCCTCAGTTCGCTATAGCCCCGCTTCGACCGCACTCCGTCCAATGCGACTCGTCCCCAATGTGCAGATCCCGCCACAGACATTCTGGCATGAACCACCCCCCGGGGGGCCCAAACCGCAAAACCGGCAAAAACGGCCCCGATCATACCCATTTTTCGGTGTTCAAACCGCTGGGCGGCTACCCCCCAATCCGGATATTCCTGCCCGGCTAGTCCCGTCGGATGAAACGGAACCGCAATCGGAGGCTCCAATCATGAGTTACGGGCAAACCGCAAACTCGCAAAACGCTCCATTTTACTTTTCATGGACCCCGAGGCCGCTCATAGCTCCCATGACTTTGCCCGAACTCCGACCAAATCGCCCCTCAGTTGATCCTCATGTCTCCCCCGGCATGAACTGCCGGAGTCCCAAACCGCAAACCGCAAAAACGGCCCTGATCTTACCCATTTTTTAAAACGCCAAGCTACCCTCCATCTCGATTCCCCTATTGTCCCATCGGATGAAACTGCACCGCAATTGGAGGCCCCGATCAGAGTTACTAAACCTAAAAACCTACAAAACGGCCAAGTTTACTTTATGCCCCCGAGGTCACAGGTAATACCCCCCGCTTCCGCCTCAGCAAGGATCAGACCCGCTTGAACCCGACCGAAATAGTCCTCGGTGTTTATTCCGACCAAGGTCTCCCCGGGCATACGAATCCGCCTGGGGCCCAAACCGAAAACCTAAAAACGGCCCGATCTACCCATTTTTGAGTTCAAACTGCCGGCCATTACATCCCGATGTTCTCCCCGTCCGCTGGTCCTGGCCGGATGAACGGAACCGCAATCGAGGCCCGACGAAGTTACTAATCCGCAAAATCGCAAAACGGCCCATTTTACTTTCTCAAGGGCCCCGAGGCCGTAAGCAGGCCCCCGCCACGCCCGGACCGCACTCTGCCCAACTCGATTGAAATCGTCTCTGCAGGTGCTGATCCCAGCCTGCTGCCCGGCATGAACCGGAGGGCCCAAACAAAACCGCAAAAACGGGCCCCGATCTACCCATTTTTCAGCTGCTCAAATCGCTACAAGGCTACCCCCATCCCGATTCTCGCCTCTTGGTCCTGGCTTGACCAATAGAACTGCAATCGAGGCCCTGAACATGAAGTTACGGCAAACCGAAAACTCCGCAAAACGCCCATTTTACTTTATTCGAGCCGTGGTGCTATAGCACCGCTTTGCCCTGCATCAGACCACTGAACCCGAAATCGTCTCCCCGTGTCGATCCGCTGTCCCCGCCAGGTAAACCGGTGTCCCAAACTGAAACCGCAAAACGGCCCCGATCTTACCCATTTTTCTATGCTGTTAAACCATCATGGCAATTTCATCCCGATGCTCCCAGCTTGGTCCTGCTTGGACGAATGAAACCGCAATCCTGGAGGCTCCCGATCATGAGTTACTACCAAACAGTAAAACTCGAAAACGGCCCATTTTACTATTCAGTTTGCTATAGCCTCGACCAAGACCACCCGCCTCGCTTCAAGGCTGACCGCACACGCTCGAACTCGACTAAAATCGCCCCTCACAGGTTTATCCTACCTGTCCCTCGGGCTGTGAACTGCCGGGGCCCTCCGATCAAAAACCCAAGAAAAACGGCCCATCTTACCCATTTTTCTAAGATTCAATCCACGGGCTTATCCCCCCATCCCGATGCCCCCTCCCCGCTAGTCCCGTCGGACGAAACGGAACCGTAATCGGAGGCCCCGATCATGAGTTACGGCCGAAACCGGCAAAACCTGCAAACCGCCTATTTTATGGCACCGAGGCCGTGGTTATAGCCCCCGCTTCGCCTGGACCGCACACGCCGAATCTTGACTGAATCGTCCCTCACAGCTTTATCTCGCTTCATGGTCTCTCGGGCCCAAACCGCAAAACCGGCAAAAACGGCCCCGATCTTACCCATTTTTCGGCATTCAAACTGCCGGGCGGCTACCCGCCCATCCCGATGCCCTACCCGCTGGTCCTGGACGAACGCAACCGCAATCGAGGCCCCGACATGAAGTTACTACGAAACCGCAAAACTCGCAAAAACGATTTATGGCCACCGAGGCCGTGTGCTATAGCCCCCGCCCCGGACCGCACACGCCGAATCTCGCCTGAATCATCCCCTGTCGATCCGGCCTTTGACGGTCCCCGGTACGGACTGCCGGGGCCTAAACCGTAAACCGCAAAAAAAGCCCGATCTTACCTGGCCAGTTCAACCGCTTAGGCGGCTACCCCCATCCTCGATGCCCCGCCTTGGTCTCACGGCTGGATGAAACGGAACCACAATCGGAGGCCCCGATCATGAGTTACGGCCGAAACCGGCAAAACCTTAGAAAACGGCCCATTTTATTTCATGGCCGGTTTCCATAGCCCCCCGCCTCACCCCGCCTCGCCTGACCGCACCACCAACCTGACCGAAATCATCCCCCATGTGCCGATCCTACCATGATCCCCTAGGTGAACCGCCTGAGGAGCCAAACCAAAACCGCAAAACTAATTCCCCGATCTACCCACTTTTCAGATTCAACCGCCAGGCGGCTACCCCCCCATGCCGATGCCCCTGTCCCTGGTCTCGGCTTGACGAACGCAATCAACGAGGCCCCGATCATGAGTTACGCCAAAACCTCAAAACTCCGCAAAGCGCCCATTTTGTTATGGGCACCGAGGTGCAGGCAGTAGCCCCCGCCCGCCCCGCCTGACCGCACTTCCGAATCCTCACCGAATCGTCTCCGTGCCGATCCGCCCCACGGTCCCCTGGCATGGCTCCGCCTCGGGGGCCCAAACCGCAAAACCGCAAAACCGGCCCTGATCTACCTGGGCTGCAACCGCTAAACGGCTACTCCCCATCCCGATGCCCCGCCCTGGTCTCAGAGGATGAACGGAACTGCAATCGGAGGTCTGATCATGAAGTTTCGCCGACACGCAAAACCTTAAAACGGGCACATTATATTTCATGGCCTCGAGGCCGCAGGCTATAGCCTCGCCTGACCGCCTCACCAACCCGACCGAATCGGGCCCCTGTGCTGATCTCATGTCCCCCTAGGGCATGAACCGCCCCCCGGAGGGGCCAAACCGCAAAACCGGCAAAAACGGCGCCGATCTTACCCAGTTTTCGGCATTCGAACCGCCAGGCGGCTACCCTCCTATCCCGATGCCCCCGCCCGGCTGGTCTCGTCGGATGAAACGGAACCGCAATCGGAGGCCCCGATCATGAGTTACGGCCAAAACCCGCAAAACGCCCATTTTACTTATGCCCCGAGGTCAGGCGCTATAGGCCCCGCCTCGCCCCCCGCCTCACTGACCGACCACTAACCCGAACGAATCGTCCCCTCAGATGTCGATCCGCCATGGTCCCCCCGGCATGAATCCGGGGCCCAAACTGCAAAACCGGCAAAAATGGCCCCGATCTTACCCATTTTTCGGCGTTCAAACCGCCAGGCGGCTACCACTATCCCGATGTTCTTGCCCGGTGCTCCCATCGGATTTAAACGGTACTGCAATCGGAGGTCCCGATCATGAGTTACGCTAAAACCAAGAAACTCGCAAAATGGCCCCGATCTACCCATTTTTCTATTGTTTCAAACCGTCAAGCGGCTTACTTCCCCATCCGGATGCCCCTCACTGGTCCTCGCTTGATGAAATCTAACCGCAACGGAGGCCCTAATCATGAGTTATGGTCAAACCGCAAAACGGCCCATTTTACTTAATACGCCATCGAGGCCGGTGCAGTTAGCCCCCGCCCCACCTCATTCCGGACTACACCTGCATCAACCTCGACCGAATCGTCCTCTGTGCCGATCCTGCCTTTCATGGAAGCTGAATCGCTTCGGGGCCCTAACCGCAAAACCGCAAAACGCCCCGATCTTATCCATTTTTCGGCATTCAAAATTCCGATTTGCCACCCGCCATCCCGATGTTCCCCCTACCTGGCTGGTCCTGCTGACGAATTGAACCGCAATCGAGGTTCCCCGATCATGACTTACTAAAAAACGGCAAACCGCAAAATGACCCATTTTACTTTGCAACCCCCGAGGCCGTGTGCTATAGCCCCCGCCCCGCCCCGCCCTTCTCCGCCCCGGACCGCACCCGCCCGAATCCGACCAAAATCATCCTCGTAGTCGATCCCACTGTCTCCCCTGGGTACGAACGCCCGGGCCCAAACCGCAAAACCAGCAAAAACGGCCCCGATCTTACCCATTTGTTTGCCGTTTCAAACCGTCATGGCCACTTCTGATCCGGATGCTCCCGCCTCGGGTCCCTGTCGGATGAAACGGAACCGCAATCGGAGGCCCCAATCATGAGTTATGGCCGAAACCGGCAAAAACGGCCCATTTTACTTAGCGGCCATCGAGGCCGTAGCATAGCCCCCGCCCACCTCTGTCCCCGCATCGCATCAACCCGACCGAATCGTCCCTCTGGCCGATCCCGCTGGTCCTCGCGCCAGGGCTTGAACCACTGGGGCCCTAACCGCAAAACCGGCAAAAACGGCCCCGATCTTACCCATTTTTCGGCGTTCAAAATGCCGGACGGCTACCCACCCATCCCGATACCCCCACCCGGCTGGTCCCGTCGGACGAAAGGGAACCGCAATCGGAGGCCCCGATCATGAGTTACGGCCGAAACCGGCAAAACCGGCAAAAATGACCCATTTTACTTTGCAACCCCCGAGGCAAGCCCCCCGCCTCGCCTCTTTTCTCCGCCTGACCGCACCAATCCGACCAAAAATCATCCCCTGCAGCCGATCCCACCATGTCTCCCCCGGGGCATGAACCGCCCCCCGGGGGGCCCAAACCGCAAAACCAGCAAAAACGGCCCCGATCTTACCCATTTTTCGGCGTTCAAACCGCCGGGCGGCTACCCCCCCATCCTGATGCCCCCACCCGGCTGGTCTCGTCGGACGAAACGGAACCGCAATCGGAGGTCCTTTTCATGAATTACGGCCGAAACCGGCAAAACCTGCTAAAACTGCCCATTTTACTTTCATGCCCTGAGTCAGATAAGTTATAACCGTCTTCCGCCTGACCGCACTCCACCAACCCGACTGAATCGTCTCAGCCGATCCCACCCTTTCCCCTGGGGTACATGTAAACGCCTGGTGCCCAAACCGCCAAACCAGCAAAAACGGCCCCGATCTTACCCATTTTTTGCTCAAACCACGGTGGTACCCCATCCCGATACTCCCCACTTCGGCTGGTCCTGCTTGACGAATTGAACCGCAATCGGAGGCCCAGATCATGAGTTACGGCCGAAACTTGCAAAACCGGCAAAACGACTTTTATTTTCATACCTCGAGCCCGTGCATAGCCCCGGCCCCTGCTTCCGCCTGAACCCGATCAAATCATCCCCATGTGCCGATCCCGACCAAGGTCTCCCCGGCATGAACTGCTCCCCTAAAACTGCAAAACGGCTTTTATTTATACGAGGTCCGGAGCTCCCCACTGGAGAAATCTCCCTCAGTCGCTTCTCATGAACCGGGGCCCAAATCAAGAAAACCGCAAAATGGCCTGATTCCCATTTTTTCGGTTGCTCAAATCCGTCTCCCCATCCTGACATACTCCCGCTTGGGTCCCATCGACAAAATCGGAATCCAACGGAGGCCCCGATGAGTTACGGGCTTAAACCGGTAACTCAGAAATAAAATTATTTGATATTTGGCCCTCGAGGTCAGAAGAGCCCTCCGCACCACTCCTTCCCGCCAGCATTCGGATCAAATCCTCCCTGCAGCCGATCCGCCTCATTAGCCTTCGGGGCCTAAACCGCAAACCTCGATCTTACCCATTTTTCTGCTTAAAGATCACACACCTCCATCCCGATGCCCACGCACGGCAAGGAACGAAAATGGGTAAGATCACCGGTTTGCTTGCTTTGAGGTTTGTTCTTGGTCAGTTTCATGCCTGGGACCGCATGGACGGGCACACGGGATGATTTTACGGTTCAAAGGTATGGGTACGGGCGAAACCAGAAACCTCGATCTTACCCATTTTTCGGATTAGCGCTTTCATGGCTACCCCCCATCCCGATGACATTACTGCCTAAGGTTCGCCGAAGACGGAAGATCGTCGTGTTTGCGGCTTTTTTGGTTTTCTGGCTGTTCATGCCCTGGGGATCATGGGCGGATGGGCACACGGGATGATTTCGTCGGTCTGTTCTCAGGGTGCGGGCAATGTAGCAAATGGGCTGCTAAGGTTTCGGCCAGAATCTCATGATCGGACTCATTATGGCCGTCTGTTTCTAACGGACCAGCCAAGTGGCATCGGATGGGAGGGTAGCCGCACGGTGCTTTAAACGCCGAAAAATGGGTAAGATCGGGCCGCTTTTATGTTATGGTTTCACTTCTTGGGCTGGGACCAAGCTGACGGATCGCACACCTGGGAGGATTTCGGCCTGTTCAAAGGTCCCATGGCGTTGGTTATAGAACACTGGGGCCGCAAGTAAATGGGCTATGTTTTGTCGGCCATGGCCGGCTTTTTGCCGCTGTCAGAATCATGATCGGGCCTCCGACAGTCGCTGTCCGAATGACAGATTCACCAGTGCGCGACGATCGGGGGGGTAGTCCTGTGGTTCAACTAAAATGGGTAAGATCAAATGCTTTTGCTTGCTTTTATGTCTCGGGGTCTGGATTTCATGCCTCGGGGACCGCTGGACGGATCGCACAATAGGGAGGATTTTCTCGTTCTGGGAAGGTCCGGCTAAGGGCAAGTTATAGACACTACCTTTGGGGGCCTAGCAAATGGGTCTTATGACAGGTTTTGTCGTCATTGCTTTTTGGCCGCGGTTTTCCTGCTTTACCAGAATCCATGATCGGGGCCTCCGATCACGGTTCCGTTTTGTCCGACGGACCAGCAAAGTGGGGCATCCAGACGGGGGTAAGGTCGGCGTTCAATCACTAAAAATGGGTAAGATCAAATGTTTTATGGTCATTCTTGGGAAGTGTCATGCCTCGGGGACCGCGGATCGATCGCACACTGGGAGGATTTTACGTTCTGTGGGAAGGTCCGGAAGGGCTGGGATATAAAGACACTACTTTGGGCGAGAATAAATGGGCTGCTTTTAGGTTGTGTTTTTCAAGCGGTTGTGGTTTGGCCGTTTCGCCTGTGAACTCATGATCGGGCCTCCATCATGCGGTTGCTGTCTGGACGGACCACCTGTGGGGCATCGACACGGGGTTGTCGTCGGGCTCAACGAAAAAATGGGTAAGATCGGGCCGTTTTGCCGATTTTATGGTCAGCCCTGCAGGGCGCTTCATGCCTCGGTGGCTGGATCGGCACACGGGATGATTTTGGCCATGTTCGCATTACCTGGGACGATTTTGGTCGGGTTCGGCGGTCCAACCGGCGGCCGATTATAGCACACGGGGCCGTAAAGTAAACGGGTCGTTTGCCGATTTGGATTTCACGGTTTTACCAGTAACTTCATGATCGAGGTTCACATTGGTTCCGCTTTTGTCGACGGACTAAACCGGACGGGCATTTGGGGGTAGCCGCCAAGTGTCGAACCTCAAAATGGGTAAGATAGGGCCGCTTGCTATGTTTTGGGCGGTTCATGCCCTGGGGACTGATTGGCACACTGGCACTACTGTTCTGGGTGGGTCAAGGGCGTAGGGTTTTGCAAAGAAACGGGCCAGCAAGTTTTACGGCTTTTTTGAATCATGATCGCGGCCTCCGCTTAGGTTCTGCTTTCATCCGACGGACCAGCCAAGGGGACATCGGATGGGTAGCCGCCTGGTTCAAGGATAAAATGGTAAGTCTGTCAAGCTTTTGCCATGTTTTCTCATGGTGGGGGCGCTTCATGCCTGGGGATCATGGCTGGATCGGCACACCTGGGACGATTTCGTCATGTTCGCACATCGGGGACGCATTTTGGTGTCCCAAGGTGGGCTTGTCAATAGTAAATTTTAATGTACTCAAGCGCATTTAATCTATTGTAGTGTAGATCAACGGTGATTTAGTGCTTCCATCCCACGAGGAGGATTTTAATTGTGTATAGAATTAATTTTGGTAAAATGGGTTGAATCAAGTGTAAGTGATTTAAAATATGCTAAAATTGAATTGAATGATGATAATAAATACGCTAAAATTGAATTGCAATCATGAGAATAAATTCAGTAGAAAATCGACAAAATTGACGATTTGGGTATCTCTATCCGTATCAACATGCATCACTAAATAATCCAGATATCGTTAATTAAATCACGGTGGGGAATCCACACCTCAATTCTATTTAACCACGCCTAATCAATATGGTAGCAGTATTTATCGTGCCAAATAATAATAACTCTTATACTAGAGAGGTAACTAAGCAGATTCAGACAAGATCAAGATATATTACGCATCTTATAAGTCAAATCATCCACAAAACTAGAGGGGGAAAAGAAAATAAATTTACCAAATAAAGCCCATGACACGTTGAGACTTCACCTTCAACCCAAGCTTCGAAAGGAAATTAAATACTCATAATCGAACTAGGGCAAATGGGAATGTATTAAAAAAATAAAAGAAAATACAAGATGGAGAAAGAATTACAGAAAATGGAGTCCAAAATGGATTCGTAGATATCAAATTGTGGGGAGGCCCTTTTATGAGACATACTGAGTAAATCATGGCCATCGGATTAAAAAAACAAATGGACGCCAGATCGCGACGCCATATCAGTCAATGTACCCACTGGTTTGACCACGCCGGATGAAAGAATATGGTTTAATTTGACCCGGATGAACAGAACGCTTATTGAAAATAATCCTTGTAGATGCATGCACCAGACGCTTAGATTTTTTCGTCCACTAATATTCCCGCCACGCCACCATCAATGCAAGATATGAATTTTAGTCCAATGCGATCGCGACAATCTTCATCACCAATGCCACGCCATCGGTTAATGCCACGCTATCGATCCGTCTTATGAACAAATAATCAATAAAGAACGTGATAAAGACTGCACGTGAATAGTACTATACATGTAATAGGTGCTATTTTTCCTTTATACGCCCTCCTAAGGTTTTCACCCCCGAGTTCAAAAGTGATGTCCGCTCATTGGCCTGATCTCTCTCCTTTATTGAAATGACTATAATGCCCTAAAATACATAAATTACTTAATTAAAATAAAACACACTAATTAAATCAAAAGAAGGTTAAATTCATAAAAGTAAATGCTGTTAAGAAACTCAGAGTGTAAAATGACGATTTTCTCCTATAAATATACATTTTCTAACACTCAACACACTTCAACTCACTTTTATCATATCCCTAGCAAATAAAGCGAAAACAAAATTCAAATTAAAATGATTTTTTTTTTTTTTCAAACACTATATTATTCAATCGATTAACGACAAGAATCAAATAAAAGATAAAGATTATCAAATTTCAAAGAAATATCACACCCATATTAACCATCCACACGAATCAAAGCCTGCAAGAGACTTTCATATCTACTTTCAAGAATGACATAAACCCCAAAATCAATTTCGGAAGTGGTGACACTCTGGCTAAAGAAATTAAACCCAATAAACATAGTCACTCCAATGAACGTAATCGGTAGAGAGAAATAATAAAGAAATGATATCACATGCTTCTCACCAAGATGAAATAAATACGCCTCTACTTAGAATAATACGATCTCAAGTCAAATAAAATGTTAGTCAACCCACTTTTATTTATCTTTTTTTTTTTAATTATGCATCATACATCTTTTAGCCCACATAAATAGCTTCTACTAAACTATGGCTCCCTAAAATCAAGCAATGACTTTTTATTGTGACGTAACGTAGTGCTAGTGGATATGGCTAACAACGAAATGGTGCTGAATAGCGAAACAAAGTTATATGCTTCAGAAAAAACGCAGAATTTTTTTTTTTTTTTTGAAGTCATATGCTTGATTTCACCTATTATCGTTATTTTTATTCTTTTCAAACAACAACTTTGTTTTTTTTGTTTTTCTTTGCTTTATTTGGCATAACTTCACAACAACATATAATTATTTACATTTTCTCAAACATAAATAGTGATGGAACTAAAAAGACAAGAATACCCAACTCGGAGCGTCAAGATGATAAGTTGACAAAGAAAAGCGTTTTTGTTTTTTTTTTTTTTTAAAGGCTCAAAAGGGTAACTATGGATATTTAATAAAAAGGATGGCTTATAGAAGCGCTCAAACGGATCAAAGATGGCCTTCCATCGTCTTTGCGGCTCTAAATAATCTTCCATATCTACTATTGGGATGATGTATTCCTCCAAATGTAGCGAACACACATTTTTTTTTCTTTCTTTTTTCTTTTTAATTTACAAATATATATATTTTTTAAGGGTTAACTCAAAAGAAATCTCAGAGATCGTATAATAATAAACCTAAGTCAGATAAAGAATTTTAAGGGCAAATGGGTACTTCCAAGAAAAATGATAAAGCTCAAAACTCACTTGGTACTTATTTACATGTTCATTTCTTCAAGTAACTCATATTTGTCTCCTCACATCACTACGTAAAGTGAGCAAATATACAGAACATCACTTAAGACAAAGATAATACAAATACTAAAAGTTGAAATTAATCATGTAATCCAATGTTAAAACACATCACAAAAAATATATAGATATTTTTTTTGAACTACATTCTAACAACCAACCTATTCTAAGATGAAAGGCTGTGGTAAAATATGCACAGTAAATGTAAAATGACGCATAAAAACTAATTGTGAAAAGTTACACGTAAATGACAAAAACGAAAATGTTTTTTTTTTTTTTAAATAAGATGCTTTCAGATAACTACACCTTCATATTCAGCCATCTTCTTCGACTCAAAGTTGGAAATGTATATTTATATAGAGAGAAATTAAAAGTTAAGAAAAATAAACATAAACATATTATAAAAAGAAAAGAAATGTCTGAATTTTTTTTTTTTTTAAATGATGAAGACGCGCTTTCTAGTAGTCACTACTAATCCATATTCAGCCATCTTCAATAATACAAAAGTTAAAGCAACGCTTAGTTTCTACAACAAAAATTACTAAAAACTTAACCAAAATTTCACAATTGTCGACTATTCCCTCCCCCTCAACTTAACGAAACATCGTCTCAATGTTTTAAAGGAGCATAGAGTTTAAGACATCACCCCGTGGTGCAACATGTAAGAAAATATTTATGCGCCGAGAGAGTTAACCACTTGTACTTTATCATGCACATCGTTACTATCATTATTTGTCGCTCCAACACAAAGCGTCCGGGGCGTCTGCTCCCGCTTATAAGCTTCAGTAATATATCAAGTGTACTTCATTAGCGCGCGAAGGAGTACAAATAAATAGTTTTTTACATTGTAAGGAATGAAATAGTTTTTATTCATGATTAAGAAATGCGATAAAGCCATCATAAAAGTTATTGACATTTAACAAAACCGATGGCTTTCGTGAATGTGGTAGACGCTTCCAAGATGCTAAAGTGTCATGTTGGCCTCTAAGGTTGCAAGATCTCCTTGAAGGAAATAAAAGCATCAAAGATGATTAAGCATTTCAGTTATTCTTTTCATACCGAGACGACAAACTTTCTCCAAAATACGAAATGTATTAATCGCCAATGGTTTTGTGGACTTCGGGACGATGCTCTAACACTCACTTCCTCTCGATAAAGTCGCTCGAGACCATTTTGATAACCCTCATACTCCTCCTCCATACACCATGTGTAATTTTCTCAACAAGCATGCTTTCACCAGATCTATAAATGCCGCTTCAACGAACTCTTTTATGTTCGCTATAGGTAAATCCAAAGCACACAAATGTTCTTGAATTGTCTATCGGGAGAAATGCAATACTATCAGTGATACTTCAAACACCATGCGAGCGCTTGACAAAAAGGAAATCACATTTAAGAATCTTCGGTGACAATGGATCACAGTTTGTAAGCGAGGTAACATGTCAAGGTCAAATAACCCGTAGAAAGCACGTGGCTCGCTAGTCAAAAAGGAAACAAAGAAAAGGAAAAGAAAATGCAGACAAGAATGCGAAAAAGCAAACAAGAATAAAATTTTTAAAGACAATAATGCACAATAAAACAATAGTGAAATAAAATAACAAGAAAGTGAAAGGATATTTACAGTAGCCATTGCTACATCGGTGGCTCACATCTTCCTCTCGCTTTTGTAAACGGCCAACGCCTCTACGGGTCAAGATAGGCTTCCTATCCGCTTATAAACTGCAAATGTGGTCGCTTATAGTCGATTCCCGAGACTATATCGCATGCTTTTTTCCGAATAATGGCCATAACGAGAATCGCCTTGCACATATCCACTAGGATGTTTCAAGAGACAAAAGGATATCATCCAATGACTCCTTATTCAAGCCATCCCTAATGAATCAATCTTTATCTTCCCTCATATCGCACATTCCTAAAGTGTTACATGGGTTTCTATCGCAACTCATTCTGCACACTTATGACAAGCAATGAAATTCTTCAAAAAAATTGCTGCTCGCTGCTTTCTTGCATAATTTCCTTTACCACAACCAGGCATGAATGCAATAAATTGAGGGTAACTCACCGGGCCGAATGTATTTAGCCTCGATTGAATCCAACTAAATCTGATGCCAGCAGTATGTTATTCTCATGAAGTAATCGCATGCTCGACCAACTTTTATAGATCATAAGGAGGGCATTCTTCGAGAAGCCGAAGGGAATCGCCATGAAGTTTCGCTAGAATCTTTTCATTCATACTTTCATTGTCGTCGCTATTAAGGAAATCAAGTAACCGGACTTGATTGTCACAGAGTACCGTATCCGCCACTTCACCGGGTAACAAAACTAAAGCACATAAACAAAACAAATCAAAACACACAAAGAAAAATTAAAATCGCCCTCTTATTGAATTTACCTCAAGCTCCAATCGATGTCGTGAACACTTCTCTCAATGTCTCGAAGTCTACGTTTAAACCCTCAACATAGGCTACTAACTCGTGGTAATAGAGCCCAAATGCGCTAGTGTTTTACAAAATTGAAATCTGCTTTCGAGATGAAGTTTTAACCTAGTAATACGTCCGTCGGGTTTACAATGTTCCGCGAGGAACGTCTAAGTATTGTACTCATGATTATAAATGATACGAATAAAACTTAATTGTAAAACAAACACACTTATGCAAAAAATAATTTCAATTAGCAAAGTTAATAATAAAAAGAAAAGAAAGAAAACCAAATCAACAAAAAGAAAAAATCAATTCAAATCTCATGGCCACCAAATTTATTTCGTGTCTTCTCCATGGTTGGTAATTTCAAGATATGGCTTTAATCTTTGACCATTAACTTTAAACGCACATTCTGCTTCTTCGTCCTTAATTTCAATTGCCCTGGGCCGTGGTGTCAAGACGAATAACAGCGGATTCAGACCATCGAGACAGAATCTCACCGGGAATGCAAACGTAGAACTAAAAGCACTTTCTCGAATTGGAGGAACGATTTCATAATGTGCTTGTCATGAAAGACTTCATTCGTTGTTTAAATCTTGGCATTTTCAGATGCATCATAATTTCTTCAAGTTCTCGCCATTGTAATCTTTTTCCGGAAATGGGTCACGTGATGTCAAAGTCAATTTCGATGGCCCAATATGCACGATGCTCGAGTTCCACGCTGCGTAGAAAGGGCAAGCTTTTCCATACACTAGCCTCAGAGGGATATCCCAATTCCGGGGTCTTGAAAGCCGCTCTCATATGCCCATAATGCATCAATAAGTCTTAATGACCACAATCTTTTCTGTCCCATTTCACCGCTCTTTCTAATATGTGCTTTATTTCTCGATCGGAGATCTCAACTCGCTACCTGCTTGCTGGATGATACGGGTTGCCATTGTGTATTGAATACTTTGTCAAAAGAGCTTGAATGCTTTGTTACAAAAAGTAGCACCACCATCACCGACATTGCTCGGCGGAATCCAAAAGTTGCGAGTACAACGTCATTGCTTTCAAAACTTCTATCACCACTTGCGGATCATCGGGTTCTACATGGAATCGCTCTACCCATTTTCACAGACGAGTCAACAGCAACCAATATGTATTGATGGCCAAACAGAAGGGGGAAAGGGTCCCATGAAGTCGAGCAATTTATACGCCAGTGTAAAATTTCAACCACTAAATTGATTTCTTAAGGGTACTGCTCGTAATGCTCCCCATTCACGACACCTATCATACGGGTAATGTAGTTAGGCATCTCTCAAATATAGTTGGCCAATAAACTACATCAGAAACTTAGTCATTGCTTTTTAAGACCAAATGGCTTCCACAAGCTCGTTTCATGGCGTAATGAAAGGATATTCTAATTTCACTTTCGGGACACATCGCTCAACAATTTCGGCCTCAGACAAGATTTCAACAAATACGGTCATCCCAAAGAAATTCTTTATTTCAGAAGAATTTAGCCTTTGTCTTGCTTGGTCCAATGCTCGAAATTTACCCGTAATAAGATAATTAACTATATCGCAAGATACCAAGGTAATACTCACATCTATCAATCAGTTCATCCTAACGACTCATTTAAATTCGTAATGGCTCAGAATCGCTGGCCAAAACGAGACGGTAGTAGACTTCGGCCCTCGCTACCATATTTTCTCGCGGGTTTTCTTATCTTTTAAAATTTGTCAAATTCCCCGCAAAAGTAATACCTAAATCTAATTAACAATTTTTGCATCTTTCTTTCATAGAGAAGATATTTAAGAGCAAAGCACGACCAGAATATAATTATTTTACAACCAATGAGATAAGATCGAATTTTTCCAATGCAAACACTATCGCTAGCATTTTTCAAGAGCTTGAATAGCTCAACTGCATCATTCAATGTCATACTAGCATAAGAATAACATGAGAATTCGATCAACTCTTTGTCCACATCGCCCATCAGAGATAATCGATGCATCACACATGAGCTCAAATGAGAAGCCCATTGGGGTCTGAATGACGGTGATGATGTCATCAATCGCTTAATTTTCAAAAGCCATTAAGACATGAATCATTAAAGATAAAGGTACATCCTAGCAAGTAAATCAGATAGCGGGTCTGTAAATCCCTATAAAATTTTAACGAACGCCTATAAAACCAAAGATTTAAGGAAAGATCTTACTTTCGACCGTTTTAAAGTGAGGAAGATTAGAAACGATCCAATTTTGGCTTTGTCAACTCCTGTCACCTTTGCTCGAAATGACGTGACTGAACAATACCTTGTTTTACCATAAAACGACTTCTCCCAATTCTAAGACTAAGTTCTTCTCAGACATCTCTCAAGTAGAATTAGCGTTAATGATGTAAACATTGATCAAACGAGCCACCAAAGATGTAAAAATCATCCATAAAGACTTCAAGGAACTGCTCAACCATAATGTAAAAAATGCTCAACATGCATCGTTGAACAAAGCAGTATTACATAATCCAAATGGCATTTCCGGTATAGCAAAAGTGCCAAAAGGGCAAGTGAAAGTAGTTTTCTCTCCTGATTCGTGCTACGGAATCGATTATATCCGGAAAGTAGTCATCTAGAAAGCAATAAAATTCATGGCCCGCTAATTCATCACATTCATCAATAAATGGTAAAGGAAAATGATCTTTACGCAGGACAATTTAATTTTCTATAATCAATGACACATCGCCACTACAAAGGTATTTCAAGGTATCAATTCATTATTAAAGATTGCACCATCAGACTTCTAATTCTTTTTGGGACAATTGCACAGGACTCCACCCACGAATTCATCGAATCGTGAAATGATAATTGCTGCCTAATACCAATGACTTCGTTTCTAACAACTTCTTTCATATTAGATTTAACCGACGCTAGATATTTCTATAGTGGTGATTAGTATTTTCATCGAGGTGGAATGTAATGCATGCACCATCGATTTATATACCTTTAATGTCCGCCATGGTCCATCCAATGCTCCTTTGCGCTTCTTTAAAACATCCAATACTTACCTTTTTGTTCGCCATATCGAGGGACGTATTTAGATGATTAATGCGAAAGAACTTCTTCTCCCAAAATGCATATTCTAAACGTGTCGGGCAAACGTTCGAGCCTCGAAGCTCGTGGTGATTCCGATGGACGGGATGAGTTTCTTCTCTAACGGTGCTAGTTGTTCAACTCTTGACTCCATTTATTATGTCCATGTACGGTGGCCGAGTCACAGGTATGTCAATTCATCGACCGATCTCACAATATCAAAAATCCAAACCAAAGCGAAAGTTAAACACAGTTCAGGTGCGATCATCACTATGATTTGAAACAAAAGTGTCATCAACTAATGCTTCAATTAATCCACATCAACAACTTCATCATCTCGCATTATGAGGTTGTTCGCAATGCTGAAAAAACGTTTAGCTCCATAGTCATGTTGCCGAAGGACAACGCATATTTCCATCCTCGCATCAATACGAGCATCCTAGCTGCCAAGAGTGCCTGCCTAGAATAATGTGGATGCTTCCTTGAACTCGCATTGCTGAGTGTCAATTACAATGAAATCAACAGAAAATAAACTTGTCTACTCGATAAGCACGCCCTCCACAATACCACGAGGTATCTTCGTAGACCCATCTGCAAGTCGTGAACACCAACGAGTCGGGTGTAATTCTCCCACTCCAAGTTTTCCACTTAAACTCAATATAAATGATTATACCATACCCTAAATCCACAAAGCATTCTCATCAGCGGTTCCCTATACTGGGCAAGGAGAGATAGCTGGGGAGCCTGGTCTTTGCATTTAAAGGAATTTTATGTCGTGAGTATAGGAATAACGCTTTCAAGCAAAGGTTTCAACATGCATATTTTCTTTTGTGTAAAAGGTCTTTAAGAAACTTGCATAAGAAGGAACTTTGTTTAATAGCATCAAGTAAAGTGGATGTTAACACTTACCTGTCAAGATTTCGAGAATCTCACCTCGTGATTTTCCCTTCTTCCTTTCGCTAACCTCTCCGAGGAAATTGCTTTCTAACGTATTCTCGTGGGCTGGTTTCTTCTTTCTCCTCCTGGTGATGATTCCTCAACATTCATGTACAATTTGATTTTCTTGTCACCCAGATTCCACTTGCTGTCGACTCTTTCCTTTTCGCAAGGTCATGACTGCTGGACTTCCAATGCCGCGTTAACCCAGATTGGTCACGTATTCCTTTAGATTAGCACCGGGGTTGACTTGGAAATTTGCCTTCTCAACAGCCATTGCCAAGGTTTGAACCGAAGAAGGGGTTGTCCCACCATCTTCGGTGCTCAAACCCATCAAGCTCAGGAGCTGAAGCCCGCCTCAACTCATTTCAGAGTCCATCATGGGGTTTCGCTTGCTCAATCGTAGTGAGGATTCTTGAGATTCCGAATGAACTCCTAAGGTCTAGGCTGAGAGTAGTTCTGTCTGGATTGTAATGGTCTAAATTGTAATGAAGAGGCTCAGGAATTCGAGAGAAATTGTATCGCGGAGCCGAGCCGGGTCCATTCTCGTTGGGAACTTTTGCACCATGAAAATCGTGCTATTTCCTCCATCCGTGATTATATTGCGTTGGAGTAATGGGTTGTAATTGATGGCTTTTCTCTATTACAATTCCATGCATCGGGCTGACCAGATGAAATATTGGCCACGTTGCTCATTGACGAAGTACGATAACGATGCTTATTCATTTGTTACAGCATCTTCAACCATCTCCGACTTCTTTGATTCCGGTCGATTTCAGCCTAATTCGAACCTCATTTATTCCTTTAATTCTTTGGTATTCCCGAGGATCGACTTCCGCTGGTTGGAATTATCCTTTGTCGCCGAAGAATTCCCAAACTGGCGCGCTTTTCGACATTAGCTCTCTCCACTTGTTGCCATTAAATATTCTCGCACATCTGCAATAATCCTCCAAAAAGTATTGCATTGCGCCATTTTTCAGACCTACGATGTGGACACTTCAAGAGTAAAATTTCATCGAATCGCCTCCTAAGTTTCGAAAACCGTCATTCCTCTTGCAGGACAAATTTAATAAGATTTATTTTATGACCGGGAAATATTTATTCAAAAATCACTACTATTCGTTCTAGCTTAATAAACGCTATTGTTATAAAGAAAGATTTAACCATGAACGAGCTCTCATCTTTAAAGAAAAATTTTAATAATCAGCTAACATCATCGTCAAAAAAAATTCTCATATTTAAAATGCTTCGACAACACGAAACGTCTACGATTATGTATTCATTTTCTAAGCCATGTAACGCGGGGAGACAATTTTAGCACACTAGTTTACCAAAGCCCCAAAGGTTTTACATTTCGTAAAGATCTTTATGCACGACGCTCACCAACGGCTGGACTAAAAATAGTCCTTAAATGGCCTCTCCGCTGGTAAGTTTGTAACCATTTTATTTTTAACGTGTTTGTGTGCGGCGTTTTTCTAATTCAAGGTCTACAGTTCAAGACAGGTGAATAAAACGACCATTTAATTACGATACAAAAACAAATAAAATAAAAATAAAGACGCAAAACAAAACAAAAAATAAAGAACAAAACAAATAAAAAATAAAGAGTAAATTATTATACTAACCTTATCACAAGTTATTACAACCTTACTATAAAAAATACACAAAATAAATACGTGAAATAAATTAACTAAAAATTAAATTAATAAGATAAACAAAAATTACAAAGAAAAATAAAATTAAAAATTAACATGAATTTTGTTAATAGAAAAAGAAAAGAAATACTAACTCTAAATGTAGATTTACTTTTTTCGGTTTTTTTTTAATAAATTAAAAAATACAAGAAAACAAATAAAAGAATTATTCATGCACTAATTCTATGAATTAAAATTACTACAAGAATCATACCAAAACTCACAGTAAAATTTTAATGTACTCGCAATACATCTAATCTATCAGAGTGTAGATCAATGGCATTTGTTGTTTATCCCAATTTATGGCGGGTGATTTTTAATTGTGTATAGAATTAATTTTGCAAAACGGTAGTTGGAATCAGGTGGAAGTGATTAAAATACTAAAATCGGAATTTAACGATGTATAATAAATACGCTAAAATTGGAATTGCAACGAATAAATTGCAGAGAAAACGATTAATTGACGATTTCAAGTATCCGATCCGCATCAACATGCATCACGTACAAATAATCCGTGACATCGACACTAAAATCATTTATGAATCCACACCCCGCTAACCACGCCTAATCAATATTGGCGTTAGATGGCTTATCGCTACTAAATAATAATAACCTTTATACTGTAGAGCCCTTGCAAATCAAGGCTGGTGATCTAGACAAGATCGCATTATTTCGTCGATTTATGTTTCAAATCATCCACAAAACTGTAGGGAAAAGAAAGTAAATTTAACACAAACAAAGCCTATGACACATAAGCCGAGATTTCCACCTTCAACTCCAAACAAAGGAAATTAGCTACTCATAATTGAACTAGGCAAAATGGGAAAACGATTAAAATACAAAGAAATACAAGATGGGAGAAAGAATTACGTGAAATGAGTCCAAAACATCTGTGAGATATCAAATTGGGGGAGGCCCTTTTATAGACATACTAAAGAACTGGCCATTTACTCTGATTAAAAAATGGCCGGGATGCTCAGATTGCGCCCACGCCATTAGTCATCACCACTTGCTCGACCGCTACGGACGAATAAAGAATATCTGGCTTGACCTTTACGGAACAAGAATACTACCATTGAAAATAATCTGCAGGACGATGACCGTGACGTTAGATTTTTCGGGTCTAATTAATATTCCCGCCATCGCCACCATCAACAAGATATAATTTTAAATTCAATGTGATCGTGACACCTCATCACCAATGCCACGCCATCTAATGCCACGCCATCGATCCGCTCATGTGAACAAGGTCGTGAATAAGAACGCAGGACATGACTGCACTCCGCAATGGCATCTACACGTGAATAGTGCCATTTTCCTTTTACGCCCTCCTGCCGACCGGGCTTCGAGTTCAAAAGTCGACGTCCGCTTTGCCGTCTGGATCTCCCTTTATTGTGAAATGACTAATGCCTTAAAATACATAAATTACTTAATTAAAATAAAACACACTAATTAAATCAAAAGAAGGTTAAATCTAAAAGTAAAATGTTAGTAAAACTCAGGAGGTAAAATGATGATTTTCCTTTATAAATATACATTTTCTAACACTAACACCTGGCTATAAAGACACTCACTAAATGCAGAAGTAAACGTATTGCCACGGTCAATTGCAGTCATGATCGGGCCTCAGACAAGGTCTGCTTTCATCCGACGGACCACGTAAGTAGGCACGGATTTTGGTAGCCATCCGGGCGTGTTCAATTAAAATTCGTGACGGGCTGCTTTTTTACGGCTTATTATTCTCGGAAAGTAGACATGCCTCTGGGGATCAAGCATGATCGCACACGGGACGACATTTCTACCGGTTCGACTTAAAAGGGTCCGGCGGAAGAGCATCATACCAAGGGGTCAGTAGCAAATGGGCTGTTTTTTGTGTTTTACGGCTTTGGCCAGAATCATGATCAGGCCTCCGATTATGCTCCATTGCTCGACGACCAGCCGGACGGGGTCATTCATTGTTCGAACGCCAAAATGGAAAAGACGGGCTGCTTTTTGCTTATTATGTTCGCCCCTTTGTGGGCTGGGTTTCATGCCCTTGGGACTGCTGGCTGATTTATTGTGGGATTTATTTCATCCGGCCTTTATTTAAAAAGTATCCGGGCGGGCGGCGAAGAGAAAGAATAACGCTTCCCGGTCACAAATAAATGTACGCTTTTTGATTTGTTTATTTTACCAGAATCTCATGATCGGCCTCCGATTTTGTCTATTATTCGACTTAATAGCCGGAAGGGGTATCGGATGGGGGTAGCTTTGCTGTTTAAACACCGAAACGGTGAAGACGGGGCTGCTGGGCTGCCTTTGCGCTTGGGGCTACCTGTATGTCTAAGTCCTTGGGATCATGCAAGGTTCAAGACACTGGGACGCATTTTGTCAGTTTCAGCGGAAGCGGTCCTCGGCTAAGCAAGGGTTGGTTATAAGACACTTCCGGCCGGTGGCCGTAGAAGTAAATGTATCGTTTTTGGTACGTTTCACGGCTTTGACCGAATCATGATCTGGGCTCCGATCATGGCTCCGCTTCATCCAACAAGACCAGCTTCATGGGGCATAGGATGTAGCGGTAGTCACCGGGTCGGGTTCGAATCAAAAACGGGACATATCTGGGGCCGCTAATTGCTTTATGTCACTCTTCAGGGCGTGTCTATGTCCGGGATCACAAGGATCAGACCGGGACGATTTCACGGTTCGCAGTGGTCCGAAAGGGTTGGTTATAATTAATACCACGGGGGTCAGAAAGTAAACGGGCTGCTTTTTGGTGTGTTTCACGGCTTACCAGAATCATGATCGGGGCCACCGATTGCGGTTCCGTTTCATCCGACGGACCAACTTAAAGGGCATCGGATGGGGGTAGTCACCGCGGTTCAACGCCAAAACGGGTAAGATCAACAAGTTTTTGGTTGTTTTATAGTTTCATTTCTTGGCGTTTCATGCCCCGAGGGGGGACCGTATGGATCAATAATGGGGACGATTTCGCCGGGTTCATGTGTCCGGGCTGGTGGGGCTGGTAGCACACGGCCAGCAAAGTAAATGGGTCAGTTAAAGCTCTTTACCAGAATTTGCGATCGGGGCTCATCATAAGTTCCGTCGTCTGACGACCAGCCGGGCAGGGGCATCGGGATGGGGGGTAGTCACCATTGTTCAACACCAAAAATGGGTAAGACGGGCCGCGGCTGCTTTACGGCTAGGCCTCTTTGGGCGTAGACACGTTCTTGGGACCACTAAGGACTCCGCATATCGGGGACGCATTTCGTCGGGTTCGATGGGTGCGGTCCGGGCGGGGTTATAGCACGGGCCCGCAATGAAGTAAAATGGGCTGTTTTGCAGTGCTTTGGCTTTCGCTTTACCAGAATCATGATCGCGGCCTCCGATCACGGTTCCATTTCGTCTGACGGACTACCGGACGGGTCATTACCAAGGTTTGAACGCCGTAAAAATGGGTAAAGATCGCGTTTTGGGCTTTTATGGTTCGGGGCCTCGAGGTCAAAGTGATCGGCACACGGGACGATTGCCTGTTCAAGCAAGCGCGGTCCTGATTCGGGCGAGACGCAGTTAGGGAAATGTACCGGTTTTGCTGCCATGATTATTAGTCTCGGACGATTCACGTTCTTGGGATCAAGGATGGACGCAGACACCGGGACATGCTCGTCTGGGCCGATGCGGTCCGGCGATAATAAAGCACACGGCTTTGGGGCCGCAGAAAGTAAATGTAACAAGAGCAGACGCTTTTGTCGGCTTCTACCAGAATTTCACGATCGGGCTCTAATCACGGTTCGCTTCATCCGATTTCGTCCAAATTTTCAAGTAAGACGGATCGTAGTCATTTAGCATTGAATAAATGTATAAGACGGGGCCGCTTTTTTGGTTTGGCTTATAATATTGGGGTTCTTCAGGGCTAAGGTTTGTTCTGGGATCAAGGGCTGAACGGCACACTTGGACGACGGTTGTCTTGGGCAGCATTCTACAAGTGGATAGTAATACTACTGGGGCCAGAAAGTAAAATGTGCTGCTTTTGGCAAGTTTCACGGCCACAGAACTAATGATCGGCCTCGATCAGCTCCATGGTCCGACGGACCAAATGGCAGGGCATCGGACGGCAGATACCGCGGTTCAACGTCAAAACGGGTGATCAGGCCGCTTAAGGCTTATGTCAATCATGGTGGTCTACGCTTCTAAATGAATGTAAAATGGCCGCTTTTGTCTACTTTGTCGATTTCTAAGAAGAACTCATGATCTAGGCTCCGATTGCTGGGGTCTGCTTTGTCCGACAGACCAAATTCTAAAGGCACTCCGGATTAAGAGCCACCCCACGGCTTCAACGTAAAAATGGGTAAAGACGGGGGTCGCTTTTTATCGGTTACGGTCATCTCCGGGTGGCTAATGCCCTCTTGGGGACCCCATGACCTAAGACACGGGACGCATTTCACGGTTCGTAAGCAAAAGTGTCCCACAAGGAAGAACACACCACTTAAGTACGTAGTCGTAAAATGTAAATAAGCTTTTTTATACATGGCTGGCTTCTACCAGAACTCAGCGGTCGGGCCGCCCGATCATGTCTGCTTTCGTCTGACGAGGGCAGCCGGCCAAGACCGGAGGTGCTGTAGGTAGAAAGAAGCAGAATCAATAACTCCAGTACCACGTAACCGAAACGGGCTTGAT